>CAIIXF020000004.1:28050985-28429985 GCA_903813345.2 Owenia fusiformis | reverse complement strand
GACCAGGTTTACATTTATTGATTTGATTTACATTTATTGATTTGATTTACAGCTCTCTACATTCGAGGAATTTGTAATGGTTTTAATGAGACTTAGGTTGGAATTTTTGCATATTGATCAGTAGAACTTTTCTAACATGGATTAATTTTGAACTTAAAGGGTTCATTAAATGGCCAAGCAAGGATGAAATATGTAGAACACTCCCCAAATCATTTTCACTTTTTCATAATTTCATAATCTATAAATAAACAGTATATGAATCTAAAAATATATTTTATTGAAATTTCAGAGACACCTACAAAAACATCTATGAAATATAAAAATGCCAGATAGCCAGTTCAGGTATAGGGAAAAAGTTGCCAAATCGACAATTGTGCATCCCTCATCCATGAAGTCATTGTTTAATAGCTCGGAGAAAGAGAATATTGATGATGTAGAGATGATAGCAATGGACAATGTGAAGGTACAATACTATATTAGTCTTAAATTGAATATAACTTGTAGAGAAGGGTCGGTTACGGTTCGGTTCGATTAACCGCGGTTTTTGGCCTCACGGTTCTACTGGGACCGTCTGATCACCAAGAACCGAGTCCAGAACGGTTCCATCATTCCCGGGGAAATACTTTATTTTCGTGCAGTGTAACATGAATACCAATTTTTTGCGCAAATAATTACAGCTCTATTTCATCTAAATAGCGAATGAAAGTACCATTCAAACGACAATTGAACAACTTTAAACGATCCATAAGGTAATAAAATCGTCTCCTTGGATATTACATTGTGCTTCCACGTCTCGAGGGAACATAATTCTATTTGGGAGCGTGAATTAATTTCGCGCGGAAACACTTGTGTTTTAAAAATGGCGGAAGAGTTTTCGAAGTCTTAGGCAAAGAGCTAGTAAAACCGTAATAGAGCCTTTCCCCGCGATGCCTAAGTTGGATGATTGGAAGTATTCGGTTTCTACGATGAGAATACGTCTACCCTATGTCGGTTGTGCAACACGACATTGAAATACGCTGCAGGTTTCCAATTTTTGTGATTGAAACTTTTTGTAAATTTTTTTAATTTTAAAAATGAAGACTGCGATCTTTATTAGACTTCAATTCATTCCCTATCTTGGAACTGCCTTCTATTACCCACTCATAGTAACATTTTTATGAATGATATTTACACTTTTTCATGTGTCCTACCCCAGGTCCTAAGTCAGGTTGAGAATATGGGTAAACACCCCCCTAGCCCACTGCACTGTTATTCCCAACTGAAGGACATCTGTGCTATCCATATAATTTAAGTTTTCAGGAAACATATCTGTCGTGAGAAAACATATTGAAAGGTCTTACCCAACCAGACCCAGTTTAAAAAGGAATCCCTCCCATCTAATACGGGGCAAGCGACTTGTTGATAGCCACCTACAAATAGTTCAATTCTAGTTATTTAATTCCATAAATATTCAATGATTATCAGCTATCGTCATTCCATATTGATCATTTATGAGATTGAAAATAAAATTATATCCCCCAATAATACAAAATAAAAGAGAAACACCTTTTTATGTTGCCATATTTGTGGCAACAATTGCAATTTATGAGGCCCACCTTATTAAGTATATGATTGAAGAACCGACCGAACCGAGAGGCAAGAACCGAGAATCGTACCGAACCGAACTGAACCGTGACCGACCCTTCTCTAATAACTTGGCATTGAACTTGTTTAATAAGCCATTCTAGTTATTATTCATTTATAATTTAAAAGCATTCACCTATCTTAAAACCCTTTAATAGAATGAATAATGTCAGAGATAAATATATTATCATAATGATACAGATATGAAATGTATTATGCATTAGGTGATCATACTGATACAGGGTTGTAACATCTGCGAGTTCAATGTAGTCTTTTTTTAACTCTATTTCATATATTTTCAAAAAAAATGATTAATTTTTTTGCAGGTTGAGGTCAAATATAAACCAGGGGTGAAAAAGACTAAAAACTAGTCAAAGAGGAATACAAAGCTTTTCTCAAATCAATAGTGCAAAACCGCGGTGACAAAGCAGTTGCAGGCAACATATGGGCATGTGACAGCCTAAGAGTTGCCCTCATAGATTGTTTTGCAAAATCGGTGAGAAATGAGGTGCAGGAAATTTCCAGATAATCTTACAACAGTGTGAATCAGATGATCTCCTTCAGTTCAAATGGGAGGAATTGATTGGAGAGTGGAAACAGCATGCACCATTATTTTACAAGGTACAAAGCTAAACCTTTACATATTTGATTTATATGTTTCATTAACATTTGAATGTTACAGGATTAAATTTAATTCGAAAAATCGAAAGTAATGGTTATAGGGCAAAGAATCAATTATGAGAAAAAATGGATATTAGGGGAACATGAATTGACAGAAGTAAAAGTCTACAAGTATTTGGGTATCTATTTTGACCGTTCTTTGAAGGATACTTACCACATTAAAGACACTTTAAAACCCAAGTCAAGAAGAATTCAAAATATGATTTGCTCTACACTGACAAAGCATTGTAATATGAAAAGAATTGATTTTGGCAATACAATGTATAACGGAATGTTTTTGCCTGCAATACTCCATGGTTGTGGAGTAATGTTACTGAATAAGACCACCGAAAAATATCTTAGCACTATGCAATACAAAATGGCTAAGGCCTTAATGCAACTCAAATGCAACCCTGCAAGAGAATCCCTCCTTGGTGACCTTGGGTGGAGACCAATCTGTGATATTATACATAAACGCCAGATTGATTATTTTATTTATTTAAAAAGTTCCTTGAAGAATGGACTCCATAAAGATATTTTCAATTATTTGCTACATGAGTTTAAGCTTGGTCACAAGGCACCATGGCCTTTTATGGAAAATGTCCACTCAATCCTAACTGAGGTTGGACTTGATGATGTTATATACCGTGACGATACTAACTGGTACACATCTTATTTAAATATTTCAAATGAACAATGGGTAAGATGCTTTAATGAGGCAATATGCGATAAATCATCATTGTCACTATTCAAGACTGTTAAGAACCATACTTTTTTAGAAAATTATCTGAAAACAGGCATGGATTTTTACAGCCAGCATATCAAATTCAGAGCTCGCGCTAAATGTCTGGGCTTGAATACTGATCTTGAAAGGAGGGGACTGTCAGATGGGTTCTGTAGTACTTGCCTCTCAGAAAAAGATACACTTGAACACCGCTTATTTACTTGCCCATCCACAACAACACAACGAAATATGTTTTTTGAAAAGTTTAATAAAGAATGCCCGGATTCAATTGTCAATAGTTTTTTACAACTTTCCATTTCTGAGAAAACACGTTTGATTTTGGGGGATGATGTAGCTATATATTGGGGACAGGACCTAGGTTCTACTTTTGATAAGCTATCAAAAACATTTTTAGTTGATATCAATAAAGAGATATTCAAACATTGATTTTATTCACTTTCACTTTCTGTAATGACAATGAAGATAAAAGTCTATTATCAGTATTGTAATGTATTTTAACAAATATTTTAATGTTTTTTAATGCTGTAATATGTTGTATTTTAATGATATGTCATTCTGCCGCACTGATACTCCTCATGTGCCACTGTTGTAAATAGTGAGAGCAATAAATAATAATAATAATAATAATAATAAACAGGATCTGAATTCTGTGATGATTTTATTATATACCAAAGTCACTGAGCAAGACCCAGAGAGACCAGGGGACAAATACACTGGGAAATTTCCTGAAAGATTATGTAATACCAAATGTGGTGAACCAGTCAGCTAATATGGAACTGATAGCCTAGCAGTACTTTTTGGTAGACTGGTACTGGACAAAACAACATTAATTAAAATGGTGCATTGTTATAATTCTTAATTCTTCTTAATGAATATGATAGAAGAGGTCAAATATAAACCAGGGGTGAAAAAGACTAAAAACTAGTCAAAGAGGAATACAACGCTTTTCTCAAATCAATAGTGCAAAACCGCGATGACAAAGCAGTTGCAGGCAACATATGGGCATATGACAGCCTATGAGTTGCCCTCATAGATTGTTTTGCAAAATCGGTAAGAAATGAGGTGCAGGAAATTTCAAGATAATCTTACAACAGTGTGAATCGGATGATCTCCTTCAGTTCAAATGGGAGGAATTGATTGAAGAGTGGAAACAGCATGCACCATTATTTTACAAGGTACAAAGCTAAACCTTTACATATTTGATTTATATGTTTCATTAACATTTGAATGTTACAGGATCTGAATTCTGTGATGATTTTATTATATACCAAAGTCACTGAGCAAGACCCAGAGAGACCAGGGGACAAATACACTGGGAAATTTCCTGAAAGATTATGTAATACCAAATGTGGTGAACCAGTCAGCTAATATGGAACTGATAGCCTAGCAGTACTTTTTGGTAGACTGGTACTGGACAAAACAACATTAATTAAAATGGTGCATTGTTATAATTCTTAATTATTCTTAATGAATATGAATGTGTTCTATCACAGGTACATGCTGGCACTAGTTAGCTACCTCATTGAAATGAGTGTGCTTGAGACTGTTCAGCTGAGTTCCCCGGAGATTTTTTTACACATATTTATGCACAGAGAAGGGGTTTAGTGTTTGGAGGGTTACATACTGTAGTTAACTCATGCTTTTTGCTTTTCCAAAGTGTACCAACTGGAATCTTTAAAAAGTGAACTCCAACTTGGAAAATCCTGGCTTGGGGCCCTTACTCACAGTCCCGGCATGTAGGAAGTCATATCAGAACTGAATTTAATTAAGTCTTCTATAATTTAGATAATTTTTAGACCCACATTTGTAAAGTTGTATTGTACATATGCACATTTCATGTACATTTTGATTCAGGAGCTTATGACAATGGACCTCAATTTTTGGTTGTGATGATATTTCTCGGAGAAGCTTTTTTACAAATGGTACCACTGCAATGCAAAAAATTTAAGTCCAGTGTGAAATTGTGATATAAGTCTATATTTCCTCCAATTTGGAGAGCCAGACCATTAATTTATACAGAAGAATGTTAGTTTGATTGGAACAAAACTAATTCGAAAAGATGTACTTATCTGTTACAGTGGAGTGTGGATACTCAGATACCAAATACAACTTGAAGAGCGCACAAAAAAACAATATAAACCTTATAGATCAAGCAACTCCTGTAACCAGTCCATTAATCAGACCAAGACATGAAACACAAGTACCTGTACATTTGAGAGATTATGACAGGACTATAGAATAATTGAATGAGATTTTTTTTCTTTTTCAGGTATGCGGAAAATACTTATGTAATGAGCGATTTGAAAGTTTACATCATCACGTAAAGAAAGAACACATTGATAAGAGGATGGTAGTTATGACATTTACACCCCCTAAGAGTCAAAAGAGTACCCTGGAACAAGACGTACTACACACCCCAGGAGAAAAGAGAAGCAAGGAACCTATCAAACATCATAAAACCTATCAAACAGCCTGTTAAAGAACCCGCTTTTATCAACAGAAAGGGGTTTCACAGTATTGCTATTTTCAAGTGGTCAAGAACTATGTCACACATTAAGGGTTCTCATATCAGCAGAGTTTTACATCAACAGTGAAATGTACACTACAGAAAGTGACATATTTGGAGAAAAAGCTGAAAGAATTAGATAGGTGTTCCCTGACAGAAACTATTATTCCAACAATTTCAGTTGGGACCTATGTATACTGTTTGATTGTACATCACACATTAGATCAACACCAGAGGATGATGCTCAGAAACTGGCCATACACCTTTTGCAAAAAACAAAATGTATACCAGTTCAGGTGGGAAACGGGTACCCCCCATTTAACTGATGTGCATTTAGAGAGGAGATTATAACAAATTATAACAAATCATCAAATGACATTGGGCAGATTATGAAGGAGTTCTTGATCATCTTATCAGCTGTCCTCCTGAATAGAATAATAAATACAAAGAAGTTCCAAATGTAACTTAAAGGATATTTAAGAAAATCAGAGTTCATTTATCTGAAATTTTCCGAAAGCCTTTCAGCATTTATCAATGGCATATAAAAGATCCACTGTAACTCTATAATAATTATTTACTTAAGTATGTGGCCTACAACATACTTACTTGGCTTTGTTTTGATTGAGACGCGACACGTGCAGAGATAATTATTCACGCAGAAATAATCATCTAAATCATCCAATGGCGATTGTATATAGTTCGGCAGGTGCCTGTTATGTCACAAAATTAGAATAATTAGTACGCTCTCGAAGTTGATAAATCATTTCAACTATAAACACATATTTATTTATTTATATATGTGTTAAAATAATTATTATTGTTACTAATTAAGAATATTCTTTATTTCACACTATTTAATGGCTCCGGCAATAAAATGCACTGATATGACAAGTTATTTTTTTATGCAGTGATTAAGTAAAAAATGGCGCTTGTTTATTTACAGACCATGTAAGCGGGACCTTTGAAATTCCTAGATTTGAACTTATTTTGGTAAGTTCCATTGTATTGGTTGTATGATTTTGTAACATAATATGTATTTATTGCACCTAAAAAACTCATTAACATTTCAAAGTGTTCTGTAATCAATCATTCAATGGATATTTCCTAGCCTACAAATTTTCAATCAATTCTGGTATTTCAATTCATCATTTTTGTCATTGGCGATATAGGGACGTTATGGCACGGGATAAGGGAGGCCTAGATCTACTAAATCGGTTCTTACTAATTCCCCTGGCTCAATCTAAATACCATATGGTAACATTTTTTGCATGGTATTTTTGAACTGAATTTAAATCTATAGGCCTATAGACATTAGGTGTGTTGTAAAATATAGAATGCATATTTTTTCACTATATGCTGTTGGCTGTTTTCCAATATAACATGCTCTGATGCCAAGCCTACCTTATGTCAATTTCTCTGAAAACAATCAAGCTATTTTTTCAGATGCAAATCCAACACATCCAACTTATCAGTACAAGTCATGGCAGGGGTCGGAAGGAAGCCATGGAATCTGTCCTGAAGTCTTATTTTGTTATCTCTTCTTTCCTATTGTTTACCATCCAAAGCCACAGCAATTCTTGATTTACCATTTGGTCATGATCTTTGTCTGGATCCAGTTCTCATATTTGTCATCTGTGGACGAAATGACATTTACAAGAAAGGAACAGAGAAAGTCAGGACCCCTTTATCTTATTTTGCACATCCACTGTTTCCAAATCTTATTTCTACTCTTCGTAAAAAGTTCAGTTTAAGTACTAGATTTGGTTTTGTGGGTATTCTTCCTCACTTTAATCAACATAATTTCAATAAGAAGGCATGTTATGCTAATCGCTGTATTTTTGAATTGTGCCAACAGGAACATTTAGCTTTTTGAACTAGGAGCGTCTTTTTCTGCATGGCAAGTTTAATTCTAATTTATTTGATACAAACCTATTGTTATGTTTGTAGATTATTGCTGTGGTGACTGTTGGGAGATGGCTGGAATGGGTTCGATACATGCATGCCATGTTGACGAATGTGGGGAGATTTTCGAATGAGTCAAATTCCCATAAATCCAAAATGCATGGGAAGAAGAGGTTCTATTGCACTTTATGCAATAGAGGGTTTAGTAGATGTTACGACCTGATCAAAGATCATATGCCAAGAGCGCATCCTGGGATCACAACTAAACAGATAAAAATTGTGACTTTAAGCAGAGAGGAAGATTTGAGGTTACGAGAGTGTGTGAGAATGATGAGAAGAAGAAAGGAAAGAAGAGGGAAGAGGAACAATACATTGATATCCTTTGTATCAATGTATACACTCGATATTCACACTTTAGTAAGCACTCTCGAGGCACTATATGACTATGCACGAATCAACAGGAGAAATGCGATGCCACCTGGCACCTTACTGCGTTGCCTTCCACTTTATTAAAGGTGCTGCAAATATTTCTGAGTTAAAAAAGCATTCTAAACTCTTGAAAAATCGGAAATTGATGGCCTATAAAACTACTTCAGACGACAATACAAGCGTAATTCAACCTGATCAGTTGGCTTCTTATTCAATCTCAATCTCGTCCAACTAATGATCTTGCACCCTTTTATCATGGAATAGCAGATACAATGCAGTGAGGACCAATAATGGCATTGGTATGCAGGACTACTGGAAGATTGATATCCTGGATTTCAAGAGATAGCACTACACCACTTTCTTTAATATTGCTGTCTGATTTCTTGCTTGAATGAATGTGAAACATATTACCAATGAAACAGTTTATTCCAGATTCTAATAAAATAACATAAAAAGTAAGTAAACGCCCTAAAAGTTTATTTTCTATACTCCAAGTAAAAATTCAATCCAAGTACAATATTTTACATATTTCCCTACGTTGTGTCGTGATGGTTGATAAAAACTGTTCTAAAGATGATTTTCTGAGATGATACTAAAGAAAAGTCTGAAAGTTTGGAAAGTTCCAGAGGGAAGATTCCAAAAAGTCAAGTAGATTATGTAATAAACTAGAATATCCTGAACTTAAAATTCTCCTTTATGGGAATTGGAACTTTCCTTATAGAAAAGACATAACAATATGAAAAGAGCCAAGATTTTAATGTTATTCATGAACGATGTCATGTATTGAGTGCAAGTGAACTTAAGGAGAATAAAGAATAGAAATGATGCACATCAAATGTAAAGAGCAATAAAACATATCCTGAAACCTAAAAATCAATGTAATATTAAAATGGATTTTTAACAAAAACTTAATGTATAAGCAAACATAAAACCTGTTTCAGGTAGTAGATTTAAATTTGTAAAAGGTAGTTCAAATAGAGCTTTCTTTTCTAGTGATCAACATGAAAAGTATTGTAGCGGGAGTTATTTAAAATGAAATGTTTTTCACCAGTATGAAATCAATATGGTCAAAATAATAAATACTGGAAAGAATGGGTTGGGCCGAGCGGAAACCCCTTTTAACAATAAATGGCACTGGAAAGATGATGTGTGGATACGTCTTGTGCGTGAAAGGAATTTGTATCTTAATGGTCACTAATGGATATTATAATTTACTGTATGAAGAATAACTGAACAAAATATATGATTTAGATTTGTGAACAATAAACAACAAATAACTTTATTTACCTTGCAGGTGTGTATGACAATAATCCGTTAAATCCAATACGTATTAATCCAATTATAAATCCAGTTATAAATCCAGTAATTAATCCAATTATATGATAAATCCACTTGTACAAATTAAGTATGATCGAATGATTGTAATAATCCTAACACAGAGATGCTCGCAGAATGCTAAAACTTGAGACTTTATAAAAATGGAGAAATTGAACCTCCTATCTCTTCAGATACAAACTCGGGACTGACTTTCCCAACAAAAATCTTACGATCGTTCGAGAAATATGCAAATTAAGGGGGCGGAGACCAGCCCAAGCTGTCAACTTGTCAAACTAATTAAAACTTCAAAGTGACCCGTCCAAGATCTTAGTAAATTATTGATCGCTAAAGCTGGACAACTATTACGGCAGTGCCGACAAAACGAAATAATCTCAATTTACTCATGTTTTTCAAATTGTCATAACTCAATAAATACTAATCTGATTTACACGGGGTAAAAACCATTAAAAAGGGGACACTCTGCTCTTTTTAACGCATATAAATGTTATATTAAAAGTAAACTGTATCAATGTGTAATTAATGAACGAATATAATTAATAATAAAAATTGTGCTACCGCTACACATCCCCCAACTTAAGAAATATGTATGCCCTCATACATGCATGGTTATACAAAGAGGAGCAGGCGGAAAACAATTTTTATCAATTTGCAAAAATGAGTAACTCTTAACTCAGCTATACAAGTTTTCCTTAAGAGCAAAAATATCTTAAGTTTTACAAATGAGCAAAGAGCAGATTATCCTTTACTTTAATCTCAATATAACTAATTCAAAAGTTTTCCAAAATTTACTCAAGTTAAGCTACGATGAGTAGATAAGACATAAAAAGGAGAAACTCTGAAAATATTATATTACAAGGTAGTTGCTCATTGAGCTGAGCCCACCTTATACTCTGGAGAACACAAAGATTTTACCAAAACTGTTCTCCTTAAACAAATACAAATATTTACTGAAGCCATCATGGCTTACACTCTCACATAGAATACTATTAACTAAAATGAGCTCAAGAGGAGAATAATTTTCTCATATTTTATCATTTTTCATGAACACATTATGAGGAAAATATTTTCTCCAAAATGAGCAGATAAAAACACATTACTCTAAGTGTGAAAACTTCTCAACAAAACTTCAGTTATATGAGGCACATGTAAATGTTACTCTTCAGTTCCATGAACAGAGTTATCTTTCATTACAACAATGGAACATTAATTATCTTTCTTACTCATTGAGTATGCTCCAAACTAAAATAACTCCAAAATATAAATGAGGAAAATATTTTCTCAAAATGAGGAGAATGAGAAGTTTCATGAGTTTTACTCCTAATATCAAGAGGAGAAGGTAAATTGTTACAATCCAAATGCTTTTATCAAATATGCTCATGAGCATTTTCCAAAAACTTATGAAAAATACATGCTCACAAAGTAATAAGCAACAAATCATCAAAAGTAAATGAATGAAAATATTTTTCTCATTTTCTACTCAAACCACTCCAAAAATACCATTGAGGAGAATGAGGAGAAAACTCATAATCTAGGAAAATAACTAAAAATTTCTCAAGAGCAAGTAAAAGTTTCATATCAAAAACATCATAATAGAATGCTCCTCCTCAATTTACTAATGAGCATCCTCCAAACTCTCCAGAACAACTTACTTTAAGAAGATAAATATAAAATGGCAAATGATCATCACTCAATAACTGCTCAAATGTTCTCTTTTAAACTTCCTCATATTTAAAATGTATTCTCATTAGAGAAAAAGTTTATGAAAAAAGTTCTCACAAGCAGGATAAAAGAGTGACAAATCATAAAGTACTCCAAAATACAGTATAAATGTTCAAATTATGTCAACAAAATGAGAAATCTACTTTTTCTCATGAGAATACATCAAAAACACCAAATGTTTATCATTACGCCAACTTAATCTTCTGCAGTTGCTCCTTCACTTTCGGTTGACTGGCGGTAATATAAAGTCTCTGGACCAGTTCATAGAGATTATCCATTCCTGATTCCATGTTTTCACTTTTGTCATTGTCTGATTCACACAGATTATCATTTGCAGTTATATTTTCTAATGAGGATTTGTCCTCTCTCTTGGTTACAGTCTCATCCTCATTGTCGGTATCACACGAAACACTTGATTTATTTTTGGCAGTTTTTGGTTTCACTAAGTCCGTTGGCTCCTCTAGAGTCTCTTTACTTGGTCTCTTCTTGTGTCGTTTTGTAACCTTCCTTTTAGGAGCGTCTGACAAATGTGACATTTGAAAATGACGTGTCAGATTATATTTGGTGGAAAATGTTTTATGACATATATGGCATTTGTGGCACCTACGCTCAATATCAGAGCCCTGGAAATAAATACCATGACCCCTGGAAATAAAACATGGCAATTCAGATGATGATGAGGAAGAGGATGAACTTTGAGCATCCACATCATCTTGAACACCACAAATAAAATCCTCAAAATGTTTAGGTGTTCTTTTAATTCGTTTTGACTTTCTTGAGTCAACTTTTTTCATGCTCCTTTCACACTCTGGAGGAGTGTCCTCTACCTTAGGAGGAGGAGGAGGATTTTTCACTTTAGGGAGCATTGAGGATTGCAATTGTATATCATTTGTTACCAGCTCTGATAACTGTGGCTCATTAGGCTCATTCTGATTATTTTCAGACACTGGTTTTTGCACATGCGATTCTAACCTCAATAACCTCACAATAGCCTCTCTTTTCTCAAAGGAGGAGGTTGAGGAGGAGGAACTCCTGTTTTCATTTATATTTTGCTCTGTGCTCATGCTCTCACTCTCGTCTTCACAAGAGGAGGCAACCATCATTTTTCGTGAATGGTATTTTATATAGTCATTAATATCCATAGACTCATCCGAGTCGTCACTCTCCTCTACCATTGGGATATCTACCTCCCTCTCGTTGTAGAGAACATCAGAGTTGTGCAAGGATTTTCTGTCCTCACCTACCACACAAACTCGGGGTGTAACTTTATTCAGTACATCTCCATGGCAATCAGAGGATGGCTTGATTGCCAATTTTCGAGCGGGGTAGTTTATATTAAATCCCTGCTTAGACATACAGTCTGAACCAAGTATGGCTGTGGCTCTTAAGCTAGCCACTATAACAGGCGCATTAAACACTGTGCCATCAATATCAATGGAGCAATCAATTTCTCCATGGACACGAAGTGAGGAGCCATCAGCCTGTCTAAATGCGCATTTTGACTTGCACAGACTTGGTCTATTTTTCATTGGTATATTTAGGTACTCATCAATATCTATCATAGTTCTGACAGCACCCGTATCAACTAAAAACTCCACTGGGTGACCACACACCTCAGCTTTTGCGACTATGCGCTTTATTTCATTAGGAGTTTCTGACTCTACAAAGCTAATAGGAGCAATTTCAGAGGAGTTCGTTTTCTTTCCTCGATTGTCCTCTCGAAAATGGCATTCAAAATTAAAGTGCCCTTTCTTTCCACAATGGAAACAGGTCACTTCAGCTCTGGGTTTTCTCGTTGGCATTTTCTTTAAAAATTCAGCCAACATTTTCTCCTGAGCTGCCAATAATTTATTCATCATTTGCTCTAACTTATCAGTCTCATCTAGAGCATTTATTTCAGCTGAATCATAAGATTCTAGCTTTTCCTCAATAGCAGAAATTTTATCTGTAGGGAGCTTAGGTTTTTGACCCTTTCTGATTCTCTCTGACTCGAGATACGACTCATGTTTGAGAGCAATTATCACTGCTCTATCTAGAGTCTCTGGCTCCCCAAGATTAATTGCATCCCGGATTTGATCATCCAGTAAGGCATGCTGGAACCGGGCGCGAGCCAACCTATCTTGGGCCTCTCGTGTCATTTCAGGGTAGGCTAAGGCTGTAAGCCTTCTTATATCTTGTGCCAGTTTTTGCATAGGCTCACGAGGTCTTTGTTGGCGATTATTAAGTTGAGCCTCGTACAATTTTGCTTTACCCTCAGGGCCAAATCGTTTACTCAATGCATTAACCAAATCTTGATAGGTGTACTCTAATTCAACCTCATTCAAGATTTGTTGAGCTTGGCCACGTAAGCTAGAAGCTAGAAAATCTCGTTTTTCAATATCACTCCATCTATTGGAGGAGGAGCACACTTCAAAGTGTCTCACATAATCTAGCCATGGGGATGTACCCTCATATTTATCAGGTCTGATTTTTACAGCCTTATCATTATTTTGCCTGGATGATACAGATTTTACCACATCTGAGAGTGTTTGAGTAACATCTCTAAATGCGTTCATCATATAAGAGGAGCCATAGGCCTCTCTTTGAGAGTTATATGAGGTAAATTCATCATTATCTTGCTCATGTTTCTTTTTACGCTCATTCATAAAAGAAGAGCTTCTCTTTTCTCCTTGAGCATTTTGGAGAGAATGAGTTAAATCATGAACATTTTCAAAATATCTACTGGAGCGCTCATCTTGCTCATAATGTTGCTCATTGCAATGCTCATTTTTCATATTAAGAGGAGGAGTGTACTCCTCATGAGCAGCACCTCGGCTTGCTCCAGAGACTGAGCTACTCTGTGTTCCACTCCCACACACTCCACTTCGCTCAGAAGTTGGTGTATTAGGAGGAGCAAACATAACATTCCTCTCTACTGGCCGAGAGTACACAGTTGCAGGTACTTTCTGCTCAGGAGCATGCAATTCATTTTGTCTGAGAGAATGAGGCTGATAAAATGCGCTCTGTCTCTTAAGAGTGTAAAGACGAGAAGGAGGAGGAGGAGGAGGAGAAATTTCTTTCCTCTTAAAATCTCTTGATTGCTCCTCATGAGTCCTCTCATTATCATACATGTGTGATAACTTCACTTCATCATGTGAAATTTTCTCTTCCATAACAGTCTTACTATTTATCAGTTTGAGCAATTCAGATTTCTGTTTGGAGAGACTTTCATTCATTTGCTCTTGTAGGGCCATATTTTGATTTTGGCTCATTTCTATTACTGGAGCCATTGCCTCAGCGACTGCTGAATTAACACCTGTTTTCAGAACAGGGACCAGTGCTTGAGTCACTGCCATGGAAACATTTCTCTCAAGAGCACTCACATCCAACTTGGTATCAATTTTATCAAATTTATGGTTTATGAGCTCAATATTACTCCACAAATAGCCAATTTGTTCACTCATTGATTTAGCATTTTCAGCTTCTGAGGAACGCATCGCTGTGGATGTTCGAGGAGCAGGCTTTATTTCCTCATTGGAGTGCTCATTTACGGGACTGAACAATGAATCATTCTCCCGTGACCAATAGCCTGTACTTTTTGGCACTCTGGCAGATTCTAAATTTTTCGAAATAGCACCAGGCCCTGGAGCAAGGCGCATTTCATTCTGCCACACAACAGTGTTATCTGAGGCCAAGGGATTATCTATTTCTTTATTATCCCCTTTTATAAAAACAGTATTATCTGGGCTCGTGCGAGCGCTGTCCGCACATTGTGTTAAATCCATCTGATCAGAATCTCGGTCAGATGCCATATTAATGAGTAATTATTCTATTCTGTGTTTATGATTCTATCATGAATGAGCAAACTCTCAAAAATTGCAAACAAAAATTCAAGATCACCATAAGAGTGGAGGAAGGAATGCACAATTGAATGTACACCCTTTCAGTGGAGACTCCATGAACACATCATTACATTGTCCCCTCCCTGTTCAGTGTTCACTTCACAGACAACTCAACACATTGACTACTCTATAGTGATCAAAAATTTTCATCAATTTCAATTTCATTGAGAGCAAACTCTATCAAGATAAAATATATGTCCTTCTCAGAGGCTCCGCGCAGGAGTAAACCTGGGCAATTCACAGAAATAGTTGTACCCACAATATTTTCAAAAATGTCTCATAAAGAGCTCCGCGCAGGAATTAACCTGGGCAATATTGTAATAACACAATGTGGTATGCAAATCAATAAATGTCCCTTTAGGGCTCCGCGCAGGATTGCTCCTGGGCTAATATTATCAATGAGTATTGCTCCGAACGGTAAATAAATTTTCCAGTCCGAGCTTCGCGCAGGATTGCTCCTGGGCTAAAATATACAATATTGGGTTCAGAAATTACTCAACTAAACGTCTCACAGAGGAGCTCCGCGCAGGTGTTACCCTGGGCTAATAATACAAGGTTGAGTTTTAATAATTACCCAATATAATGTCTCTCTATGGAGCTCCGCGCAGGCGTGAACCTGGGCATAAATATACAAAGCTGAGTTCTGATATTGCTCAACTAATATAAATGTCTCTCAAAGGAGCTCCGCGCAGAATATAAAATTCTGGGCACCTACAAACAAAATACAATATTACAATATACAGGACAATTACGGGCGCCTGCAACCAATACAATATTGCAATATATCACAACTCTCAAAGAACTAGTTTCTCAAATACAGATTTACGACCACCGAATTAACATGGACCCTTTATTACTGCATTCTGTAGAAAACCAATTGCTAAGGAGTATTATCATATACATGCACTCAAGTATGAACAATGTAGATCCGATTTGGGTCGACTTACACTACTAAAGTTCACTTGGGCACTGTTAATAAAACAATGAAATGACATCAGTGAGGAAAAATCCCCCCGAATTATAAATGGTGAGTCCCAAGTTTGCACTGCAAAGTTACCGTGAAGTTATCTCAAGTTTTGCGAGACAGATACAAGCCTTTAACACCACAAGAAAATGCAAAATATTATCTCACAATAGAAACAACAATATAACATTCAATATCTTGCGAATCCCAACGCTAAGCCAACAGTGTAGCGGGAGTTATTTAAAATGAAATGTTTTTCACCAGTATGAAATCAATATGGTCAAAATAATAAATACTGGAAAGAATGGGTTGGGCCGAGCGGAAACCCCTTTTAACAATAAATGGCACTGGAAAGATGATGTGTGGATACGTCTTGTGCGTGAAAGGAATTTGTATCTTAATGGTCACTAATGGATATTATAATTTACTGTATGAAGAATAACTGAACAAAATATATGATTTAGATTTGTGAACAATAAACAACAAATAACTTTATTTACCTTGCAGGTGTGTATGACAATAATCCGTTAAATCCAATACGTATTAATCCAATTATAAATCCAGTTATAAATCCAGTAATTAATCCAATTATATGATAAATCCACTTGTACAAATTAAGTATGATCGAATGATTGTAATAATCCTAACACAGAGATGCTCGCAGAATACTAAAACTTGAGACTTTATAAAAATGGAGAAATTGAACCTCCTATCTCTTCAGATACAAACTCGGGACTGACTTTCCCAACAAAAATCTTACGATCGTTCGAGAAATATGCAAATTAAGGGGGCGGAGACCAGCCCAAGCTGTCAACTTGTCAAACTAATTAAAACTTCAAAGTGACCCGTCCAAGATCTTAGTAAATTATTGATCGCTAAAGCTGGACAACTATTACGGCAGTGCCGACAAAACGAAATAATCTCAATTTACTCATGTTTTTCAAATTGTCATAACTCAATAAATACTAATCTGATTTACACGGGGTAAAAACCATTAAAAAGGGGACACTCTGCTCTTTTTAACGCATATAAATGTTATATTAAAAGTAAACTGTATCAATGTGTAATTAATGAACGAATATAATTAATAATAAAAATTGTGCTACCGCTACAGTATATTTCCTTTCCTGCAATACAACTTTGTGAGGTTTTAGGCATTTTGATTGATAACATTTATTTGGAAGTTTGGAAATACTGTTTTACATCAAAATATAGGAATACCAATGGGGACAGATTGTGCTCCTCTTTTGGCAGACCTTTTTCTACTCTCGTATGAATATAAGTTTTTGCAAAAGATGATGAAAGATAAGACAAAATTCCACATAGCTAAACTCTTTATAAAACAGATAGGTATATAGGTGACCTGTTGAGTTTGGAAAACCCTGGATTTGAAGACTTTGTAAATGAGATATACCCTTCCGAGTTAGAGTTAAAAAAGACCAATGAATCGAACATAAATGCGCCTTACCTTGACCTTCTCATTAACATTGAACAAGACAACAGTATATATTGTAAGTTGTATGATAAACGAGATAATTTCAGCTTTGATATTGTGAATTTTCCACATTTAGACATTAATATTCCATTAAACCCAGCATATGAGGTCTATGTATCCCAGCTTATTAGATATGGCAGGGCATGCTCTAAATATTTAGATTTTAAGCCAAAACAATACTTTAGTGATCAAACTGTTAGGTCAAGGTTATACTCGTATAAAGCTTAAGAAATACTTTCTAGGCTTTGCTGAAAAATACAAATCATTAATTTCGAAGTTTCAAGTTTTACCACTTGAGATGCTGAAGGATGTAGGAATTGTTTAAGACATTGGCGCTGAACTCACAATATTTTCACTTGGCACCTTTTGAGGTGGATTCCGGCTATGGTATTAATGGTTGAGAAATAGGGAACGAAACCAACCATAGTTTTCTCCTGATGACCATTGTGTTTTATGGATTATGGCAACGGCTTTTGTGAATGGATGTTGACCCTTTGAAATGCCTATGGACTTGGAGACTGGATTTTATCTATCCCACATCATTTGAGACTGAATGCTCTATCTTGAATGAGTACTTGTATATACAACTATTTTTGAGGTTATGAATGAAATGTCCCTTGGTCTTATGGTCCTGAATTGTGATATTGGTTCTCGATTGGAAAGGGGAAGGGGGTATTAGACATTGTTTCTTTCCACGTTAGATCATGATTTTGGGCTCTATGGGGTTTGTTTTTCTTGACTGGTATGAACTTATATTACAACTTTTGGCCCTTTCTCTTTGACACTTGTGCTTATATATCCAAATGATTTGCTCATGCACATTCATTGTCTCATTTCCAACATTGTCAGAAAACTATATTTTCTTTTTTTCATTTAGCATTGAAAATAGACAGCAACATTTGAAATATAAGAATTGAAAACAATTGTATCTTTAGTGCATTGACAAGAGCATGGGTGGCGTGTACAGTCAGAAGAGGTGGCAAAACAGAGCCAATGACCGAGGCCATTCCTAAAGGTTGTGTTTGGTTGTCAAGGTTTACCTTGACACCCACAAGGAAGATTCCAACCAAAATCAAAAGCCTTAAAGAGCACTACAAAAAGTCTAAATAAATAACATGAAACAACTATATTCAGGAGATATAATATAGCGGGGATACAGATGTCAGATAAATGGAGACTTTTAACTCAGAGAGGCGATTGTGAGTGTTAATCCGAGGATATATACCCATACTCACAAACCATACACAGAGACAAATAATGGTGTTTCACTGTTTAAAATCCATCCATAAATATACCAATACCATACCAAATGTCAAAATGTAGGACCAATGCCATACCAATTGTCAAAATATGGGACCAATGTCATACCAAATGTCAAAATGTAGGACCAATGCCATACCAAATGTCTAAGATACTGTATAAGTGGTATTTAATCCGAGTGGTTAATTTTCCGAATGGCCAAATTTCATCATTTTCCTAATTTTATTTTCCTAATGACAAGAAACCTCCCATTGGATAACACTATAAAGACAATATTTCCTACATTTAATTTTCCGAACCTGGAAAAAATTAGGAAATAGGGAAATTAAATGATTAGGCAAAATTACCACTTATACAGTATCGCCTGTTATGAACAGTCGTGCAATCTGTTTTAAAACAGTTGCAACTACTGGACCAATGCCATATCACAAATGTTATGTTTCGCCAACGACCATTCTCATACCAGAAGAGCAAAAATCCGACCATTGCCATACCACATAAGTCAGAAATCTCTGCGCATTCCCATACCAAGTCCTAAAAAAATATGGGTCCATTGCCAAACGTTGAAAAGGGAACCCCACATGCGCCAAGGGAACCCCACATGCGCCAAGGATCCCCGTCAAGGATTATATACAGTGAACCCCCCGGGGTTAGACTCGAGTAATGTGCACTGACCACTGTCGGATCTGGGGGCGACCCAGAAAAAAAATTGGGCCCAAAATATTTTGATTTATGATTCCTAGATCCGCCCCTGATGTGGCTCAATTGAATGCAGCAAAATTCCGAACAACATGCACCGTGCAATGCTCAGTAATGTCAGTTTCATTTAAATAAATTGCTATTATCATTATTACATGTATATGTGGAAGTGCAGGTTTTCGCAAGAAAGCGAAAAGGTTTGTCCACATTTTTATGAGATATCAGTGTCAGTGTGGGCTCGTACGATCCCCCTCAATCCCCTCTGAGGCCCCCGGGCTACGGGCCTGCTTTACTTACAATACGGCACTACCTAGATTTTTATACATGTTCCCAGGCCTATAACCTACACTGCCTACAGTATACTGTAGACTAGTATAGCTCTACAGACTGTATAACTACATTTCCAGATGAGAACTGGAGCTCGAACTGGAGTAACACTAGATTACCCCCGACGGACACTAATCATTTTCCATGTCTATGTCGAAATATCTACACAGAGATATAACCTATTATTATAAGATTCAGCTTGATCGAGTTCCAAAATCTGGAATATTTGTAAAAAAGTCCATGTGACGGTCTGGAAGTAGTAATGACAAAGTGATTCGGGGTGAATAGAAACTGACATCATTTTCTCGTTTCCAATGATAAAATTGAATGATTAGATTATTATACATGGATATTTTTACAAAATCTAGCAGCACGATTTTGATACTACATACTAGTGTACTAGAGTACACAGAAAAAGGCTTCACCACCGTTCCCGCCTTATTCGCTCCATAAGGTAATATCCGCCATATTTTACAAAGTGATGACTTTCGGTATACTATAGAAAATCCACATCATTTCCATCGATCTCTCTGCTAATTTAGGTAAGTATGCATAAAATTTATTACATCAATATTATTTATTTTACATATGTATTTATTTCCATGTTTGACAAAGAGGGCTTTCCAAAGGGGGGGGAGCAATGCCGGGGAGGGGGGTGGGGGTTCACTGTACGGCGGGGGTCCTAGGCTGAACCCTCAGATATCACATTAGCGGGGGACTGATTGGTAAAATTTTTGGTAAAATTAAAAAAGCATTTTCAGTGAGTTAGTTTTTAAGCATATGACCATAGCAGAAAAATGTAAAATATCTGTGATTATTTTCTGTGGATGGATGTGCAAGGTATGGGTGAATTGGTCAAAATAAACTAATTATAATGACGCATTGCCACTCCATCTTTATAAATAAGAGTGGAACATTTGATTTTTGTTGGATATTTTTATTGAAAATAAAGGCAGGTAAAGTGTTCTGCTATATTTTTCTGAAATTCTTTGAAAATCGATGGACTGGGATTAGAGAAAAAAATTCTTAAAGTTATACTATTTAACACATAAAGCATTATAAGCTTCAGCTTGATCGAGTTCCAAAATCTGGAATATTTGTAAAAAAGTTCATGTGACAGATCCAGAAGTAGTAATGACAAAGTGATTCGGGGTGAATAGAAACTGACATCATTTTCTCGTTTCCAATGATAAAATTGAATGATTAGATTATTATACATGGATATTTTTACAAGATCTAGCAGCACGATTTTGATACTACATACTAGCGTACTAGAGTACACAGAAAAAGGCTTCACCACCGTTCCCGCCTTATTTGCTCCGTAAGCTAATATCCACCATATTTAACAAAGTGATGATACATCAACTTTCGGTATACTGTAGAAAATCCACATCATTTCCATCGATCTCTGCTAATTTAGGTAAGTATGCATAAAATTTATTACATCAATATTATTTATTTTACATATGTATTTATTTCCATGTTTGACAAAGAGGGCTTTCCAAAGGGGGGGGGAGCAATGCCGGTGGGGGGGGGGTTCACTGTATGGGGGGGGGGGGGGTCACTGTACGGGGGGGGGTTCACTGTATGGGGGGGGGGTTCACTGTACGGCGGGGGTCCTAGGCTGAACCCTCAGATATCACATTAACGGGGGACTGATTGGTAAAATCTTTGGTAAAATAAAAAAAAGCATTTTCAGTGAGTTAGTTTTTAAGCATATGACCATAGCAGAAAAATGTAAAATATCTGTGATTATTTTCTGTGGATGGATGTGCAAGGTATGGGTGAATTGGTCAAAATAAACTAATTATGATGACGCATTGCCACTCCATCTTTATAAATAAAAGAGTGGAACATTTGAGTTTTTTTGGATATTTTTATTGAAAATAAAGGCAGGTATTAGTGTTCTGCTATATTTTTCTGAAATTCTTTGAAAATCGATGGACTGGGATTAGAGGAAATAAATCTTAAAGTTATACTATTTAACACATAAAGCATAGGGGAAAAAGTAAAGAGAGTTCTTCCTATTAGAGTCAAATATTCCAAAATTCAATTGGTAAGATATGTCATTTTTTCAGATTTTTTCATAATTTCTTCACTCAAATGTTATTTCATATCATACTTTGATTGTATTAGGAGATAATATGAAGCAGTCGTGTAAGAAATACATTGCCAGACTGGGGGAGGAAGCCCAGATGCTACCCAATAACTGCATTATTTGGTCAGGTTATAGGAACAGGTAATGTGTAAGCAAATGTGTTACTTCAGCAACAAATTGATCACTTGTCTATTCGCATCAAATGTGAATGATGAATGAATGATGAGACCAGATGTAGCAAGGAATCTGTTGGGCATTGGGGTGTACCTGACTCGCTACCTCACGATACAGAAATGTTTGGTTAGATTAGGTTTCAATTGTTATAAAAAATCCTTCAGATGTTTTATTTTTGTTGAGAGAAGATGAATAAAGTAGAATTTTTTTTGTTCAGTTCAGTCAGACTTTACTTTTGAGATTACTAAAGATTTTTATCTTTTCACCTCATGTTACGAGCATTCCGGCTTGTTAAACTAATACAAACAAAGAACCAAGTGTATTACACCACGCATGTAAAAATCATACCAGGAGGGATATCGAGGAAAAGTTGAAAGGTAAGGGACCAATGAAAAAGAGTGATGTTGGATTGGAACTCTAATTTGATAGTCAGGAAAAAAGGTGTTTTCCCATAAATTGTATCATCAAATTGTATCATCAAATTGTGATCAAAGGACAGGTGGCGGTAAACCCCTCTTTTAGCCCCCCTACAAAACAAGTATACATTGACATGGAATTGAAGAGGAAGTATGACTCATTACTTAAAATGTAAAAAAATACATGGAAAAATACAGCAGAGTAAATATTGTAAATAAATCAAAATTTAGGAAGAACTATACCTTGAAAGTTCTCTAGGATTTTTATGAATAGAAGAGGAACACAATGTGCTAAAAACCAGAGGTATTTATATGATAAACCTGCGGAAATAGGCGAGAAAGATTTTGCCATTTCATTGAAATTGTGATAAACAGTGCACACATACATTTAAGTAGGCCACATAAAAATAGTATATAAGTGGGGATTATACCAATAAATGCAAGAACTTAGCACTGCTCAATATTAGTGAGGCCTCCAAAGGGCTTATTCGAAAAGGGACAAGAATGGATTTGAAAATAATGAGAGATACAAGGGCCGATCAAAAAGTTTCTTACCGTTGGCTCTAGATTTTATAATAAGAGTAGTTGGATGCTCAAACTTTCACATAAGACAGGGTAGTAAGTTTGCTTGAAACTGTCTGAGTTTCATTTGAATTGGTTCATTAGTAGTGACACAGAGTCAATACATAGTTTCAATGATTGAATTAGGTGGAGCGGCGTTTTTTATAAAAAATTGTGCTAAGCTGCAGTTTTGGAAATTTCTTACACTTTATATAGTGTCATCTGTCAACAGACTGTAGTCTAATCATGTTTAATTAGTTTTTCTGCTTATATTCATTTTCATTCAAAATATTCAACCCCAGTGGCAATGTACTTCCTATATTTGTCCTCTCGATCCAAAAACACATGTTCAAGGCCTTTGTATAAGAGGTTTGAAACGATGTCAGTAAATTTCCAGAAACACAACTCAGAAGATATTTTATATATAACGCTGCTCCACCTAACTTTGTAATTCAAAATATGAATTGACTCTGTGTCACTACCAATAGACCAATTTATATAAAACTCGAACAGTTTCAAGCAAACTAACTATCATGTCTCATGTTAAAGTTTGAGCTTCTAACATATATAACATATTATTTCATATTTATATTTTCATAGTTAGTTTAACATGAATAATAGATCCATGAGAACAACATTCTTTGTTTTTTTAAATTGATGGGTTTACTGTGAATTCAATAAATTACAATTTGCAAGGGGTAAGTATACTGTATGAGCTGGATAGTGGCTTTGTATTTTATGTTAGGCCAGGGTAATTAAATTAGTTGTTTCTCTTTCTTCTATTTTTCAAAATTGATACGGGAATGACGGTTTTTATGTTACCTTTTTTGTCTATCTAAAATGCTGATGAGGGACTTTTTCTTTAAAATAACTGTAAAAACAAATAACTAATTTTGAAGGAAATAAACTGGGTTTATGTTGAATTTAGCCTACTTTACTGGTATATTTGATCATATATAAGTACCACGATATTGTCAATTATCCTGATCCATAAAAAGTAAAAAAAAGTGTTTCACACGCCATGGATGCGCGCGAGGTACGGTGTTTTTTTCTCAGAAATGGCAGAAAAAAGGTGGAGGGGGGATTGAGCCACACGTGGGCAAGAATGAGAAACAACTAATTTAATTACCCTAACCTTAGTTCATCCAGTAGTACGTTTTTATTGCAAAGTAGTGTTTTTATATGCAGCTTAATAGCATAAAATATGTTGAATGAAGCATATGGTGTGGATAAGTCGTGTGACACACAAACTGACCAAATACATGAGGGTATTAGCTACTTTTCACATAAACCAAAGGAGGACAGTGCTTTTATTTATTATTATTATTATATTGGTAATGACAAAACTTTGTGCAAAGAAAAAAAACTGGGACAACAAGATTAACAATTTTGAAAAACTTTTTGAGTCATGGAAAAAAAGAAAACTGACCCTCTTTGGCAAAGCACATGTTATTCACACTCTTGGAATTTCAAAATTAGGGTACAATTTAAGTATTCTAGATGTGCCCGATGATATTGTTAAAAGAATCAATAAAATTATTTTCGGTTTTCTATGGAAAAAGGATTGGGTAAAACATGGGCTTTCAACTAGAAGGGTAGGCAACTTCCCATATTTCATACATAAGCATTGCCTTTGGGTTTTCAAAATAGGAGAATGTACACATTCCAAGAAAATCTTATTTTGTTCTTTTTATGGATGATTTAAAGAAATAACTCAAAAATAAAAACATGATCATCTACATACATGTTGATAATTTAATAAAAAATGGAATTTATCATAATTATGACAACTCAGAAAGTGAACATTCTCCCACAAATTATGTTTTTATTGGAATGTGTTCTTGAATAATTACCCACAATGCAATACTCAAAGAGAACATCTTGATACCTCTTATTCTTATTGGTCTTTTTTGTTTACTTTTACATGAGATTCAATATATTTTATGATTAAATCATATTGGAAATTGATTAAATATTCAAAATAATACTAAGACATATACAAATATCTAATACTTTTTGAAATATTACCATAAAAGCGAAGCATGGCATTGCTCATTTTGAAGGTCTCATGTTTATTACACAGAGTTGCATACCCTTCTAATTGAAAGCCCATGGGTAAAACGAAACACTTTAATTGGAAATATACTTGATGGGGGGATTAATCTGGTAGACATTCAATGTAAAATTGATGCTTTAAAAGCTGCATGGGCACCTCGTATAAAAACAACAAACACATCGGTTAAAATAATTCCAGAATTTATCATAAATAAGCTTGGTTTTACAATAAACGATTTTTACAAAACAAATTTTGATGAAAATGTTAAGATTTTAGATCACTATAAGTTCTCCAATATGTCTTTTGTGCATACAATAGATGTAAGGAAATAGAGAAAAATAAACATCCTGGAACAGAAGTTTTATGGCTAAACAAACGGTTTTAATGTAGGAAAGAAACTTTGTACATGAAAAATTGGATAAATGCAGGTTTTATTTATGTCAAGGACTTTTTTGACGAGAGAAATAATCTCATTGATGAGAAAACTGTTTTGTTAAGACTAAAGAATAAGCAAAATTGGATGACCGAATATTTAAAAATTAGACTTGTTTTGCACAATATTAAATATGAGAGTAAACAAAGTATGAAATATGCTATTTTATTATTAATTTTATTAATTTATTTGGAATTACACTTTTACAACAGTGGCACACTAAAATTAGGTGCATCCAGGTAAAATATCCATTAATATGGTTACATCTTTACTTTAAAAGTTATGACTATAAATCTGTTTTAAAAAATTCTTTGACACTTTATCAAATTTACAATAAAAGTCATGTCCTCCAATCATTGCTCCATCTCCCAAAATCCAAACAATTTTCTGTTCAATTGGTAAAGCAAAAAACAGAGTACATATATTTGGATCGATATTAGTGATTGAGTTATAAAATAATATACGGTAATCGTTAAAATGGGGACATATTAAGAGTCTGTGTGTCATATCTTCTACGCTATTCAAGTTACAATATGTGCATTTATCGTCCAGTGGATCATTACTCAGATTTCTCCATTTACAGGTTTCACATCTTAATTTGAATCTACCACTCCTTGCAAGGAATTTATATTTGCATCCTAGGAAGTCATTCAAGAATGTTCGAAGGTATTCTTCCTTGCCATATCTGTTCTTTAAATGTACATAGGTTTTAAGACTAGTCATATTATTAACACTGTCACTAAAATTGCTCTTCAGCTTATCAGACATATTACATTCAAACATCTGTTTTAGATCACTAAAATCAGTATTAAAATCTAGATCATATTTGTTAAGGATTCTATAGACACTTCCAATGAAATCCTAACCCATTTGCTTACCCTTCTGGGCTCTTATTTCCATGTCGTTAAGTAACCGTGCATGTAAGTTGTCTTTGTTAAGGGACTTCAGGTAAATATAGTAATTTATCATGCTCTTTTCCAACAATGTTTCTATGGGCTTCCAGCCTAGGTCACCAAACAGGGCAACTTTGGCTGGTTTGCAATGGACATCCATTATGGCGCATCCCACATTATATTGTATGGATGACATTTTATTAATGTGCGACTTTTTGTCTAGTAAAAGTATTCCAGACCCGTGTAAGAGTGATGGGACTACTACCGTTTTATAAAGTCTATCACCGAAAGTGATTCTATTAACATTCAAGTGCTTATTCAGAATTGATGTCACATAGCCTTTTAACTTCTTTCCCTTTGGGACTATCAAATTCATAAGATGGGTATGATCTTTTAATGATTTGCAAATAGGACACCTTAGTATTTGTAAGTTTTTACCTCTTAAATTCTTAAGTCACCAAATGGTCACTTCTTCTCAAAATCAGTTTTTTGGCCTACAATGAGAATTTTAGACTTTTTCTCACTGAACCTGAATCCCCATTTGGTAGCAAAATCATTAGTTATTGTTAACAGACTTTTTAGTTGTTCTTCAGACTGAGCCATCAGGACTATGTCATCAGCAAACATGAGAAGTGGAATTTTCAGGTTCTCGAATGAAAGACCGAGTTGCGATTTCATAAGCTCATCTTGCAAATCTGTCATAACAATAGAGAACAGCGTGGATGATAATACACAACCCTGCTTAACTCCAAACGATTCATCATCATACCAATCAGATTCAATATTATCAAAAACAACTTTATTTTTTAATCCGCTGTAGGCTTCCCTAAGTTCCAGGCCTTTCCACGAATACCCTTCTGCCATAGTTGTACAAACATTAAATCCCTATTCATTACATTATACGCCTTTGAGATATCAAGAAAAGCCGTAAATGTTTTGAGCCCACGGCTTTTCCTTAATCCACATAGGTGTTTGAGGGCAAATATGTTGTTCTCTAGCCTTTTTCCATTACGGAAAGCCCCTTGAAAGTCACCATATATGTTTTCTTTTTCACAGAAAGTGGTCATGCTACGATTCAAAATTGCACAAAAAATTTTGAAAACATTTGAACTAAGAGTAATTCCTCTATAGTTATCAAAATCTTTCCGGTCTGAATTTTTATGAAGAGGTTTAACGATTCCCTCTTTCCATTCTTGTGGAAATTTTTCAAGTGCATTGAAAATATTGAACATTTTATTAAGTGAATAAGCTATTGCCTGCCCTCCATATTTAAGGAATTCATTAGGTATTCTGTCTGTCCCGGCTGCTTTCCCATAAATTAGGGATTTGATTTGATTAGCTATAATCGTTTCATTCATTTCAATTAGATCAAGCTAACAAAAGGCATTCAAACTCTTTCCTATTTAGAAATGACAAATATGAAAACCTTGAGAAATTAAGTTCAAAGTTCTTTTATAAAATCCTATTGAAAGATAAATTTATTAGACCAAAGATGGAAGCAGATTGGAAAAAATCCTTCAATATTCAGAACAATAGAATCACTTTTAGAAATATATACAAAAACAAGATAAAAGATATTGAATGCCAAAAGTTATCAGAATTTAACTTTAAACTATTACATAATTTCTTAGCCTGCGGAAAACTGGTAAATAAGTGGAATATGAATGTACCAAAAGAATGTAGTGAGTGTAATGTTGTACAAGACATTAGACATTTATTATATGATTGTGTGTTAATTAAAAATCTATGGAATATTCTAAGTGACACACTAAAGGTGGATATTACTTGGAAAAATATACTTCTGGGGTACCAAAGCATGAACAGCAAATTAGAATTTAGAATGTTGCTTTACACAATATTGATGAAATGTATTCATGAAATTTGGACAAAAAACTCAGACAATCCAACTCAATATAAACAAGCAAATTTTAAATCAAAAATAGCATCTAAATTAAATATTTATGAACACATTTTTAAACTGCAAGGAAAAGTAAATATTGCTCATAATTTTAAGAAAATTATAAATGTCTGGACTTTTACTATTGTATAAGGATCAAAATTTTGATAGAGTATATAATGCTGTGAAAATCCTATTTTACTATTGTATAAATTCTAATCTAGGATATATGTATATTTCCGTTTTGCATAGTTTAATTGATTCAAATATTGTTTGTGTTTATGTATTTTTGCGTTTATGTTTTTAAATAAATATTTCTAATAAAAAAATAAAAAAAAATAAAAATTACTTAAAATGTGATTTTGAGAGTTTTGAGATAGTAGATAGGTGAGCAGTAGATATTGTCACAATCAAAATGTAAACAAAATGCAAATATGTGTCACTCCCCTTATTACAGTATTTGCTTGTGGTTCGTGTTTTTTTCTCAGCTCAGCTCATAGAGACAGTGCACATAGATATATTGGATATAGATTATAATAGGCATTGGATACCATCATCAACATCATCATTGCTTTAGCCATCTAGTGGGATATATTTTGCACAGTCACCAGAAACTCTGCAGGTTTCTCATAGCTGGTTCAGTGAGTAGGCCTATTTTTGCTATATCATAGTAAAATTTCTCTAGAAAATATCATTCACAATGAAATCATAGACCTCCCTTTTCAAATGATATTGAAAAATTCTTGTGAAACTCTTTCTCTTTCTCAACTAAATTGTGGTTATATTCATCACATTATGTCCTGGAATTACTAGAAATAGCAGTTGAAGAAAACATCCACATATTAGCGCTTCCAAAATATATAATAATAATAATGATTCTAATTGCTTTTGGCTCCAGATCAATCATAAGAAGCGTTCATACAATACGTGATATCGACCTGACAGCATTGGCTACAGCATTGGCCATTCTGGCAGAAGTTTCATTTTGGTCTATAGAGGAACTGAATGACTAGGCTGGAGCTGAAATTGCAGTGAAGAAAATGGAATCAACAGCTAACCTTATACGAGGAGCTATCATCTGTCTTACAGGTATGAAACATGTCCAGCAGCTCATAACCATACACAACTCCCACACTGTGATAACCAGCCCTATGAAAATCTTGATGTGAACATGATCTTTGTAAATGCCCATCTGCTCTAAGACCATGCAAAAGATTTGGATCAAAACTACAGTTTGCTTGTTCATGCTGCAATTTCCAATCAAAGTTGTCCAAAAAACATATGATAAAGTGGACAAAAGCTATTTCAAAGGTAACATTAATGAGCCTAGACCAGCAGACTTATGCTGCATTATGGGTACCACTTAAGCAATCCACAAGCAAGTTGGAAGAACTCCAACAATATTAAAACTTTTGCAATGGAGGAGCATTGCGCATATGTATCGCATAAATCTTTGCATTTTGTCGGTAAAATGAACAATTACACCTGCTTTTAGAGCATGCAAAAGCTTTGGATCAAAACTACAGTTTGTTTGTTCATGCTGCAATTTCCAATTTCAAAATTGTCCAAAATTTTTGATTAAGAAGACAATGGCTATTTCAAAGGTAAAATTAATGAGCCAAAACTAGCAGACCTATGCTGCATAACAGGTAGCACTTAAACAATCTGCAATTGATTCCAAGCAAGTTAGAAGATTTTTTGCTATCCTAAATATCAAACCTCAATGTAAAAGTCATATGTTTAAAACAAGCAAGAAGGTAAGGTAGATAATAACAAAACTCTGTTAACAAGTTATGAGCAAAATCAAGACAAAATCTCAAATAAATAAATAAAATGAGACATGTAGCTGAACCCAGAGGTAAGTAAAATAGCCGCCACATTTGACGCTCAATATGGTTTAATTTGGTTTTAGAAACAACTTGGGTCCAGATGCCTACAGAATGCAGGGGTTCACTGTGGAAACCATGAACAAAAGTATTGTGATCTTTGATTCCATTCTGCAAAATACACTTTGCTGAAGGGGTTCAAACAAAACAAACACCCCATAGTCTGACAAAATGAGAGAAGGGAAGCCAATTTCTGCTAGAAAATTCAACAAATAAGATTAATTTCTTCAAAAAACATAGTACGGTAAATCATACAATATGGTAAAATCAGTTGACTTTTAGGTGAAACAATGGCGCAACATCACCAGCATGCAGAAAGTCAATCTTTTTGCAATAAATCAAGCAATAAAACATGCAAAATGTCACCACCTACCACTTGTTACCAGATGCCAAAGACCAGATGCCAAATGCTGTCTCATAAAATGGAGACCATAACAATATGCCATCGCTTTTGGTGGTGACATATTTTTCGATGAAAATATGTATAACACTTGAACTTCTTTTCCTGATTTACCCATTTGTTCTTTAGAACCATTGGATATTGATTTTGACTCTGGTACCACTTTTGTTGAAAATTAAAAATTATCGAACCAAGATACCTAGAAAATAATAACTAGAAATCAAAGTGAAAATGAAGAATGGGTTGAGGCAAGGAAATCAAGACCTACTGCAAGTAATTTGGAACAAAGAATTTGAAGGCCAGTGTGTTTACCAATTTGACAGGTATCAATAGCGCCAAATCACTGGGAGTTGAAGCGAATGGAGGTGAAACTTGTATACTACGATCCCACGACTAGGAGGGAGTATGTAGATTCCCTAGTATCGACAAAGCAATAACAATGTCTCATAGAACTTTATTGAACATCTGAATATCAATATGACACCAAGGATTACTTCAAAATTATTAATGGAACATTTAACACAGGTCGTAAGGGTCCTGCATTAACAATTTTAAAAACTGGTCGTACGAGTCCAGCATAAAGACTTACTTGACATTTTCGGGATGTGCCATATCCCAACTCTTATATTAACTAAACAGTAACTTTAATGACATTTTCCAATGGGACATTTGGAATTTAAGTGGAGGGTGATGTAAGAAAATGCGTATATTTTAGTAAATGTATAGTATAGTTTAAGTATAAATGTAACTCATTTGAGTAAAAAGGTTAGCTATTCGAGCATAATGCACCAACTTCACTTCGGTCAGTGGCGTGAAGCTACAAACTTATTTGTATTGTGGCGGGAGGTCACATTAAGTCATTCTGATCAGTGGCATGAGGCCGCACAGTACTTACCTTTACTTTGTGTCATGGTGTGAGTCATGTACTAATATGTTACAATATACGAGGGTTGTCCGAAAAGTCTTGACATTTTTGTTCTCATTTCATCAAATTTTATCTATTCTTGCTGAAACTTGGTATGTGTGTCTGGAAGTAATCCATCCTTCATATACAAAAACATCATAATAATGCGTACGATATATTGTGTGATATGGTTGCTATAGCAACCAAGGGATAAGGGGGTCGGGGCAGGTCTTATTTACAATATCACCTTTACACACATTGGTTATTAAAAACAAATAAAACATTGACTTATTGAATTCAATGCACCAATAAATCTTCTTGAAACATCCCTGAATGACAAAATGGTATTGTATTATGATGTCAGTGTTTCTGACATACTTGAAGGAACAATTGACACATTTGAACCAGAGACACAGCTTCCACCAGAACAATGCACCTGCACACGCCTCACAGAAGGTTCAGGAACTTCTTGCGACCCTTGGCTTCGAGGTTCTCAAGCATGCACCTTACTCGCCTGACAATGCCCCAAGTGACTTCTATCTCTTCAAAGGTTTAAAGGACACTCTGAGGGGAACACGGTTTGATGATTTCGATGATCTGAAGAATGCGGTCAAAGCACACTTCATGAAACTGTCCCGAGAGGATTTCACTGGAGCCTTCCTAGACTGGGTGAAAAGACACCAGAAATGTGTCCTACACCACAGAGAATATTTTGAAAAATTATGAATGTAATGGGACTATGTGCAATAATATTCATTAAGGATGTGCTAATGTTGATTATTATGTAACCTCAAAAACGAATAAACCATTTGATGCATAGGATGTGCTCCTAAATCAAAATTTTGGATAATTTTTTCTTTCTTTTAGCCTCCTTAAAAGTGCCCCGATGGGGCAAAACTCATACTCTTGCAATGTTCATCAAAATAAAACCATGCAGTGTAATTCCTTCAAACTTTACAAAGTGAATAACAAATGTTCAAAGATCATCCATGTGAAATATGATGCCAAAAGAATAAAAATTGATGAAATGAGAGCAAAAATTTCACGACTTTTTGGACAACTCTCGTACATGTATATGTACAATATGCAACCTTAAGATGGTCTCAACAATTTCCATCAATTAAAACATATGTAGTTATCTCTAGGGGAAGCTTTTTTTCAATATTGGCACAATATGTCTCAAAACCTGTGATATTAGCCATGTACGACTGTCCATAACAGCTAAGATTGATTGTTCAGGTGGGCAAAAGACATGTTCAGGAAATCCTTGTGTTACTAAAAAAAATTAGAACAGTTTTCCATCAATTGTTATTTTTTTGTTAGTCATGTATTATCTTCAATACTTTAGGAAATTGAAAAACAATTCTTTGTCAACAGCTTGTACAAATATGAATATTCAAGCTCAACATTTAATTACTGAACATGTCCTCCACTCACCTGAACAATCAGTCTGAGCTGTATTTGACAGTCACGCATGGCTTCAATGATAGGTTTGAGACATATTGTGTCAGTTTTGCGAAAAGCTGAGGTCAGTTAAGCTATATTATCCAAGGGAGACATGCCTAGCTTCTCCTTGAGATAACTACATATGTTTTAATTGATGGAAATTGTGTTGAGACCATTTGAAGGGCATATATTGTATGGTATGAGATACTGTATTTTGAGCATTGATTTCTTAAGCAGGGTAAAATTTGGAAATTTTTCATGATGCACACAGTATACAGATCATGACCATGACAAGCCAAAATAATCATACACACATATTTGTATCTTTATCATTTTCACAAATAATCATTTTACCATTATCTGAATTTTTGTGAACTGAACCGCAATATTAAAGAAAATTGAATAAAAAGAAAAATGTTCCAATTTTTGTTGGTCCACCTTGTAGATTTTCAAGTCACCCAAAGGTGTGCAAGAGAGAGGACACAATATGTCATTCAGAATTACCAATGTGAAGAAAACAAGTTCAAAGGGATGAGCTGAAGGAATCATAGATGGTACAATCACTATATTCCAAGTCCTCAATAGCTTCCTTTTTTTATTTTCAGGTTACAAAAAGGATAATGTATTAGAAACCTCTTAAAACTATACACAGCTCACAAAACCAATGAAGAATAAAGTCTCAATAATATGTCACAAACCAAGAGTGAACTTGAGAAAACATTATAAAGAAAAGCATGAAACTATTTCAAGAGGGATAGTAGCAATGATTCTTCTTATAGTAGTATGAAACCAACATACTGATAAAGAAGTAAAACGTAAAGACAAAAGACAGTTTATTGATTACCCTGTGTCTTGGTGTAATGCACATATAACGAGGACTGAAAAACATCTAAAATTCAAACATAAATTCTCTATTAAAGAGATTTGTGACTATAAAATTCAAAAGAAAAAAAAGCAATAATATGTTATCTCCTCACCATAAAAGAGTACACCTCCATCGCAAAGCCAAAGCATAATCAAACATTCTGAAGCTATTTTAGCTTGTTTAACATGCAACACAGTTGAATGCAGGCTGAATAAATTATTATTTATCATTATGGTCTTGAATTACCCCATTCCATCATTTTCTGCATATAAAAAAGTTCAAATCAAATCTAATTGCAAAACTGGGTAAAAAACTGGATATATGACGTAAATGTCGGTCATGGGGTACCTGTACCTCCCTCACGGAAATAAGGATATATCAATATGTATTAAATATTTTGTCTTCAAATCTTCGAAATTGATAGTTAATTGAATGATGCATCACTGGTAGGAAAATCAAAGGGATTGATCTATAAGTATCTGTGTAAAAAAGCGTCCATTACTTATTGATCCCCCTCGTATACAATTAGAAGAAAAAAAATCATTCGAGAAATTGGAAATTTTGTTTGGCAAGTTAAGTTCAAAAACATCTAAAACCTATAAACAACAAGATCAACATGTTTGGATACCCCCCTCAAAAAACAAATCTTATCAAAACGCCATGTAAGAACCTCAGAGCAACAGCAAAAAAATCATGGAGCAAAAGAGGTTGATTAACAGAACTGGAGGAAGTCCCCCTCTACAAATGTTTGTAGAGCCCTATAAAGCCAAATTGTGTTTTCTTTTCAATAATGAGCTAGGCAGAGTGAAAGGTGCATTACCCTGTAATTTTTCAGCTGTAACTTGTCTGTACTATCCAATTTGAAAAATTGTCATTTCCAAGTTTACTGATACCATTTTTTTGAATGATATATAATATGATATATAATATGAATGTCGTCAGTGTTGTGTTCCTCTATGTGTAGCACCTTGCTTCAAATTGTATCAGACAGTTTGTGATTATAAAGCTGCTCAATGTGCAATAGAAACTGTTGCCTTGTGTGACATTGAAACTGATTAGGAATAAACTTACAATGAACATTATAATAATAATACATGTGACTGACTATTCAAGACAATGCCACAAATGATAGAAATCATATTTATAAGCCATTATTGTTTGATATTTTACATCAGTCAACTTTGTGACTTTGTTATTTTGTCATTATATGGAATGTTATTATTGTTGATACAATAGTCTAGTCATTATATGAAATTAATTGCTCTTTAGTCATTATTTTTTGAAATGTTATTATTTATCGCTATTTATTTATATCGCTTTTACTTAGTCGAATGAGGGAACATTGACTGATTAAGTGAGAAAAAACAAAAAGCGAATAAGAATTTATAGCCAGCTTGAATCTTCCCCATTCACCAGCACAAATGAAAAAAGGATAAGAAAGGTAAGTTAAAATAGATCCAGATATTCACAGATGATGTTTAAACTTTTCAATAAACGTTTTCAATAGAAATTATATAATGTACCTGTTTGAAAGATATTTGATTAAATGTTCATTCTATATTCAGTAAAACCTGTTTAATTCGATAAGTAGGTGATTTTGAGTTTTTTAAGTATGTTCACAATTGGTTCCTTGATTTGATACACAGATGTCTAAGTACTTTCCTAGAGGACGTGGAAAAAGGTTCAAGAACAGTTAGGAGCCCCACAACTCCAGAAGAGGAGATAGTAACAGCTTGAAACCTACTATAGCAGGGATTGTAGGAAATCAATTAAATTGATTCATGACATCTATTAAATCTTAAACGAGACGCAATCACAAGTCCTTTCAGATTTTGTAAAAATTTCTTAAGTGTTCAGATTTTCATATTATTACAATTGTTCTTTTCATTGCTTTACTTTCAGCTTTTCAAACTTCTCCAAAGAGGCTGGCTTGGGGAAAAGGGAAAATTTAACATCCTCCATGTAGCTGTTAATAATGGCCTCGGAGGCAGCAAATGTTATAGACTGCAATCAATACCTAAGAATTTTTAAATCAAATTATTTTAAACAAAAATGTGTACCTATTTGGTCTGTATAAATGTCATTATACTAGGACTCGATAGTTCAAAGGGATTTGGTGGTAATCTTCTTTTGTTTAACAAATGTTGCCTATTGTTCTCTTTTAAATCGAACTTAAAAATGTATGAATATGCACGCTCAAGTGGTAAAACATCATGATATTAATGTATGTATTGCTTATCTGACATTTGTTTAGATTCCATAGTGGCTTGAAAAAGTAAGATCAATTTAGTCTCAGTTTCTGCACGTTTGGAAAATGGTGCAGGGCAAGTGCTCTCAGGGTACAGCTGTAGTATTCAACCTTTGTACAATTCTTTAAAAAGCACTCAAAAGTAAATCATTCAAATTTAACACAATGCATGTTTAAATCAAACTGGTTATGACAAGGATACTTTATCTCAATATTTGCCAAATATCAGGAATACTAAAAATCATTTGAAAATGAGCGCTCTTGTTATGTTATTTATGAAGGTAAAACTAAATGACTCTTATGCTCAATCACCTCATTTCCTGGCCTTCCGGTTACAAATGCAGGTAAAAATGTGGTAAGCAGAACAGTGACCGCAGTAATGGATAACTTATTTAGGTATTTTTCTAAGAAATTTGGGTCTTAACCATCTTTCAAGAGAAAATGCTAAACTCCACATGACAGACTTTGGTAAAACCTTATTGATACAGTCAATTTTATGCCAATGGTAAAAATAATGATGCAAGCATTACTCTCCATATGTAAATGAAAGCAGAATGTGCACTAATTTAGATGGGTAGTAGAGTTACTGTGGTAAAAATGAAAAATGCTATAAAACTTAAACAAAAATAGTGACTACATCTTTAAATGCTTTTCAGCCTCCTCTTGCTCCAAATGATGTGAATGTTGCAAGAACGAAGTTACTCTGTGTGAGAGATGGTATAAATGTGTTGTATGAGGGTATGCAAGGTTTGCGAAAGAGGGTTGGATGGCTGAATGGGGCCGCAGTTGATCCTGTTATATTTAGTGTTTCTCTCGAAGGAACCACACTATGTTGTAGAAAGCATTTACTAATGGCTGCTAAAAAAAGTGTACACAACAACAGGATTTGACAAACTGGCAAACTCAGGTCACATGATCATTGGTTGCCAAGGGTCATTCAGAAATCTGTAGAAACAAATGCTGAGCCTGAATTGATTACACATGAAGATGATGAAAAATTGAGAAAAGAGTATGACACTCTAAAAACTCAAAAATCTAAGAAAGAATTTCAAAAAATTCACGGAGTTAAAGGACCACATAGTCTAATGTGCCAATCTCCCAACTATGACAGCACAACAATCTGCAAATAATCAGTAAGGGGATCTTTAGCTTTGTTTGTATTCCTAGCATAGTAAATTGTTCTCCTTGAGGGTACCTTAAGAGGGTTTTTCTCAATCTGGCCATGAATTAAATTGTTCATACCAGAGATTCCCACAAATACCGGAGATAGTTAGACGCAACAGAGTGGAGAAGGATTATGTGGAAGACCAGATGTTGAGAGCAGCCAGACATACAGTGATATGGTGGTAACCGTATCTCTGTAACTTTCCAGAAAAATATTTTGCTGACCACAACAAGGAGAGCAAGGAACTCATAACATCTGACCTGTGGTTGAAATCTAGTGAGCCAATCTTTTAGAGGACATTACTGAAAACATATCATTTTATTAAACATAAGAAAATGCTTAATATTTGTTACACCAATTATATTCCTGAGTTGCCCGCTTCCACTTCATTATCAAGGAATAAAGAATACTCAGCTCACAGGTGTTTTAAGTGATGTCCATTTTGAATTTATCAATAATTTTTTGCTGAAACATGTAGACCTTGTTGTTACTTAATAATTAAGCTACATTTATAATTTGAAGCACATTGAAGGATTATTTTTGAAACTATAAACAAAAGATCAGATCAATTTAGTGGATTGGGTTAAAGTTTTTTATTTTAAAAATTAAAATAATAGTTATAAACATACATATGCACGGAGAAGAAACTAAATTGGATGATCTCCTTGCTTGTAGGCAAGGGATGGGGCCTGTGAGACAAGGTTTACGTTTATTGATTTGATTTACAGCTCTCTAAATTTGAGGAGTTTGTAATGGTTCTAATATTTACTGTTTGATTTGACAATCAAAGCATCGGAGGAAAGATGTTTGAAATGAAATTGCCATATTTTGTATATACCAGATCACACTTCTATGTTGAGGTATGTCGATTCATTAACCAAGAAAATAATATAAAATCTGGATGGTATTCTAATGATGGCATTAAATCAAATGGAAGGGTTAACTATGGCCAACATACACAGTTTACTATTAAGAATAATCTTTACATGATGTGCTTTGAGATATTTGATGAATCTGTAAAACCAAATGTCATTGACATATTAATCCAGACTCTGCTTGAATACCACCAAACAACATATCTGATACTAATATCTAATATAAAAGCCTATATGAATATGAATGGTCTTAAATAACCCTTGCTGAACTTAAAGAGCTTTTCTGACAGTCTTTAGATCAAACATCACAAAACAAAAAACATCCACATTCTCCTGAAATGCAAGGTTCAAGCAATGTTAACAAATCTTGAGTTCTGAATACTTGTGTTAACATGATTGATGAATGTAACCAATAGATGTATTTAAAAAAATACCATTAATACCATTACCATCAAAAAATAAAACTTATCATGATTTAAAAAGGTGTATTGGAAATTCTCTGAAAAAGGTGCTTCATTGGTGGCAGTGGGTGGATTGTGCACATTTGGATACAGTTCAAGAACAGTTTAAGGTAACTGTTAACTAGTTATAATGTTGTTTGAACTTGAGAGATCAATGATCGATTGTTTTTAACAAAGGCAGGGATAATCTGATATACTAATAGAAAGAATTAATCCCCCAATTATAGATGACTTGATTTTGATTGCTTTATATTTTGACAATCTTGTCTCATGGAATGTCAATAATAGCCAATGACATGTAGAGGTGTGTAAACAACAAGTGACAGGCCAGTGACATGTTTTTAGTTTTGGGTGCCGGGATGTCTGGACTGGTTTAAGTAGCAATGTGATGAGACCTTATATAACTAAGGGGACACTGAGGTGGTCATATTGAGTTGATTCCTTCATGTAACAACACCCTAGATTTTGCAAGAGTTGATGGGAGTTGATAACTGGATGTAAAAGCCTAATATGGCAGAGAAGAAATCAATGAAATCTCGTTTGGGATTGGGGGTTAGTCCCCTGAAGGAATCTGAAGACCTGGAGGAATTTCGCGAATTCCAGGAATTCAAATGGAAAAAAGCCATGCAGGAGAAAAAATCTAAGGCTGTATACATAAGTTGTAACAACTGTAATGAACTGTTTGCTTCAAGAAGGATGTTGCACATGCATATCCCAAAGTGCAACCAAAAGAAGAAAAATCAGGTGTTAGATTGTTTCCATTGCGACAGTCAGTTCTCCAGCAAACATGCTTTATTCAAACATAAAGCCATTGCTCACCACAAAGAACCGTCATCAAGACTACCCAGAACCGTAAAGTCGGAAACTGTCAGCCAAACTACTGAGGTAATCGTTACCCCAAGAAACAAGATGCAAGCGACGGAGGGAGACAGCTACCAAGAGGTGGGGACTTTGTCCCTCCGAACCTCGCTACCCAAGGAAGACAGCAGTCAAGAGGTGGGGACTTCGTCTCTCCGAACCTCATCACCAAGGGAGACCGTCGACTATTAAAACTAAGTTAACTTTTACTTGGCATGCAGCTGGTCACTAACTCTGTCTTCTGATTGGTCAGTGGTTTAGCCACTCAGGTTTGAGATCAATGGGTAGAAGACAGAGGGTAGTGCTAGCTTTAGTTTTTTTTAGCTTCGTCTTTGCAAGAGAGAACATCTATTGTTTTTACTACTTTGTGACTTTGTACATATTTATATTTATACAGGATAAAGAATTATTTTATTAACTTAAACTGATGTGTTTGTGATTGATAGATAGAAAAGGGTAAACCAGTGAGGGTTTACATAAAAAAGCACATCTTTATTGAGACTATTAAAAATTAACGCTACCACAGTATACAACCCCCTCCCATTTAAATCTCAAAAGAACCCCGTGCTTCAATAGATATACGTATAGGTATAAATGTTGCCCTGATAGCTCAGAAAAGTAAAATTTTTTGAGTTTTCTCTACAGGCCATGTTGCCCCTTTAAATGTATCACTTGATACATATAAGAAACAATCAAATTGTAAGACATGTAGATGAAGAGCTCTACTGGCCAAATGGCACGAGGCGTCGGGAAATTCGAGAGGGTTTCATTGATGCTAGACACAGAATTCCAAATGTTGTTTGACTTGTGGATGGGACACTGATCCCAATTATCTGACCTTAGCTGCACGGGCCAGCATATGTGTCCAGAAAAGGGAAACATGCCTTCAATACTATTGGTTAGTAAGTTCAATGGGAATCCACCTTTTTTGATATACCATCAATTCCTACTTTTGTGCACAAAAAATCGAATTCAACTTATATGTTAAGGAAAAAAAGAAACAGAGAGTGGTGCAGTACAATGGCACCCCTGTCAAAAAGAGAGTACTATAAAACAAGGATAATAGTGCAGAAAATCTTCCAACCCAACAAGAAATAATATATAATATATGCGCATGATATAATATAGAGATATTTTTTTCAATTGTTGTAGGCCAGGAGGAAGGTATTAGATTCCCAATTAAAGAACTAATGGAGAAAGAGAAAACATGAAGTGAACAACAACCAGTGCTTTCAAAACCTGTACACCCTGATGTGTCATCTGGTGTTGAAAAAACATGTTCAGTAGGTTTTTAAGTTTAATTTAATCATTGAATTTCTTCAGCCAAAATATTTCGACAATATTGTAACTGCCAGTTTAATTGCTGCTTCAGTCTCCATGGATGATGAGGAGGATTTGGCTTCTCCATGAACAGCAAACAAAATTGGTTACAACCTTAAACAGCTCATAAGCTGTGTATCAAGCACGGGCAAGTAGAGAATTCAAGGAGGTCATGAACCTCGAGTGGAACTTAAAAGTTCCCAGAGAAGCAAAAATAACTCTTTATATTAGATAAGAAAATTCAATACTCCAAACAGATAACCTGAACCAGAAGACATTCAAATGCAACAAAGTGCAATCAGGAGTCAAAATACCCCCAAAACATGAGAACAATGATGATGGCTATGGTTAACAGGTGTCACAGAGGACTCTTAGAGTCAACAACTATATATATGTCTTGTTCTTTATTATGGAAGAATGCAAGTTCCCCTGCATCATAGAAGTCTTCAACAAATATAATTCACAATGGAGCTGTAAGTCATTATTTTTCATTTATATTTTGATTACTGTAATGATATCCAGCTTCTGGTATCATCTTGCTAACTGCCTTTGAGGTATTATGTTACTTGTACATGTGTGGGATTACAAATATACAACTTGGTCTTCTAAAGCTAGAACTTGTACTGTCCAGATCATTACATGGTACTGCTGGTGGGGTATTTAATAATACAATACAAAAAATGGATTATTAGCATAGAAAGGCCTAAAAATGATGATGAATAATATTCCGAAGCCAGAAAGGGTGGATTTCTCCAACAATTTGGAGAAACACTGGTTAAATTTCAGGAGCGAATTTGAGTTCTATCTAGATGCCCTTGGTGAAATCACAGACAAACAGAAGATATTGGACTACTCGTTACCTGTGCTGGGCCCAAAGCCAGTCAACTGTTTAAGACATTCAAATTTGATAAAGATGAAGACTCTACAAATTATAAAGTTGTACTTCAACAATTTGACGCATACTGCTTCCCAAAGCAGAACGAAACCTATGAACGATATGTATTTCGGATTAGATTACAGAAAAATGGAGAATCCTTTGAAGAATTCCTGTCAGATTTGAAGGTGAAAATCACCACATGCAAATATGGGACACTGGAAGATTCTATTTTACGTGATCAGTTAGTAATCGGAGTCAACGATGACACGCTCCGAGAACGCCTATTAAGGCAAGATGATTTGACATTGACAAACTGTGAGAAAATTTGCAGAGCTGCAGAGCAAACCGTTGAAAGAATGAAGACATTTAAAAATGTTGAGACTACTGCGTCTGCGGACATCAACAACGTGACAACTACCCCAAGGATGATAACAGACTGTTCACAATGTGGATATGATCATGCTATCCGTAAATGTCCAGCGTACGGACAAACGTGCAACAAATGCGGCAAGAGGAACCACTACTCATCTAAGTGCCACATCACGAAAGGTGCGCAACCCAAGGAGTATGGACGAAAAAAGCGACAATCAGGCCGCAGAAAACAGGTGAACATTGTAAATGATGAAAATGAAACCGATAGCAGTGACTGTGAGTATTACATAAATATTGTAAATGAACAACCTGAAGAACAGTACTCAGAAATCAGTGACAATGAACCATCACATGAGATCAATGTTGTAAATGATGACAAATGGGTAGCTCCTTTGGTGGTCAATGGTGTTCTTATACCATTTAGACTAGATACAGGGGCCAATGCAAACATAATAAACCAAAGTGACTTGAAACAATTAAAATGCCCCCCTAACATATTCAACAGAAATACGAAATTGTATGATTACAACAAACAGCCTATTGAAACATGTGGGGTGTGTGTATTACAGGTTCAAGTAAAAGGCAAGTGTCACAGGGTCCACTTTGTCATCGTAAAAAACGGAATTTCGTTGCTTTGTGATAAAACGTGTGACAAATTGGGCCTTGTGAAGCGTGTCTGGGTTGTCAATAACAATAGACCTGTTAAAGAGGTCAAAGATATGAAAATGCCTAATGTGAAGAGTCCTGAGGAAAGTAACATGCATCACAATAGCAAATCACCTGCCACAAGGGTGGATAAATTGATAAATGATTATCCAAGTGCATTCAATTCAATTAGCAAGTTTGAGTCTATGCCTTTCACATACAAGATATCTTTGGAAGAAAATGCACAACCAGTTATTCATGCCCCAAGGCATGTATCAGTGCCTATGAGAGGTAAAGTGCATAGTGAACTTTCAAGACTTGAAACATTAGGCATCATAAGAAAGATTAATGACCCTACTGATTGGGTTAATAGCATGGTAGTTGTAAAGAAATCAAATGATGATGTAAGATTATGTGTAGATCCTACAGATTTGAATAGGTCAATCAAAAGGGAACATTACCCAATACCAAAAAAGGATTTGATTATTAGTGAGATGAAAAATGCAAAGGTGTTTAGTAAGTTGGATGCTTCAAGTGGTTTTTTTCAAATTAAACTCCACCCTGAAAGTCAACCCCTCACAACCTTTAATAGTCCCTGGGGCAGGTACTGTTACCAACGTCTCCCACAAAGTATATCTAGTAGCCCAGAGGTGTTCCATAAGGCGATGGAACAGGTAGTTGATGGTCTAGACGGTGTACGAGTATATATCGATGATCTGATAATCTGGGGAGAAAATGCAACTGAGCATGACATGCGCTTAAAAATGGTCATGGAAAGGCTGGTCAAATTCAATGTCAAGTTAAATAAAGGAAAATATAAGTTATAAGTCATAAGTTCATCCCCAGTGTTAGCCTATTTTGACCCTCTAAGGAAAACAAGAGTTTCAACAGATTCCAGTAAGGACTCACTAGGGATGGTTCTTATGCAACAGCATGGTACTGATTGGAAGCCAGTGGCTTATGGTAGCAAATCCCTTACAGAATGTCAAAAAAGATGGGCCCAGATAGAAAAAGAATGTTTGGGATTAGTTGAACGGTGCAACAAATTTCATGAATACATATATGGGATGGATAAAATTGAACTTGAAACAGACCATAAGCCCTTGATACCAATGTCCCAGAAAAATTTGAATGACATGACCCCAAGGTTACAAAGGTTGTTCATGAAACTGCAGAAATATGATTATACAATGATATACACCCCTGGAAAAAACTTGGTACTAGCAGACGCCCTCAGTAGAGCAAGTTTCAGAACAAAAAGATCAGAACCAAGAATTTCAAAACTAGATATCCAGGTAGAAAATCAAGTGAACATGATATTTAGTGAAATACCTGTCTCAGAGAACATTATGAGAAAAATCCAAATAGAAACAAAGAAAGACCCCATATTATCCAAGATTATTGACTATGTAAGAAATGGTTGGGAAAAGGGGTCAGAGAAAATATACTCCCAAATGAAACATGAAATTACTGTAGTGGATGATATTCTTTTGAAAGGGCAAACAGTAATTATCCCCAAAAGCATGAGGAAGGAAATATTGACTAGGGTCCATGAAGGTCACTTGGGAGTAGAAAAGTGTAAGCGAATAGCTAGAAAATCAGTATATTGGCCAGGCATTAATAATGACATCTCAGACATGATAGGAAAGTGTGAAACATGTCTTGAGCTGAGGTACAACAATGCAAAACAGCCATTGATAAATGGTGACAAAACAAAAGGCCCCTGGGAAAAGGTTGCAATAGACCTTTTCAAGCTCTTTGATAAGGACTATCTTTTAGTGACTGATTATTTCTCAAACTACCCAGAATGTGTTCATCTGTCAAGTACAAAAGCAAAAACAATAATCAGTCACATAAAGTCAATATTTGCAAGATTCGGAATTCCCTTGAAAGTGAGAATTGATAATGCTACTATGTTTGAATCAAGAGAATTCAAGGAATTTGCAGACACCTATGAATTTGATTTGTCATTCAGTAGTCCCTTCCATAGCCAGGGTAACGGAAAGGCAGAAAATGGGGTCAAAATAGTAAAAAGGCTGATGAAAAAAGCAATTCGCAGCAATACTGACCCACATCTGGCCCTGTTAGCATACAGGAATGCCCCATTAGAGTGTGGTAAGTCACCAGCAGAGCTCTTAATGGGGAGACCATTAAGAACTCGATTACCATCTGCAATACAGGCCAATGATAGATTTACCAATATAGAGAAAAGTAAAGCCCTGCAGAAGGAGAAGCAGAAAAAATATTACGACAAAAACACGAAGCAGCTTTCAGAGTTAGAAAACAATCAGACGGTTAGACTGAAAAGAAACCCAAAAGATAAATGGGATGTAAAAGCCAGAGTTGTCGCAAAAGTTTCCTCCAGATCTTACAAGGTAGAAACAGAAGGAGGGAAACTTTTTAGAAGGGATAGGAGAGAGCTCCTGTCATCAAAGGAGCCATTTAATGAGATAATGTGTCAAGACCTAGATATACAAACAAGACCTCCCACTCCTTGTCCCCCAAATTCCCATGAAACAAATCTATCAACCAACCCATCACCTGTTCCAACTAGTAACAGGTTCAGTCCCTTATTAAACATAGATGTGGAGCATCCAGCTACTGAATTAAGGAGGTCTGGCAGAGTGTCAAAACCAGTTAACAGACTCTGTTATAATTAATGACTTTTGATCAGTTAACTGGTTATTTAGACACTTGATGTTATTAAGATACTTTGATAATTTCAAAGATACTTAAATCACATGGGATATTAAAAAAAAATGAGAGTGTATCTAAAACATAAACTTTCGAAACTAGTGACTCCTATATTGTAACATAAAGCTTTCGAAATTAGTGACATCTATATTGCCTTTTTTATAATCATTCAAACTTTGAAACGTTTTTCTGAGATACTTTGAGAAGGTTAAAGATACTTACAATATTGTATGAATAAAAGGTGATTATAGGGTGCAGTTTAAACATCAACAATTTGTAGATTATTAGTGTGCTATGAATAGAATTAATGTACAATCATTCATAGATTATTGTTTAAGAAAAGTCTTTATTATGATTGATCATTTGTATTATTTTATATTCCTTTACATTCTGTAGAAAAAGGGAGATGTAATGATATCCAGCTTCTGGTATCATCTTGCTAACTGCCTTTGAGGTATTATGTTACTTGTACATGTGTGGGATTACAAATATACAACTTGGTCTTCTAAAGCTAGAACTTGTACTGTCCAGATCATTACAATTACTATGACAAGATAATATGGTTTACGGTATTATATGGTATACAATGTCAAAAAATGACGTTGACTTGTGATATTGATTTGAAAAACTGAGTGAAGAGGGTCGTTGAAAACTGATTATGATCAAGTAAACTGAAAGGAAAACTGTTCTTATGTTTGGTATGCTTTGTTTGACTTGCATTATTTTTACATACGAGTATTATGAGCCATATATTTCACAGAGTCTAAGGAAACAAAATAAATTAAGGTCGAAGAACATAACACTGGGTGTATCCATCCAACTACTTAACAAACATTCTGAAGAAAATTGTCGTCCCGTCAAAAAATCTGTTTTTTATTAAAGTACAAAAATGTGGTGGTTCAACACTAGCGAATATTTTTGTACGTATATATGAGACAAATCAGCACTCAAAGGGTTAAGAGTCAATAATTATATATATGTCTTGTTCATTATTATGGAAGAATGCAATTCCCCTACATCATAGAAGTCTTTAACAAATATAACAACACATTCAAAATGGAGCTGTAAGTAGTTATTTTTCATTTATATTGATAACTATGACAAGATATGATTTACGGGGACTACTTAATCCTAATTGTAACTCTCATAATATATATTCAAATGATTTCTTAGGGTATTTGAACACCACTGCTGTTGGCTGGATGATCAGATTTTTATATATCAAATAACACATCCCCTAGTATTTATTCTAATTTAAGTGACTACCACAAACCTGGAAGTTGATGAAAATGCTGCAGTTACCTTCACCCATTTCTAAATGAGTATCGTGACATTGAGGTTCTTGCAATGAAACATTGAACATACAGAAATGATTGAACTTATTGAAATGAAAATACTCTTAATTCCAGCAACTCTTAGACAGGAAAAGCATAAAAGAAGGAGAAATCAAGGTTAATGTATTTATTTTATTTTGTTTCAAATTGTTGCCTGTTTCTCTCCAAAATTGTGATTTGCTGAAGATCCCTGATGAGATTTTGAGTTGTTTGGCAACAATCAAATTTTTAATTTAAAATATAAGGCCAAATAACATACAATAGGAATGCTGAAATAAATTGTATTTATTGGACACAAGATCTGGAGTCTATTGTTTTTATCTGAATTCTTATTATTATTCCTAGCATTTCTCCGTAATTAAAAGACTTAGGGCAAATCTAAATACATGGTCAGTTAGGGTATGCGACCGGGTTTCTGTGAAATTAGGCCAAATTTTTATCTAGGTCAAATGTCAAAATCTAGGTGACTTTACAAATTGTCAATAATCATTGTCATGGATAATTAATTTTTTTCTAAATGTTCAAAATCTATCCAAATTGGTATTATTTTAATAGGAAATTTTCTCAGGATTCCTAATCTGAAATTGAAATTGCAACTTCCGGTTCATGAGAAAAATGATATGATGATATCCCCATATCATATCAATGGAATCGATAATTTTCTCATCAATATCAGATATTAAAATCATTTTAGATAAAAATCTGGATTCTTGTGCTGAACTTGTTCAATTTTACCAATCTAGTTATTCCTTTTACCCCGTTTTCTCGCTTACTACTCAGTTACTTAGTCAGCCTTAACAAATCTGGAGTATTAAATTGAACTGTGTCTAGTTATATAAATCTCTCTGTGTTTCCTTTACTAGATGTGGTACCAGAGGGCAGTATTTTATTATTGGAGCTACAGAAGCTTGCAGTGGAGAAGGAGAAGGTTAATGAGATGAAGAAAATGAACAACACTCTATTGACTATTCAGAATATGTAATTATAATTTCATTTCAAAGTTTTCTTGGAACAATTTAATTCAAGGTTTCATGTAAAGATTTCAAACAGGAAGTAATGTCATCAATTCTCAATTGTAAATGTATTGAAATAGCATTAGCGATTTTGATCATGTACATGTAATGGGGGCCCCTGTAATGTATTATGTAGTGTCTACCGCCAAATTAAAAGAAGTACGGTAATCTCTTCTTTACTTCCAAGTTATAAAAGTGAAAAACTATCATTACGCCGAATGTAAACTCCCACGATGTTGATGGCAGGAGTGCTACAAACAAAACCAAATTTATGAAATGGTACAGGGACACCAACCTTTTGTTGGAGACTGAGCAACAACCTTGGTCAGTTAGGGCCCATTCTTCCAAATGCAGCAAGGAATAACATTAGAACAAACCGATGTAGAATGTATGGAAGAGTCGTAATGTACAGCGTATGTGGACATGTGGTTACCAAAGAAGGAGAGGTGAAACGTAAGTACAGTAAATCATGAAATCATGGAACATTTTCGTAATTTAGGTGTTTACATTGTCGACCATAATTGTTTTTGTTTTGATTCCGTCTTTCTTTCATTTAAGATGAATAACGTCTAGTGAACCACTCTATATGCCTATCGATCCCTTACATTATAAGTTTGTGATGATTTTAAGTTCATATTTATAACTGTCATTCCACTTAGCAACATTGATCATTTTGAGCTGTAAGTCACCTGACATTTGTGAACCATGCCGATTTGAATCTAAGAAGATGGATATATATTTGTGCTCGATCTGGAACTTAATTTAGCGTATTGAGATAGTGGATACTGTAGTGTTATGGCAGAGACATCTCCCGATAGTAGTGGAACTTCTAGGGTAAGTATCTAGTTGCTTCTATCTCAATTAGTGGTATTTTCTTAAGTTGAAGTGACCAACATTTTTGTCAACATAATTTCAATCCTCATTTATATCTTAAAGCCGTGGCAAAAATTCGAGATGAGGGAAAAAAGAAGATATATATACCTTTAAAAATATACCTTTAACAGGGACTCAAAAACAACTTTTAATGATCTTTATTTTTTGGAAAAACAATCCCTCAAAATTATTAATATGTTTTATTTACTCATAATATTCAAATATCATTAGCTTTTTTACCAAGATGGATCATCTGACAACTCTAAATTTCAATATCACCAAGGACACTATGCACAAATTCACAGATGGCTGTACTTGTCAATGCAAATCTAGATATGACTTTCATCTTACATTCTTGTTTGTACCATTCTCATGTATTGCAAATTCTAAATTCACTCTAAATAACTCTTGGCAAATTAAACCTAAAATAAGCAAGTTTGCTATTTCATTATTCATGGACACCCAAAACAGGATTAATAGGAACATGCTTTGGTATACTTCTAAAATTAGATGTAAATATTGATGGAAATTATATAGGAGTACTTAACGCAATCTACAAGGATATGAAATGTTTTGTTAACATCAATGGTTACTTCACTGATTTCTTCCAAATTAACTCAGAATCAAAACAAGGTTGCCTGACACCGTGCTTGATATGCTCGGTGTGCTTTTTTATTGCTTGCTATGCTTGTTTATAGTAAAAAAGCCCATGTGTGCTTCAATGTGAAGAATGATAAGGTTATGTGTAGCTTAACAAGAGGGGACTTCTTATTTGACATTTTCATTCTGAAAGTCTCAAGAAAGGGCGCAACTTATACCTCCGGAGAAGAATGTTGTGAAAAAATGTAACTATATTTATTTTTTATTTTTTTATTTTTATTTTTTTGTATTTATTTCATATTATATTTTTGTACATTATTTCATTCATATTTAATACAGCAAATTACAATTTCTTTTTTTTAATCAAATGTTTAACACGAGGTTCGTAAACTGTGATGAGGTTGTTATTTAGCATAAATAATAAGATACATGTGTCTATGGTAAATACAATTAAGGGAAAAAAATTATGTTTTGGTATATTAAACTTTCATACATTAAAAAAACGAAACAGTACTATATCATATTACTGAATAAATCAGTCAAGATACAAAGATCAAGTGACTTGTTTCAGGTTGTTTTTCAGACCCCACTGAATGTGCTTCCCGTTTTAAAGGTAATATTTCCAAAACTGATTTTTTTTCGCATGCAATATAGATGAAGGGGAAGATGAAAGGATTTGATTTCATGCTTCATTGTGTGAGGAAAAAGATGTCTTCATTTCTCTAAGGATACAGATTCTTTCATGATTGGTTTGCCACATATTTTTAATTCAAACAAAAACATTTTTATCAACATAGGGGATCAAAAGCAAAAAGTTATTATAAATATATATACTTGCATACGTCGCATTCCCAGTACACCATGCATGCAATAACTGTACAAGGAAAGGGATTGAGAAAAAGTTAAAAGGTAGCAGGACAGATACAAAAATCATTGTTGGATAATTAACTCTATTTTGATACAAAAAACATATTATCCCATTAAAAATACTGGTGCTAGTATACAGCCTGCATTGTGCTTTTCTACTTAAACAAAGGAGCCTTCTGTATTCAAGAAATCAACAAAAAAATTAAATGAATGTTGTGACATCATTCTAATTTACTAGCCTATAAAGCAGAATTGTTCCAGTGTTTTGAATTTTAAGATTTGTAATTATTTTACAACATTACTGCTAGCTTGAAATAAGAACTACATTTTAAAACATTTTATAAAAAAATTTCTTTTTATGCATTTCGGTGGACTAAACAAAACAAAAAAGTGATAGAACATCACAATCTAGAGAAGCAATATTATATAAACAATTTCAAATTCAAAAGTTTGAACAAATACTTTTAAATCCCATTTAAAATTGGAATTGATTGTTATACTCAACATGTCACACATTTAAGTTAAAATCCACTATGTGATCTAATTATTTGATTTTCTTACTTCCTATATTGAACCCTTCCTGGTTACCCAGTCACATTTCTGAGAAATTGCATTATTTTCTAATTATTCATCATGTTCACATTCATAAGTAAATGTATAGTATAGTTTAAGTATAAATGTAACTCATTTAAGTAGAAAGGTTAGCTATTCGAGCATAATGCACCAACTTCACTTCGGTCAGTGGCGTGAAGCTACAAACTTATTTGTATTGTGGCGGAAGGTCACATTAAGTCATTTTGATCAGTGGCATGAGGCCGCACAGTACTTACCTCTACCTTGTGTCATGGTGCGAGTCATGTACTAATATGTTACAGTGATGAGATGTTATGGTGTCCTCGAAATCAAATATTTGGAGTTAGTGAATAAATTCTATAAAACTTTATGCCAGTGTTTGGACTAAATCAATACATGCACCAAAGGGGTAAGAGAGTAGTGCAATACTATAAATGGGACTCCTATGGCAATGTAACCATTTACTTTGATTCCACCACCCCTCCCGCATGACAAACCACAACAATGCAGCGAATATCTACCAATTCCAGACAGAATAAATGTTTATGTCATCAGTAATTGGAAAAATTCTTGGTAATTATAGGTTACTAGTGAAATCTCTAGTGAAACACGCACTACTAGAGATGTCTCTAGAGATAGAGACATTTTGGGTGAGGGATTGCACTATTTGGTACCAGATATTATGGTATTTATAAAGGTAAAATACATATTTATTGAATTTATCCAGTATCATCTAGGATTTACAAAAATCTGGCCCAAAATCAAGATGGCAGCAATAATATTCTAAACTTTATAAAAAGTACTATGTGAGAAAGCAATGACGGTCCCAAATGTTAAAAATAGCTGGTATAATGTATGGCCCTTGTAAGTACATAAATGTCCTAAAGCAAAATCAGTATATTATAGTCTAGTCTAAACTAAAAATTGGATTCGGCTAAACTCAAGATAGACTTAGCGGCACTACTGAGATACTGAGAGATCGTTTTAGAGAATCCCTTTCTGACGCAGCAAACAAATTGAACTGTAGGGACAATGACAGGAGTGTGTGTTGAAATGTTTGATTTAAGTCGATAGGGAGTGACCTTATGCTACCGAATAACTGCATTATTTGGTCAGGCTTAAGAACCAGGTCCAATGGTTATGGGGAACTGCATATTCAGCACCACATTGGATTGGGTGAAAGTCACAATTCATAGGCTGTAGTATTCCACACAACATCCTGACACTCTTGATTTGCTGGCACTAGATGTCTCTAACCTGTGCCATAACAACCTTTGTATCAACATTAACCACCTTAGTCTTGAACCTCACTTTGTAAATAGTGCCTGAATGCATGTCTTACTAGTGGCAATTGCCATATTAACCAAACCCCTTATCCAAGGTGCCTCCTTGACTGCTTTATTAAGGTATTTCATCTAATCACTTACCTTTTAAAGAACTTCTTGCACATAATTGTGATCAGCAAACCACTTTGATTTTTGCACATTAAGGTGGATTTTTTGTAGTCAGTTTCAGAAGAACGGGAAGCGGACTCAACTTCTAATCTAGAAATGCCTATCATGCAATATGTCGCTCAAAATTCATTTACATTTCTATTTAATTAATATTAATATTTGAGGAAGTTATCTTTAATTAGTTGGTAACGTTTTTTTGGTCACAATATTCATAGACTAAGCTTACATATTAGCTATGATAAAGATATATTTTATCTTACAGTCAGTTTGTCATCGAGTGCCTACAGTTGCTGAGCTAGGCATACATGTAAGCATAGGCCTACCTAGTCTATTGGCCTCGCCTTATTTTTCTGATTTTCTCAACTATAAATACCCGTTCACTAAACATCCCTCACTGAGTATATTGTCCCCGCTATTCCCCAATATTTATCTGATTTACATTGAAAGTTGGAAACGCTGGTAGGCCTATTTGTGCATAACAATGTTAGTGTGTGATGCCTAATATGTTTTTATGACAGATTAGCTATGATTTTTTTAAATTTCAGTTTCAACAACTTTCTACTAAATGGTGGCCCAAAGAATTTGGTAAGAGGTCGACCGAGAGCTGAAAAGCTACGCACCAATAGATTCGATGTTATTTTAATGATTGGCCCAAATGGAACTATTGTTTCGATGGTAAGGACTATAAAGGAATTGCAACAAGTTAAGTTACAGTATTATGATACAGGTTTTCAGGAAAATAGTCTTTATCTCATTAATATGCATTTGTTGCACTGAGTTTATTTAGTATTGCAATTTTTCATATATTTTTGAGCTGAAGGAATTATAGATGGTACAATCACTATATTTAAGTGCTCAATAGCTTCCTTTTATATTTTCAGGTTACAAAAAAGATAATGTATTAGAAACCTCTTAAAACTATACACAGCTCACAAAACCAATGAAGAAAAAGAAAGTCTGCATATGTCACAAACCAAGAGTGAACTTTTGAAATAGTTTCATGCTTTTCTTTATAATGTTTTCTCGAGGGATAGTAGCACTGATTATAGAAGAATGAAACCAACTGATAAAGAAGTAGAACGTTAAGACATAAGACAGCTTGCAACTTTCAATGACTTAATAAAAATTGTTTACACTGAATTCAATGTTTGTAAATCATCTAGTAGTTCTCAGAATTTAAAATCTAACGAGATCAAATCTGATTAGAAATGCTCTTAACCTTTAGCAGACCACCGGCGGCCGCATCCGCCCATTCAAAATTAACGCCAGAATCCACCGGCGGATCCGGACAACACAAATCTAACTTTTGAAAACTTTACTTTTTCCCGCCGTTCTCATGATCCAATTAGATTGCCCGATTTATTCAGTCCTTTGTAGGTGACTTCCTGTTGACCTAGAAATGGCGATATTTCGAAAAATATTTCTTAATTCAACAATTTAAACAGTGTTTAAGTCGTTTTTAGTGAACAAATCGTACAAAATGACGGCCAAATACGATCACAACGAAAATGTGGAAGAAATGGATTGCGATTTCGAGCTCTTTAGGCTCTTGGAAGCCGATAATGGTCATCGAAAATAGAAACAAGAATATTTTCTGAACTGAAAAGAAGAACATTCGATCGCTGCAAATTCAGTTTTGGATTCTGACCAGATGTTGAATCTCCCGAGGGGCGAAACGGCAGATTCCGGAGGAGTATTCATGGTATATTTATGCCCAGTCGTGTTTATGTACGAAAAAAATTCATGAGAACATTTTTCTCATGAGCCACGCTAGTGTATCTTCCCTTTGTGAAAATTTTATCCAGATTCATTCAGTAGTTATTGAGATATTAAATATTTAGTCCAGGCATATCATTTTTGAAAAATAAGTCGGATGCGTGGGATATATTTGCTGAAATAAGTCAGAGTGCAGAAGGTTAATTTGTGTCATTAAATATCAAAATTCAGTCCAGAAGATATCACATTTGAAATCTCCATCAAACATTACATCTAGAAATGGTACCCTAGAAATGTGTTTTGAAATTGTTTATTCACTTTGAAACTTAATGTCACTGACTCATTCCTTATATTTTGTTTGCAGGACTGAAGACTGCTGGTTTGTTATCATCAGTCCAATTACACCCAAAGAGATTTATTGATGAGTTAAAAAGAGGAAGCCACAAAGTGACAAAAATGGCTTTGTCAACTATGATCATGCATGATTTCTCAGCTGAAGCCACCAACTCCAGGTAGATGGAGGAGGCTGTTGTTATCCTCTGGGAAAGGTTCCTTGAGAATTTGAAAAGAATATATGCAAAATTTATGATTTTTAAAAATGGTAACTGGACAACTGAGCTATGAATTTAGGGTTAACGTTATTTTTTCACATGCCAATCCAACACATCCAACTGATCAGTACAAGTCGTGGCAGGGGGTTGAAGGAAGCCATGGAATCTGTTCTCAAGTATCTTTCTTTCCAATTTTTTTCCTCTTTTTTTCCAGACGGTACTTTACTGTCCATAGCTATAGCAATTCTTGATTTGGGCCTGATCATTGTCTGGATCAAGATCTCGTATTTGTCATCTGTAAAGGCAATGACATTTACGAGAAAGGAACAGAGAAAATTAGGACCCTTTTATCTTATTTTGCACATTCACTTTTTCGAATCTTTTTTCTACTCTTCGTAAAAATTTCAATTTAAGTACTACAATTTGTTTTGTGGGTATTCTTCCTCGTTTTAATCAACATAATTTCAATAAGAACGGACATTATGTTAAGCCTCATATTTTTGAATTGTGCTGACAGGAACATTTAGCTTTTTTGCACAGCAACTTGATTTCTGATTTGTTTGAGACTTGTTATTTAGGGGATTATATTCATTTATCTAACACAGGTTGTTTGGAGTGCCAAATGCTTACTGCTCCCCACTAACCTTTATTGTAGGGGTAAGCCTGGCTTAATCTGCAATTCTTTGTTCATTTTTTATTCTTTCCACACCAAATTCACTATTAATATATTAATTATTTAGTAATGCAATTGCCAACATGATCATTTACAATAAAAGAAAATCAATTTCAAAGATCACGCCTTTTATGCTCGGTCTTACAACCAAGCTTCACCATGATTATGGTTCAAGAGACTTAATAGATTTTCTCTATTCCTATGGCATTAGCATCAGTTATGATGAATAACGGCAATTTTTTACCACACTCCCAGATGATCAGATTGGCAGGGTTGAACAAGACATGTACATTCCTGAGGAGATAGTATCAATTCCTAATGGAGTCCAAATGATACAAGAAGGCTGGGATAATGTTGATATAAATTGTCAGACTGTTGAACACATATTATTCTATGGCAGGTGTTGTACAGCAGCAACAAACAGAGGAAACACATAATAAACAAGCAATAACTTAAAAGGATGACAGAAGATACTTAAAGAGAAAGAAAACGCTCTCTAAATGGAAAACGACATAGGTATCATGGACTGTCTTCCCTTTCAGAAACCAAAAACCAGACCTGAAACTATACACATTGACACAACACATTGTTTACTCTATGCCTTGCTTTATATTAACAGATGGATAAAGACAAAAAAATGTCCTGATGGATTCCCTCAAGTATACGCCATCTCAGAAGAAAAAGAAGATTTCACACAATTTGCACATTTGGAAATAAAGAATATCATAGGGCAAGGTAAGTCAACTATATGTTCAAAAAGCAAGGTAAATAAAAACGCTATTATAGCAACATGATCAAATCATGGCATGTTCTTTTCAGCCATCAAAGAGGAATGGAAAGTATCGCAACAGATTCCAGACAGTCCCATGATTGATTTTGGCTATTTTCTGAGAATTTAAGAAGTAATCAAAATAAATAGTAAATAATAGTTAATATAACTTTGCTTGACAACCAGTCTGGATTTGAGCGATTACAACTTTTATAAATGATTCTTTTGACCCTGATAATGATGCCATTAGATAGTGTATCAATTTTGTATTACATGTATATTGTATACGTATTTATACTCACAGGTGTGGGTACAAATAAAATCTAAACTGAAACTGAAAAACACATGTACATGTATGAAGTAATCTAAAAACTGTGTAATCAACATATTGTGGGAAATTTGAATTTCCCACCTTTAAAAGTAATTTACACTAAAGGGCGTTGGTGTCGTCAGTTCTCAAAACACGAGAACAATTTCAATTACACAATTGAAAAAAACTTCCAATTTACGATATTCTGGTAGGTCTCCAATTATTTTTATCTAGTAAATACAGCAGCTCTGTATTTTCTATGACAAAATGCAGTGAGTCTTTTGAGACAAATTCGCATCAAACATAGCAAAATCTTGTAAATTTCAAAAAAGGAATTGTAACATTGAACAAGAGACTGCTCAGGGAGAAACATACTCACATCATTACTCCAGTTGCTACTACTACGGCTAGAATTGGCATATTCCCCACCATCTTGGTCACTGTATTTGTTGGAATGAGTCATCGCAATTAGGCACTGTTTACCTTTATGGCCTAAATGACAATGTCAAAGGTCTGGGTAATGTCACAAAAACTTATAATAATATTAATGTTGCCAGTAATTTAACCGACAAACAAATACTCCCAGATCCCGTGGACGGCGAATCAAAGATCGTAACTGTAGACGTAATATGCACACTGAAGTCGATATAGACAGACTAATTGACATTTTTAATGACCCCAACAAGTCCTTACACTATTTGAGGACTTTGAATTTTTCCTTGCCCCATTCGAGACTACATTAAATACTTGAAAATTCTAAAAAAGCCTTTTCAGAAAACACAAAATCCCTCAGCAATTGCATTGTATTATTGTTGACCTGGGAACTAGGAAGCTATATCTTCCAACTTATACATCCAAAGAAACTAAACCTAAAAGGTTTATTAAAATATTTTTTCATAATAAAGGTATCAAACATATTAATTTATCCAGAGTGTTACATGACAAGAATGTAACTAGTAAGATACCTGCTTATTTTGAATATCAAGAGGTACCATCAATATCATAGAATAAATACACTGATACAATGCATGTTTTTATGTACATTTCTACAGATTTTTATTCAATCTAATCCAAATTTACTTGATCAAATCAAAATCCTTTTCAGAAATTCATGAATTGTTTTTGAAGTTTATGAGGGAAAGAAGCTCTCAGAATCATACAGTTCGGCTTTGGGCAAATTTTTGGTGTTAATGATTTTCTCATGTTTATACTGCTCTTTTTGTCATGTTCTGCAAACTGGGATTTACGAAATTATAATCATTTAGATTTGAAAAAAAATTTCCCATCTTCAGTTATTGATAATTTTTAAAAAGTGGATTCACATGTAGTTTTGGAGGCAATGCATGGTCATCTATTGGCTTAGATGAAGAACATGGATCAAAAATAAATAAAGAGTGCAAGATGGCAATGTACAGCCTCAGTCGAACATGACTCTACACTTGTTCATTCTCTTCCATTGAAAACAAATGTTTTACAAAATCTTTATTCTGATTTAAAAACATAAAGTGATTTGGAATAATAATCTACTGGGGAAGGAGGTCACATGATGGGTAAATGATATATTGAATTACGAATTAGCTAAATTTAATGACAAAATATTCAAATATATGCACTGATAGCATACATGGTTAATACAAACCTGTTGTTTGGTTTGTAGATTCCTGCTGTTCTACCTACTGTTGTTGAGTACTGCTGTGTATAATCCTGTGGACTGCTGTTGCTGTTATATTCATTGATTATTGCTGTGATACAAGATGGCTGGAATGGGCTCACTGCATGTTTGCCACGTGGATGAATGTGGAGAGATCTTTGACAGCTCAAAGGATTTGAATACCCATAAGTCCAGAATACATGGAAAAAAGAGGTTTTATTGTACTCTATGCAATAGAGGCTTCAGTAGGTGCTATGATCTGATTAAAGACCACATGCCAAGGGCACATCCTGGCATTACTCAAAAAAGATTAAGATTGTAACTCTAAATGGTGAAGAAGATCTGAAGTTACGGGAAAAGCTGTGCGAAAAAGTTGAGAAGAAGAAAGAAAAGAAAGGGGAAGAATAAGACAGGAGGAGATGTGATAATGTACCAGTATAATGTAAATTGTAATGTAATGTGATCTATTATAATGTATTTTAACAAATATTTCATTGTATTTTAATGCTATTATAATGTATTGTATCTATTCAATCTACTGCACTGATAGCCTATTTTGAACAAACAAATAGGACTATATATTATTATGACACACATATTTCAGGCACACATCAAACCAGGAGCTGCCAATAATATAAAAAGCAGACTGAAGAAGAAATTAATTAGAAACTTATATTTACTCAGCTTCAACTAAGGGGGAAAGAAAAAGTGCTACAATCATGGTGACAATTAACAGTAGTATGACTCTAGCATTTAGTCCCAGAGACTGCGAATGGGATAATCTAATATCTAATTACATTGAACATTCGACAGGAGGTGTGGATAAAAGTGGCTCAGGAAGGTAACACGAATCTATCAGTCAAGCATGTATATGAGTTGAGGGACAGACTGAAAAAACATATACGCGCAACTCACATTTTGTGCGGGAGTTAAAAGCGAGCTGGAAAAACTTGGATTTGAAATTGAAGCAGAGTGGTGCAGGCTGCTCTTGCAGTTCTACTCGGCATGTGATTCCTCTGGAACACATGTTACAAGTAGAATCAATTGGTTTCTCGTGATCGGATTCACCACACTGACAAAAGTTAAAAATACCCAATACATAAAGATCTCATTAATCTCACTCCTCCTCTGGCTCTACTTTTGTTCGGCTTCTAGGGCTCTTTAGCCTGGCTCCTCTTGCTCTTGAGCTTGGCTCCTCTGGCTCTTTACCCGGCTCCTTGAGTTCTTTGCTTATTGTGATTCATTATTAGGCTCCTAGCTGCTCGATGCTATTAAAGTCTTCCTGGATCTATCTGTTATCAGTGGTGAAACTGAACTGACACAATGGCTCTTTGCTCAGCTCCTATAGCTCTTTACCTTGGTTTGGCTCCTTGGGCTCTTTAGCCTGACTCCTCTTGCTCTTGAGCTTGGTATCCTCACTGCTCGATGCACTCTTAGTATTTACATATCCATCAAATTATGTTTTAATGAATTTTTTCACTTGTTTATAGGCCAAAAAAGCTGTACAAGACAAATGTAAAACCAGAAAGAAAAGGGCCCTGGAAGATGTCACATTCAACAATGTCAAGAGAAGGGCATATATGAACATAAAAAAATACATGTAAGTCCATCTATCCTGGAATCCTAAAATTGAGTGTTCTGCCTCTGTTTAACAAGTTTATGATAACTTCTAATGATTTATTTTTTACAATGATATTTCTAATTGTGATCTCTTATTATGTTAGAGTATTCAAGATTTGGCTTCAAATGTTTTAAAGTATAGATTCTGGCTGGCCTTCAAAGCTATACAAGGTTACAATGTGACTGCAAAACTAGCATATGTAGACTTCACTGCAGAGGACATTACTTCAGATTGACCAAATTTTTTTCCAAATCATCTACAAGTTTTGATCAATACAAGTTTTCATATTTCACCCTCTTAGGGTCTACTAATTTTCAAAATATATTTTCATTGCGCATGCGGACTTGGTCCCTCACCATTATTGTATGTGATGCCACAACCAAGCCAAATTCCAAGCTAATTCAAGATCAACTGCCAGCGACATCAGTAGACTCAGTTTAAACTCATTATAAACTTTCAAAAACTTTACTTTTTCCTGCCGTTCTCCATAATCCAATCAGATAGCAATTACCTGACCTTCGTCATATCACTTCCAGTTTGTAAAATGTGAAAAAAAAATTCAAAATTACGAAGATTAAAGCAGTTTTTTAAAACTTTTTTTTAGCAATATAGCGTTCTAGAAATGGGTGATGAATTATTGCGGGAATATCTTGCAGACAGTGCTTCGGAAGATGAGTTCTTAGGATTCAATAGAGAAGATGTTGACGAATTATTGAGGTCCAAAAATGAACTTGATTCTGACGATGATTTGGATATGTCAGAATACAAAACAGACAACAGAGTAACACAGAGGACTCAGTCAACCCTAGTTGTTTGCTTGCAGCCTCAAGTCAACATGAGAGTAACATGGCGCTCAAAAACTCAGCATGCTAAAGGTTTAACATTGTAAAGGTGAACTCATTCCCACGAGGAGTTCAAGTTAAGTGATTTTAGACCTTGCATTGTTTGCCTTTCCTGGGTGAAAAAGACCATGCTTAAGAAACATTCTTGTGTTCAAACTGATACAGCCACATATCTTTCATTCCTGACTGTTCAGTCTAATGTCATATGTGGACGTCTTAAAGCAGACCAAACTAAAAAAATTATTGATGAGGTCTTTCTTAAAGAAAAAGATAACATAGGTGAAATAGTCAGACAGGATGAGCTTATATTGTTGTTTGGAAATATGTGAATCGGAAAAAGTGTTAGTAATGTTCTCATGAGGTAACACTTTACTTCTGCAGCCATGTGACTCCTGAGCAATGTAAGAAGTACATTAATGGCACCTCAATATGTTTTCTCCGCATGTTAATGTTTTTAGAGTGTCAGATTATTCATGAGAGCAAATTGAAAAAAGGTACAATAAATGTTCAACCTGAAGGACCAAAAAGCTCCAAGGCTAGCAAAGTCACTGGCTTATTCTTTAACCGATTTAATAAATCCATGAAGTACAATGGTGTTCTGTATAGTGCTAACCTATTGGAATGCCGGAGTGCTTTTATTCAAGAAATGAATGAAGTGAATTTTAATTGTGAACTTACAGTATTCCTAGTTTTTAATGACCCAAATAAGTCCTTACATGAGCCACAAAAAGAGCCTGGCTCAGCTCTTGTGGCACGTTAGCTCTTTCCTCTTTGCTAGACTCTTCTGGCTCTTAAGCTCTTTGCTCGGCTCTTCTGGCTCTGAAGCCTAGCTCAGCTTCTATGGTTCTTTGCTTGGCTCCTCTAGCTCTTTGCCTGGCTTAGCTCATTTGGCTCTTTGCTCGGCCCCTTTGGCTCTTTAGCCTGGCTCAGCTCCTGTGGCTCGTTAGCTCTGCTTGGCTCACTTGGCTCTTTATGGCTCGTACACTTGGTTCAGCTCCTAGTGCTCGTTAGCTCTTTCCTGGACTCCTCTGGCTCTTAAGCTATGCTAAATTGGTTTCTTACAACTGTTGTTGAAGGCTGGAAGAGGCTGATGAAATGAGCTACAATGAATATGAACCTCTTAATGACACCATTACACCTACTGCTGATTGGGAAGAAAATTAATTAGCTGAAAATCTGTTAACGGGAAAACATGATGAACAAACTAGTCAAAGTTAATGCTTAATTACGAAAGATCTCAAATCTGATAGATATTAATATTTTACTTCAGGTCAAAAGTGATTTTGTCCCATAAGACACTGAATTTGGTTAGGTCTGTAATTGAAATTATTAAATTCATGATTTCAAATGGGGCACCATTCGTTTTGACATCCCATATCAATCAAGACCCTTTAGAGCGGTATTTTGGTCATTTGCATCAACGTGGAGGAGCAAACCAGAACAACGGCAACGCCAAAGCGTAGCGAATCCCATCGAACAGAAATGGCTAGCATTTTTACAAACAAAGCGCAAATATCAAAAACAACACACCAGAAACGCCACCATTTTCAAAATGGTTGCTCACTAGCCAAGTTGTCATCAGAAGAAATAATATGCTTTTAAGTAGCCACCTCTAAAATTTTTGAAAAATCGCACACGTACTTGTAAAATAAAACACATAAAAATGGTGGCCATTTTTCAAAATGGCCGACTACTCCCCAAAGTTTTATTAGACAATGTGCCATGCTTAAAGTATTCACATATCAAATATGAACAAAATCGCTACACTACTTTTCGAGTTATAGACGTACGTATGTACGGACGGACGGAGGCGTTCCCTATATCCCTCCGAACTTCGTTCGATGGGATAATGATAACCCTAATCTGTACAGAGTCAATCACATGATGAACCAAATCAAATACAAAGGCTCAATCAATTTTGGGCAATAAGGGGAAATATTCATGGCGAGGTCAACAGGGAAGTTATTCAATGAATAACATGCACATTTAAAAGAAATATTTGTAATTTCAGGCAAAAGGAATTCCGAACTGCCTTTAGAGGGATAAAAACAATAAGGGCCTATATTGATGTTCCAAAGTTAGCTGTCAGGGGGACAATCACAGTGGAAACCATCATATTGCTGCCTAGAGTTATTGGTATTTTGGTCATTTGCATCAACGTGGAGGAGCAAATGATAACCCTAATCTGTACAGAGTCAATCACATGATGAACCAAATCAAATACAAAGGCTCAATCAATTTTGGGCAATAAGGGGAAATATTCATGGCGAGGTCAACAGGGAAGTTATTCATTGAATAACATGCACATTTAAAAAAAATATTTGTAATTTCAGGCAAAAGGAATTCCGAACTGCCTTTAGAGGGATAAAAACAATAAGGGCCTATATTGATGTTCCAAAGTTAGCTGTCAGTGGAACAATCACAGTGAAAACCATCAAATTGCTGCCTAAAGTTATTGGACTGAAAAATGCAGTGACAATTCAAGAAAATCCAGACAGACCAAACATATTCCTCAGTGTAAATATTAAGGAGAAATCAAATCCTTCAGATATGTATGAGGTTATTTATACACAATAAATAAATAAATTGGAGTTAGAGGGTGATAAATATCCAGTGACTCTGTTATATCTCCCTATGGAACATATGACTCATGCAGAATCAATGTGTGAACAAGTTTTTGGGGTGCAATACATTTATTCATCTAGGCATGCCCTGTATTATTCCAACAACGATCCTATGGTGACAGAAGAGATAATCGAGCAACTGAAATGCCAAACCCAAGAATTCGTTTGATATTTTGCACATCAGCAATAGGAATGGGATTTGATTCTGCCTTGATTTCACGCATCATCCATGGCAGTCCACCAAGAAACATTAGCGACTATTGGTCAGAATTTATATCACGTTGCTGTCATGTGATACTATAAATTACCCAACAAGAAAGAACAACGTGTAACAATGCTGCTGGTGGCTCAATTTGCTTGTATTAATTTTTCACAAATAATAAATTACATGTATCCATATATTTTACAACATACATGTGTATAGTCAAATACAAAAACAATATTATGTAATATTATATAATATGGGGCTAAAAACACCCATCGCAAAGCGAGCCCCATCCATATAGCACCAAACTTCAAACAATTACACAAACAATTTGATAAAGATCAAATGCAATATAAATGATGTGAACCACAACGTAACTGATCAGTGACCAATGATCAGATTATAATGTCTACAATAAAGAGTCCTAATCTACAAGTCTATGAGCCACTTCATTTTACAAATACTAATAATGATTAGTCTCTCTACGAATTTAAATGCACATCATTATCAGGCAATAATGTTCATCAAGATACAATGGAAAGTAAAATACTAGTCCATATGCATCCATCGCACTTCTTTCAATTCACAATTGTGGAAATTCACAAATAATCATGGAAAGTAAAATACTAGTCCATTTTTGTATATCTTCGAATGGGGGATGTCAATTAACTTTTAAGGATCCAATTATTCTAAACGTCTTGTTATTATATACTCAGAGACAATATTCTTGAAGGTAAAATGCCAGTCAAGAGCACTGACCTTTTATGTCATCTTAATTATGTATAACATGCAGTGTGCATCAAAGAAATTGAGACTCGTGACTACGACTTACTTGTCAAACAAAACAGACTATGGTGCAAAAGGATGGCATCCTTATTAAAAAAAGAGAGAGCATGAAAATCAAAGAAAGACTGGTAAGCCCTTTAATACTAAACAAAGAATGCCTGTTGATTTTTGCCAAATGAAACTGGAGGATTTCAACATGTTTACTATAGGAGCTCTTAAAGGCTTTCTAGAAGTAAGACAAAGTCTATTTGATGTATTATATACAGAGTAGTTGCTTGCATTTTATTTACAGGTTCTGACCTGTTTGTTCTCCCTGACCCCACTGCTAGCTCATTGCCACTTGCAGACCATTCTCCAACCAACCTCAGCCAAGCTCCTGTGCCTTCAGGTATATATAGGCTTTAGGTTGATTGACTATTGGAGTAAGAACATACTGAAGAAACTATAGGCAATTTTCAAAATAGTCTCAATGATAATAAGGAGTTTAAGTTTGCATATAAAAAAGACATATTGCAGTAAGTGTAAGAATGTACAGCTAATAGGGAGGTTAAGATATACTTAACCTTGCCCTTAGAAAAAAAAAATTCTGAATTTCAACTGTTAAAAACCATTGCATAACCATTAGGCCGAATTTGCTCATATGGTGGTTCATGATATTCATAGATGAGCTAATCTTAGAACTCTGCGAATCTCCATATGGTGCACGTTTAGCTAATGATCTTATTATACCTGCTGTACTGGTAGCAGATGATACAACAGTATTGTCTAGTACTCCCAATGGGTTACAGCATCTATTAGATATTGTGTTTACCTATAGTTGTAAGTGGCGGTTAGTCCACCACTCTGGCTTACAAGAACCATGTAAAAGTGCCATTATATTCTTTGGAAAGAGTATTCTTACATCCGAAATACCATACTGGAACTTGGGTGGAGAACCTTTGCCAACCAAGTCACAAGTGACTTAAGTTGGAAACACTTTAGACAAGAAATTAACCTTGAAACCTAATACAACAGATGCATGTTGTATAAATATTTAACTCTCTGTGTGGTATCGGAATGTATAAATACGGGCTTAACCCAATCACAAGTTCTAACATTTGGAAGTGTTTTATAATGCCTTCAGCATTCTATGGTGCCGAGTTATGGTACGACATATCCAAAACAGAAATGAATGAAATGGAAATTGCTCAAAAATACGTTGTGAAGCACTTTCAAGGTTTTGAAAAGAGAACACCTAGTGTTATGGCTATTAGCAGTATGGGAATATGGACAATAAGTTCCTTTATCAGTAAAATGAAATTCCCTTTTCTAGGGAGATTGTTAAGAACACATAGGAATTCAACACAAAAACAAATGTTTTTATGCAGGCTCAGTAGCTTAATATCTAGAGAATGCCAATTTCAAATGAACAAAGACTTTTTACTAGACATTAAAAATCTAAACCTTTCTGCTTTGTTTGAAACAGTTACAAACTACATTGACCATGGCATATACATTCAGAGCAAGGATATCTGGAAATATGTTGTCATTGAAGAAATTCAAACTCACCAAAAACGCCAATGGGTACAAGATTTAAACCAAGATTCTTAATACCTCAGGTTTGCTAACACCAACGTAGACTATGAGCCAATTATTTATTGGAAACTTGGGATAATGGATCCCTCCAGATTATGGGAATATGCCCAATTATTATATCTCATTGTACTCTCTACTGAAGAAGAACAGTATTGCCTAGCCTGTGCCAAAACAACAAACGACATTGTCAAACACTTCATTTTAGAATGTTCATCTCTAAGTGCAACAAGAGATACATTTTTTGAAAAGATTGTTAATCTTCTACCTGTTGAAGACTCAATTAACATCTTAAACTCTGACGATGATGTCTTAGTAGAATGTTTATTGGGTAGTTGCACAGATGTACTACAGAATTACGATTTTGCTGAATGGCAACAATTTATTAACCTTTGTTCCAATCAAATAAGCGCTATGCTTAAAGAATTCACGTCGTAAGCAAATATTACCTTGTCTTACCCAATTCGCCACATATTGTTATTTTGTATCTATTGTATCTAATGTATCTTTGTCGTTTTTGCTATCTGCAAAACTTAAATGATTATGTAATAAATGTTATACATATTTTGAACTAATATTGTGTAACAATCAAAATAGGACTATATATTATTATGACACACATATTCCATGCACACATCAAACCAGGTGTATCCCTTGGAGCTGCCAATAATATAATAATAAAAAGCAGACTTTGGATATAGAAACTTAAATCTACTCACCCTCAATAAAGGGGGAAAGAAAAAGTGCTACAATCGTGGTGACAATTAACAGGAATATGACTCTAGCCTGTAGTCCAAGAGACTGCGAATGGGATAATCTAACATCTAATTAGATTGAACACAATTTTAGGTAGTAGAGGGACTCAATATTGAGGGAAGCAATACAATATATATTCAACAAGAGGTGAGGATAAAGGTGCCTCAGGAAGGTAGCATGAATCTACCAGTCAAGCATGTATGTGAGTTGAGGGACAGACTAAAGAAACATATATGTGCAACTCACATTTAGTGAGGGAGATCCCAATACATCGAAAACATATAAACGTGTAGACATAGGAGTCTCAAGAAAGGGCGCAGCTTATACCTCCGGAGAACAATGTTGTGAAAAAACAGTACTATATGATATTACTGAATAAATCAGTCAACATACAAATATCCAGTGACTTGTTTCAGGTTGTTTTTCAGATCCCACTGAATGTGCTTCCTGGTAATATTTCCAAAAATGATTTTTTTCTCATGCAATATAGATGAAGGGGACACAAGGATTTGGTTTCATGCTTCATTGTGTGAGGAAAAAAGATGTCCTCATTTTTTCTAAAGATAAAGATTCTTACATGATTGGTTTGCCACATATTTCTAATTCAAACAATTTTTTTTATCAACATAGGGGATCAAAAGCAATAGGTTATTATAATAAATATATATACATTGCATACGTCGCATTCCCAGTACACCTTGCATGCAATAACTGTACAAGGAAAGGGATTGAGAAAAAGTTAAAAGGTAGCAGGACAGATACAAAAATCATTGTTGGATAATTAACTCTATTTTGATACAAAGATAATTAACTCTATTTTGATACAAAAAACATATTATCCCATTAAAATTACTGGTGCTAGTATACAGTCTGCGTTGTGCTTTTCTGCTTAAACAATGGAGCCTTCTGTATTAAAAAAAATCAACAAAAAAATTATATGAATGTTGTGACATCTTTCTAATTTACTAGCCTATAAAGCAGAATTGTTCCAGTGTTTTGAATTTTAAGATTTGTAATTATTTTACAACATTACTGCTAGCTTGAAATAAGAACATTTTAAAACATTTTATAATTTTTTTTCTTTTTATGCATTTCGGTGGACTAAACAAACATGAAAAGTGATAGAACATCACAATCTAGAGAAGCAATATTATATAAACAATTTCAAATTCAAAAGTTTGAAGAAATACTTTTGAATCCCATTTAAAATTGGAATTGATTGTGATACTCAACATGTCACACATTTCTGTCACACATTTCAAAAATATCCAAAGCGAATTGCTGTTTCGTGGTAAATGCAAGTTAAAAACCACTATGTGACCTAATTATTTGATCCTTATCAGTCTATCTATTTAACTTATTTTACATATTTTATCATTACTTATCTATACATTCTATTTTGCCCCTTTATTGAGTAGGAAAAATATTAATAATGATATTGAAAGCTTTTTTTTAATTTGGAAAAAGATAATGATATTTAAGGTTTAGATGAAAAAGAAATAGTATACTAGTTTGCTTACAATTAAATAGATTATACACTGTGACAAATTAATATCATAGAAAACATTATATTTGAAAAAATGTTTGAAAAATATTTGAAAAACAACAAACCAAAAATAAACATTGAAATTGAAAGGGTAAATAAACTAACAGTATATAAAATAAAGAACATGGTTGAAGATGAATTTTATCAAAATGTAAAAATACATCATATTTGCTAGTGATAAAATCCAATGTGGCTCAACTTAAAATGGAACTTTTCCATTTTATCACAATTCCCAATGTTTACAACAAGTCTTCAAAATGAATAGCAAATAGACTAATGGACACACATACCAGTACAACTTCCAAACGAGACAAAGAACAAATCATTTCAAATTTTACTAGAAAAGACAGCACATTCTAATATGTATTGTGGCTTTTGGCCTTGGAGTTTCTATAGATGACATAGATGTTGTAATTCACTGAACCTACCCAAGAAGCATTCTCCAGTATTGGCAAGAGATGGGAAGATGTGCCTGCAATTTGTCACATGGAAAAGGTATTCTATGTTGAATACACTCATGTTTCCAAAAGAGAAGACGATTTCAAGAGTTAGAAGTAGAAGAAAGATGAACCAAGAAAGTTATAGATTTTTACATGTCATTGGAATAAACCCAACCAACATTTTATTGTTTACATTTTATTAATTGTAACCAAATTTATTCTCATTTGACTGAGTAAAGTTTTTTCTGTTCTTTCTCTCATTTTTCATGTGACTCAGATTACTATTTAAATATTTTCACACTGATACACTTATTAAAAGTGTCAAGTGTTACAATGAATTTGATTTTTAATTTAGAGAATAAATATATTTTTATTAATTATGGAAATCGAGCAAGATGATATGGCATTAGTACATCAATTATAAAGTAATGTATTATTTTCAAAGGGAGGTATCTGCCAGTAAGAGGTATCATGTAACATCTTAAAGAATGCTCACAATGTGAGCATGGCAATCAGACAGGGGACATACACAAAGATGATGGCAATATTGCATGATATATAACTCATCCTGCCAAAGAAGGAGTACATTTCAAGGAACAATAGAAGAAGAACAAGGTTACTGCTACCTTGTTCTTCTTCTATTGTTCCTTGAAACTACAACCAACTACATTTTCAAGGCAAGCTTAGAGGCAGAAGAGTCCAAAATGTATGTGGTGATGGAAATTGCCTCTTCCGAGCTGTTTCTGTATGTCTTTATGGATCTGAAGAGAACCATATAAAGCTGAGGCATGATGCTTCTGACCTGATAGTGCAGCATGAGAATATATATGACCAGTTCATCCGTGATGGTGAATCACTCAACAATCATATCCATAGCATGAGGAAAATTGATGGAAGTCTGGAGTCATATGGCAAAGAAGCTGAAATACTTGCACTTGCAAATATGGTGCAACTATGAAATGTTTAAACAGCAGCCCTTTGAGTGGTCATGGACTCAATGTTGATCCTCAAAAGTATATTACCATATATAACCATGATAACACCCATTTCTTGGCATTTCTGTCATTTGCTGCATCTACCAATTGAGAAATGCCGGTATCTTCCAATGATGAAACTCAGTCATGAGAGCAATCTTACTACAAAAGGGCATATCCAAAACCAGCATCCTACAGTGAGCCAGTTTATAAAACAAAGAGCTCCAATGAATCAAGATCTCAAAAACGACAGCCTATAATTGAATCTGCTAACTTTTGCTTACATCCTGTAAAACAGCCTAGAATCAATGTTGTCCATATTAAATTAGTTCCTGTTCAACAGCCAATCAACAGGTATTGCCAATCATGTGATATTTGCCAAAGAACAATTCAAAAAGGTAGCAGTACCAGGGTTCAATTCCCACTCACTGAACAAGTGTAAGATGGTATGAGGTACATTTTTCAATAACATATTTACACTAGGCGAGTGTAGAATTCGAAAAATGAGTGGAAAGGTAACAAAAGGAATTGAAAACAAAGACTTACTATATCCCATGAAGACTCTGATGCAGTAAAAAAAAACATGGTGATGTATCTGCACCGAAAAACATCGAAGCAATAATCAACAGACAATTAAGATATATTTTTGATATATAACCTGACATAACATGAGCATTGACCAACTTTCACATGATGCAGTCATGTGATCCTTTAATATCTGTATATATTTCTTAGGGGTGTATTTACCTCGCCTTTCGGGGTGTGGTGAATACACCTTCATAAATATATACAGATATTCAACTCCACGGAATTCACTATTTGTATATAATGACTTAAGCAGCGGATCTTCCTGGGCCATGGGGGGGGGACTTTCTAAATGCAAGTTCCACCTACACTAGGACAAGTTAGATGGGTATGTTGCAATTGAAAGTGAAAGCGGGTGACTACACCACGGAGTCCATTCTGGGAGAGGGGAGCTTTGGGACGGTGTCATCTGCATCACTAGGTTCAGCATGTATTTACACCCTGAAGGATTCAGACTTTTGTATGTTTCTGTGAAAGAAAAGTCAAAGAAAGGCACTGGAAACTCTGCCCCTGTTTCCAGTACATCTTGACAGTGTACATTATTTGATAATAATCATTTTTGTCAATCTTAGATCAAAATGCAGTGCCAGAGATGTGCAAGAGAAGTGAGGAAAAAACAGCACGGGTACTTTTGTGTAAGTATTTCAAAGAAATGATCAATGCTATATAACGAATAAGTTTAAGATTAATGGGAAAACTACTAATTTGACACATATTCAAGGATCGGAGATAGTGTGTACATAAATTGGTTTATACTAGAAAGTAAAGATAATATTTCAAATTACTATTGAAAAATGCTTGCATGGCTCATATTAATAGGTGAACTGCATTGTTCATAAAATATTTTTTTCCTTTGTATTGTAACATATGTGAGACCCAATGTCATTAATGTTTAATATTTTAAAACATATATTTTTAGGCTGTGCCCTGCCTGCTCAGATAAGGTGAGAGTTTTTGTTATGACTATTTTTGCTATTTATTATTATCCATAACAAACCTAATCACAACAGTTAATGTATTGGTTTACATGTTCATACAAGGGTTGTTCCAGAAGTAATGCACTACATGATCTAACTTTCTTGAATATTCTTCAATTCAGCTTTAATGTTATGTATCACTTATAGTTTATATATTGAAATGGATTTTTGATTAATTCTTTCTTATTTTTAATTTTTAAAAAACAACCAAACTCACAAACATGATTTTATTTTGAAACAACATTGTACTATCACTCCAAATGAAACCATGAATCTTGAAGAATGATCAGAATGTCTCACTGAAAATTGCATGCAAAAATTTCAAATATTGATCATTTTGATAAAGTGAAAGCAAATAGGAGACCGCTATCTGTTGAAACAATTATTCATTGCACAACTGTCATAGCATCATCATGTAAAAAGTCCATATTATTAACATGCGCAAGGATCCTGCAATAACCGTTGTAATGTTATCATTAAAGCCCACTGCGATTGTGGCTATTATTCATGTATTATGTTATGGCTTTATCTTATATTTATTGTGATAGAAAAGGTATATGTTATCGAATCTAACATTGAGATTAAAATTAAAGTGCAAATTATTAATGAGTTAAAATTACGATGGTTTAGTTGTGAAATTAATCTAAAATTTTATTCCCTTGCAATGTTATAGCATTTCTTGGTTATACCAGGCATCCATATATTTTAACATGACCACGGTTATAATAAATGCTTTGTCTGGCATAACATGGACAATATTAAACATTTTAATACCACAAAAATATATCAAAAATCATTATGCTAAACTACATGTACCTTAATGTCAAAATGATATACTATACATTAAAATTCACATTAATTTTTGTATATTTTAAACTCATTAATCTTTTCTAGAAAATATAATCACATATTTTCTATTGCGATAATAAAAAGTGTCTATGGTCAACATCTAAAAATAAAATAATATTGAAAACAGGATAAATATATATAAGCACTTGTGCCAAAGGGAAAGGACCAAAAGTTGTTATGGAACTTAGGAAGAAAAAGCAAACTCCAAGTGCATACCAGAAAAATAAACCCCATATAGCCCAAAACCATGATCTATAATAAATAAAGGCGATAGTCATGGCAGGATCCTACACTATAAATTTTTAATCTAAACGCATTAAACTTTATCCCTCTGATCAAAACATGTGATATCTTTCAGTACATCCTCAAATGGCCCAAGCTGGAGTGAGTGCAAAAGTACACATGACTTCAACATTTAAAACAATAAGGCAGTTTGCCAGATGACTTGAATAAATTATATTAATCTGTATAAACAGGGAGTTTCCATCCCCATCTGTGGCTGCACAAAAGATGATTTTTACGCTTGATGATGTACAATGTAAAATTTTGAGGGAGATTGAGAAAAATCAATTGAAAATTGAAAAATGAAAAAAAGTTTCCATGTATTCATTGGGTTTGCAAGTCATTTAATAAAACTTATTTGACAATAACTAACCTGAATGACCAATGCTTGAAAAATTATTAGTTATAAGTAAATATTCTGTTTTCAGCCCTTAATTGGAATAAGTCAGCTATTCCAAAAAGCTTCACAAGCTATATGAATGCAAGGAGCAGCCAGGTGGGAGGGTTTAAGTTTCGGTCTCTGTCAAGGGGCAGAAACTTTCAACATAATGCACCATATATTGCAGTAATATTTTTATTATAAGGTGGGTATGAAAACAATTCAGAATGAAGATCTTGATTACCCAAACCTATTGAAACTTTATATAGAAAAAGATACTAGCCTTAACATTGAAATATCTGTGGTTGAAATTAGACCAGTTCAAACCCATGAAACATGTTTGGCTAAGGTGAAAGATTCTATTTGATTTCTATCTTGGCCCTGTTTTAAAGAAAGATAATTTGAAACTGATGATAATCAAAAAACAAGAGGTTCCAGGTTGGACAGAATTTAATGTTCTGCTGAGTGTAGATATATCTCCTAACCTAGTTTCTGATAACTAAAATGATGTTAATTATTTATTGATTTAAATAACATATTGTATTAAATACAATGTAATAAAGAAATGCTAATTTCACTTCTATTTTACAGTGATAGAACTGAAAGTCCTACTGATAGTGTTGTGTCATCGCTGTACTTTCCTAAGAAGAAAGGGAAAACTAGTCATGAAGAGGAGGTCAAGAGGACCAGGTAAATGTTTCTCAGGGGGTGCTAACTCCAAAATGAAATATTTTACCCTCAAATTGTATTATACGGTAATTTTACAAATCAGAACAAGAAAAGGAAAGATTCATGACTTCACAAGTCTTAGGAAAAACAAACCCCAAATATCCCATAAAATAAAATCTTTTACAATATTGAACATTAGAACTAGAACAAGGTGCTTTTTGTTCATTTATTTGTAATCAATCGATGCTGGACTCCATACAACATGAATTTGAAATCATTGTTGAATAACTGCTAAGTAATAACATGTCATATTTTAATACATGGCATAATGAATGCGTTGCACATCATCACACTGAACCCTAAAACAATAAATCTTAGGTAGTTGTGCTTGGTTTACTGGACAAAAATAAAAATAAAGGGAGTGTCATGGTAGATCTTGGTGTGTGGTTGGATCAATATGTTGCCAAAAATTTGATAGGTAGACCAGCTACACATGTTTTCTTTTACATTGTGATGGCTTGTCCCATGTGTGAGCTGAGAATGTACAAAAAGTACAGTCTATATTGGAGTGTGGATGCATCAATGAAAGGAGGAAGCATACCTGCCCACATGTTTAAATACATTGTAAATAGGGAGACCTTCCCAAATATTTCAGCCATATACATTTTAAAGCTCCAGATATAAAAATCCCCAAAACTTTAAACAACATTCTCCCATGAATACTCTAGAAAAAGAAGAGTGCTGAATCAAACAAGACAATATAAATATAAAGAATGTGGAAAACATGGGGAAATGTCCAGACTTGACAAACTACAGCAAAACATACAGCTCACAATATTAAGTTCATTTAGGACTTACATATTTGTGTTGAAGGATATAGTACCAACAAAGACAGAAACCTCCTGTGTGAAAGATTCATTAGCCCTGTCCTTAATAAGGAATTCCCTAATATAAAGTTTAAATGAGACCCTATCTGTTGCAAGACTAACGCCTGGCGTAACCGTCACCATGTTATTCGGTGTTTTTTAAGTAGCGCAAGGATCCTGCCATGACCGTGGTAATGTTATCGTGAAAGCCTGGTATAACCGTGACAATGCTTTATTATATTAAAATGCCTGCCATGACCGTGGTAGTGTAATCGTGTAAGCCTGGCGCAACCGCAACCTTTATATGACATTAATGACCTTCATGTTTCGCCCGTTGCTGTTGTTATTTTTTATGAATAAATTGTATTAATTGATCATTATAGAAAGTATATGCTTTCGAATCAAAGCTCCTTGAATGAGAGTAGAGATATAGTTTGTTCGCAAATTATTTATGAGTAAAAATTAGGTTTTCGTTGTGAAATTAATACACATTTTTAGTAGTCTTTATTTACATATTTAAGGTAGTTAAACACGAAGAAAAATTGTCATTACAGTGTTCTCATGCTACTTTAAATACAACCACGGTCATAAGAGGCCTTGCAACTATTATCACAGTCATACGGGGCTTTAACATTACCACGGTCAAGACAGGCCTTGCAATATAATATAGCATTGTCACGGTCATGACAGGCCTTGCAAGCATTGTCACGGTCATATCAGGCTTTAACATTACCACGGCCATGACAGGCCTTATAAGCATTGTCATGGTCATATTAGGCTTTAACATTTCCACGGTCATGACAGGCCTTGCAATAATTTATGATTAGGACTGTTATAACCGTGACAATTTGTATTGCAAAGCCTGGCATGACCGTGACAAGGTAATATAGTATTGCAAGGCCTGCCATGACCGTGACAATGTAATATAGTACTGCAAGGCCTGGCATGACCGTGACAATGTAATATAGTATTACAAGGCTTGGTATGACCGTGACGATGTAATATAGTACTGCAAGGCCTGGCATGACCGTGACAATGTAATATAGTATTGCAAGGCTTGGTATGACCGTGACGATGTAATATAGTACTGCAAGGCCTGGCATGACCGTGACAATGTAATATAGTATTGCAGGGCTTGGTATGACCGTGACGATGCAATATAGTACTGCAAGGCCTGGCATGACAGTGACAAGGTAATATAGTATTGCAAGGCCTGCCATGACCGTGACAATGTAATATAGTATTGCAAGGCCTGGCATGACAGTGACAAGGTAATATAGTATTGCAAGGCCTGCCATGACCGTGACAATGTAATATAGTATTGCAAGGCCACATATGTGGGTGGTCATGTAGAAATTTAGGCTTAGTCCTTGATAATGTATTGCAATGACTAGTACAGTACAGATCTTGCACCACATCACACGCCGGTGCGCCGCGGCGCAGAACTTCGGTGCATCTACCGGTGCATCGGCGCATTTAATTCGGTGCATCGACCGGTGCATCGACCGGCGCATCTGGAGAAACGATCGATGCACCGATCGGTGCAACGGTGAAATCTGTCGGTGCATCGAAGGTTGCTCCGACCGGCGCATTTTGCTATTCGTTGCATCGATCGGTGCATGTTTATTACTTACCGATCATTAATAATTACATTTTGAAATCACCAGATCACGACGACGGGAAATCACTACTGCACAAATAAAATATATAATTTAATAGAGATTCGATATTTGAGAGATTTTTAGAAATACATTTCTAATAATTATATTCCAAATTCACTAGTACACTGTACGTACATCGTACGTATCTGGATTTCGTTCATAATTGATTAATCTCAGATTCTGTTAATGCGTTCCTCTAAGTAAATGAAACAATCATCACATCGTGTTTATAAGTGTAATTCAAGGGCGTATAATCTAACATGTCTAATGCTACTCATTTCATGGTATTACTTTCCGATCATTTGATAAAATAGAATACAATCAACATGTGGAAATCACGGATGACGGGAAAAACAATATTGTATAAATAGAATAGATAGTAATAAAGTCATCACATCGTGTTCATTAGTGTTAATTCAAGGTTGGATAATGTTTTTATAATATGATGTTATAATTTTACATTTTATTTGTGTGTCTGAGTGAGGCTAAATTGAAAGTAAAACCTGTATAATCAGACGGGCAAATCACGATGAGGACAAATGATTATTTAAATTAGTAAGATAAGTCTGTACATGTAGATTGTTCGTTGAAGTTGGACCGTCGGTGACTTTTATTCCTACATTTCGTGTCCCTCTCAAACAAATAAGTCAAAGCCAAATATAGTTGAACTGTTTACGGGATTATTATTCATTTGTTGTAATACAGATTGACTTATAGACTGATATTGTAATGGGTTGTGCTTGGGATTCACAGAATTATTCTATGATAGTCTCAGGATATATTGAAATGCGGATGTTTACATTAAAGATCTTGTTTTCAAACAAAAATATTGAAGTACTAAGATCGGATATTAGCGTACCCCAGTGGAAAAGAATCAAAAGATATTCCAATTTAACGCACTGCACAATAATTTGTCATTTTGGAAATTCGTCAATATGACCTTACCATTTTGATCTTAATAATTTAAATTTCAAACAAGCCCCCCCCCCCCGGAACTAGCCTTCCCGGTAAAGCCAATGCGACAGATATCTAAGGAAAGTTTCATTTTTATTCTTGATTTTCTCTGACTCGGAATAGTTGAAATGATAAACATAAATTGCAATTATTATTATTTTGCTCTTTCATTTTGCTCAGTCATGATCAACGCCTTCCTTAAATTTTCTGTCAGATCATCGATCCCAGACTTCAGCAAATATTCCAATCATATTTTGCGTTTTATCGTCTTTCCCCAAAGCTATACGAATATGGTACTACAACTACTTAATGACAGTGGTTTATCGTTATTTTTGCAAATATGGATGTTTACACTGCTTGAATCTTATTCTAGGAAGTTATATAGAGACGGGACTTCCTTTTCACAATGCAATTATATCTGTTTTGTAGGTTCCCGTGGGTAAGATACACACAAGAACAATACGGCCCAACCAAAAGGGACAGATCCGTCAGTGGCGTTCTTCAAATTATAGCCCGTGGAGATATAGTTTATGAATCTTGCCTCAAGTGACGTGTTAAATCCCATATTGGGTTTGAGAAAGGGGTATACACAGCCCGATACACAGTTGCTCGATACAAGTGCAAACTATAAAATAACCATAATATAACAATTATAGATAAATGTTTGGCATGCATTGTTTCTGTTTAATTGTTAAATTATTTGATAACTTATAATAAGCAGATAAGTTGCTTTTCAGGTATTAAGCGGCGATTAAGGACTGAAAACCAGCGTCACACTTTTCCTCGGATATTCCTCCATAAGCAGATATACCTGTTTGCATGTTTTAATTTTGATTTGATTTGATTGTTTGAATTAGATAAAGTCTTTAAAATGTTACTAGTGTTTGGGGGGGGGGGGCTGAGATTTCATGTAGGAATTAAAATTAGAATAAGATTTAAATACGATCTGTTTTGTTTGCATCGTTGTATAACGTTGATAAAACACAAAGGGCAGCATTGGAATTACAAAATTGTGCGATTCCCTACCTCCAAAAATTATTCAAAATTATATTTCTGTCATTCTGATTTCCGTGTCGGGACATTCTGATCTATTGGAGTCTCACTTTATCTAACGCTTTCGTATTCCAAAGGATTGTACTTGCCCGGGAGTACTTGCTGTATATCACGTCGGGAGATTAAACCCCCGGGATTAAACCAGTGAATGTTCCGATCGTCGCAACATTCGATACACCGAGAGATTTCCCAGATTCATACATGCATACTGTATATTCAGCAGGAATTTTACATACTTTATCATTCCGTTCTTAATATATCGTACAATATTTGTATTCTGTTTCACAGATTCCCCTTGAAATAGACTAGATGCGAGTAGAAATAATCTTGATTTATGTCATTAAATATTCAAAATTCAGTCAAAGTGATGTCATAATTTGAAAAAGTACATCTAAAAATACGGTTTCGAAAATTGTTTATCAAATTTGAAAATCACGACAACACGGGCAATATATGGCAGGTTAATTGTTATTCCTTAATAAGCGGATTTATATGTTTGAAATATTTATTAATCCATTTTTCATGTTGATATACTTTTCAAAGGACTTTTTGTTCTATCTATGTGTTATGTTTATACTAATCTTTAACAGGAATTAGCTTACAAGGAATTCCATATAGCCTACAATTGATTTTAATTCATAAAGTTTGCTGATAATTGACTTAAGTATGGTAAAGCTCTCGAAGAGAGCATGTGCATGATCGCCAATAAAATTGCATTCTTTGTTTTGTTTAGACAGTTAGTTTAGAACTTTAGCCACGCGAAGTATACACGCAAACGCTTGTGTACTTTTGAAACATTAATTTGTAAGGCTTCAAAGTCATTTCCATCTCCTCCGGTGTTATTTCTGTGGTAGAGGTTTTTCAAAAATAATTTAAAACTTTTGAGACCTTTGGGGGTATAGGATATACGATCAAATCACATGTCCTTCTATTTTTAGTTTTTTTCCTGAAGGATAAGAAAATAAAAATCAAACATAGAGAGGCAAAGACGTAAAAATGTGGGGAAGTTATTTAATTTATGATTTTCTATGAATATAGTTGCGACCTCCATGACATTTGACAAAGTCAGACCCCTAGTCAGAGAAGGGGAGGGGGTTCAAGAACACCTCTCTCCAAAATTTATTTAAAATCGTGCAGTTTTTCATCATTCTGAGCTCTTTTAACTTAAGTGATGACCAATGTTGTTTAATGTGGACCCCCTGCCCCCATCACTCTGGAAGTGATCATGATACACTCAATCCACAAGGTGGGTCTAAAGATGAAACCCTAGACGATCTCTGTAATCAAAGGCTAAGACGATATTTTCTATAATCAGAGTCCTAGACGACTTCTGCTGCAATCAGAGTCCTGGATGATGTTTAGACTTTTCTGTAATCAAACTTTTCTGTAATCAAACATCCGCAGAGCACGGAAATTGATGGATTAGTGATTGGTCTTTTGTTTGTTTTCTTAACTATTGTAAGGAATAAAATTAAGATTTAAATGTTCACCCCCCCCTCCTCCGTTTAATTTCGATTCAAACAAAATTAAACGGGAATGATTATCTTACAAGGTACGCTGAGACTTAAGACAATAAAAGACGATAATTAACCTGATTGCATCCTGTGTCTTATTAGCGTCTGTTATTTATTACTGCTTGACCAGTACCAGACTGATTGCGTATTGATAATCAAACCGGTCGTGGGATGCAATGATATATCTAAATTTATCCCATGATACTACTTCCCGATGAATAACACCTTTGAATATTTTTGATTTTGAAAGAAAGTCGTATTGTCCCGCCAAATCCCGCTCACGAAAATGATATACTCCCATTTGAAAATTAAGAGATTTTGAGACGTAAGGAGTATGAAGCCGCCTATTAAGAATAGTGTATTTGTAATTTCATGCTCTGACATAGCATACCAATGTATTCCTTCAGTCATACAATATTGTAATACCTTGATGGATCAAGATGCTGATAAGACAGTTAAAGTCGTAGAAACCTTAGCAATAGCGAATGTGTTTGGTCCCTCTAATTAATATAATATGAATATTGTTACAATATAACTGTATTAAATTTTTTTTATGTTGATGTGTTTATGTTATATATCTACAATAAAATTTTTATATTTCAAAATTCCATACAGTTAAGTCACCGGACATTTTGTAGACTAATAATATAACAGACTTCTGGTTTTGTTCCATACACAATTTAGATAAGGATTGTGAACTTTAGATTTTATGAAGAGAGTTATTTATATCTATATAATTACGTTTTGAGTTGGAGAAAATTCACTCAATATCACTTTGATGTCTCGGTCACCTGGCCATAAAAGGCATTTGCTTAATATGATATTCATTTTTTACAGGTCGTTTCCATTAACGGGGTGATACAGGCATGTGAAGTGTTTGGCTATGCATGGACCTCAAGGATGACACGGGGTGGAAGAGGGGCAATGGTTGGTGCAAGTCCCGGGGTGCAAGTCTGCACTCCCAGACTCCAGATAGGAGTGAAACGCATCATGGGATTAAATGCATTCGTTGAAGTTTACAGAAACAGTTGAATATAATTCAGAATTTAAGTGAATCCACATGATCATTTGCGTTCAACAATGCGTTTATAGAGAGGTTTCGCAAGTTTTTAGCTCAACGTGTTGTGTTCACCAGATTTATTACCCTTTACATTCGTTCGACTTCACTTCTTAATTAAAAAAGAGCTTCATCTTCTGTAGTTTATTTCTAGGCTCTGCGCGTAGGGTACAGCACTAAAACGAGTTGAGGTTAATCCATTGTGCGAAACCTCTCTAAGAGGGGTTATTCATCAAGCTAAATGACCCCTCGAGGCGATATATATGTTATGTTACAGTTACATGTTAAATTGTTAAGACTTGAAAGTTAATAATTACGTTTTTTGCGTTATCTTTCAGATACTTATAATTAGTACACGTTGCTCTCTATGTTGGCGGTGAAGACACGTTCTGCTTTCTTTTCAAGAAGCTGCAGTCTAATCTTTAAATGTATTCAGTTTATTGGTTTTGCATGTTGCATACATATGATAAGTGTTTACATACATAATTTAAAAAAAGCTTTGTTTTGATTTATTATTTAAAAAAATATTTTGGCTTGCTAATCGCACCCCCACCCCATTCTGACTGAAAACCGAATTTTTAAGGGGCAATCGCATCCCCCCCTGACTGAAAGTTGACTACGCCCCTGTTTCCCTTTGTCCCCTTTCATTTAACTTCTGTAAACTTGTTTGAACAAATTAATACTAGTACTACAAAGATAACTTCATTCGAAACGCATGCAATTCACTCCAATTATATTTATTCATGTATTTGCATTAGTGAGGGAAAGGGATTTGATTATAAAATTGACGATGGTTGCGAAGTTGTGATTTGGGAGGGAGGGGTATACTATATACTAAGGTGTTATAAGACCCAATAATTAATATAAACAACTAAGCGCCTTCCTGATTGCATCCTAGCTCATCCTGTCCGCAAGTCTCGATCGCATTTGATCAATGAATTTATAATTCCTGATTAAACTGACTCTTGATTTTAAAATAGGAATTCTAAATCTGTTACTAGTATTTAAAAGTTGGTGTCTATTATGATACTGGAAATGGGAATACTATATTTTGTATTACTATTCTATCTCGATCTATAGTATATAAATATGGATTTCTAGGTCTACAGTCTGTCATTCCCACATGGGCTTCATTGAAACATACGACATTGCAAAGTTTATCCATTTCAAACAAGACAGGAAAACAGATAACTAGTCTTGCATCAGGCCCCGCAAATGTCCAATTTTCTCTCGGGAAATACATAAATATCAGAGACATATTTCATAGCCAGAGGCCAAAAATGTCAAAATCGATATAAAATCTAAAAAGGATAAAATGTCCCCCCGAATACGGTACCTAGGTATTTAAATCTTATATTTCATAGTTCCCGCATAATAAGCATAAAACTTTCATTTACCGCTGTATCGAAATTCACGTGATCCCTTATTGAAGTTTTACTAAATAATTGAGTTTGATCATTTAATGCTGTTGGATAGAATATTAGGCTGAAAAGAATCAAAATTTTAGCCCATGTCTGAGCGAATGGTATAAATTCACATAGTTCTGCAGGCCCGTAGCCAGAATTTTCCAAGGGGGGTTCACTTTTCCCAAAAATTCTAGAGGGGGGGGGGTTCACTTTGGCAAATTTTGCCAAAAATCACTCAAAAAATAGTCAGAATGGTGAAAAATTGCATGATTTTGAAAGAAATTTTGGCCAGGGGGGGGGTTCGCCCGAACCCCCCGAACCCCCCCTGGCTACGGGGCTGTTCTGATTACAATGAGAATTCTAAAAAATTTCCTGGCATTTCCTTTACTCTACGTTTATAATCACGTATCATGCTTATTAACTAGATCAATACAGACTCGATTTCCTTTGCCCACCTTCAACATTGTTATGTAATGACGGGAAACAGTCACTGTAATCTTCTAACCAGCCGTTTGTTTTTATTGTAATTAGGAAACTAGTCAATTTTGATTTCGTATTGTTTCAATGAACAAAAAGCACATTAGTTCAGCATTTCAAGGAAGGGGGGGTGTAAACAATTACTGACTGTCAAGTACATGTATCTCTCACGAGGCCCTATTTCCACAACCCTCCACTCATGCATACGCCTATCATATAATGGATAGGGAAATATATAACATTCCAACAGATACTGTCTGGACCTCCTACCCTTTTACACCGGGTCTCTTCTTGAACCTCTCCCATATTCTAATGTTTCTCGAAACTGCTCATGTAAACTTTGTAAGGCAATGCAGGGTTTGCTACGGGTGTGACTTGCAATGTATAACTTACTTGTACTTGTATAAGAAATAAAAACAAATAAACAAACATAAAAACTTGTGCTCATAATTAATACGGTGATAAGCAACAAAACGTCAAAATAAAATTTTGAAGTTTCAATGCTTCAAAATTAGATTTTGAAGCACTGAAACAAAATAAGATTTAAAATGCACTACTCTGCATTTTAGCTGAAATTAAGTTTATTCCAAATAACTTATGTAACGAAATGGAAATGATTCGAAAAATAACAATTCGATGAACATTTCACAATGAAGCAAACAAAACCAGATAGTAAAGAATTATTCTAATTTAAACCGACGTGAAACCTCAACCCTAAAGACACTGGTGACATTTGAAAGACTAATTTCTTAATCTAATTTCAACAAAACAAATCAAAACTTTAAGAGGTTTACGGTCGTTGTAGTTTATAGACCATGCTAACAAAGTTTAAACATTTTATTTACGGCTTATTTAAAACATGCAAACGGGTGTATTTACTGAAGGAATATGTTAGGAAATATATTTAAAGTGTATTCATGCCTGCAATCATCGCTGGTAACACCTGAAAAACAACTTCTTAAAATACAAACATAATTCACTGCACTGCTGTATACGTCTACCTGCTCTCAAATCTAATAATGAAACGAAAATAATAATAATACATGCCAAACTTTTATCTATTGTAATATTATCTATGGTTATTTCAAAGTTTTGCTCTTGCATCAAGCAACTGTGCCATTTCCCCAACGGTCCTGTCTTTAAGGGCTAACACTTTACTTGAGGCAAGATGCATAAACTTGAACTCCCTGGGCTATAATTTGAAGAACGGCGTATTGTTCTTCAAACTGGACTTGAAATCTCAATTGTCACTGCTTGTGTGTCATACTCATTGGCACCTGCAAAACAGAATAATATAATAAGAATAACATCATGATGATATCAGATATCATATTTCATTTGGAGCCTTAAATATTAAACAAGGCATAAACATGAAAAATGTCACCACCCGCCATTTGTTACAGACGCTGAACGCCGAACCCAGACGCTAAACACCGTACATAAAAAAGTTGGAGACTTTAACAATATGTGACCACTTTTGGTGGTGACATAAAAAGGGGAAGTCCCGTCTAAATAAAACTCCTGATTTCAAGTTTTTTGTAAACATATACCATTGCATGTTGATGGTTGGCATGACCTGCAGGTCACGATGACAAATGAATGTTACGTTGTCAATAGAATATAGCTTTTGACCGTCTCTGATCATAAAAATGAGTTGATAGATATTCAAGTAACATGTATCAAGTTCATTTTATCACGGACTACAACTATTGATTCCAAATCTGGTTCACTGAACGGCTCAATAATTAGTAGTAAAGCGTATTTTATAGAGTCAGTAGTCTGGTGGCAGTTTAGAAATCCCGCGTTCGAACACTTAGTACTATAATACTCCTAGATCTTAATATAACAATACGGTTTTTGCAATACGTTGTTTTTATTCACCTGTAGACGCACCTGGTGATCGGAAAATATGAACGGATCGGAGGGGGTGGGGTTGGTGAAGATTTGTTGAATTTTCTATCAAAAATGGGCTGACCTCCCTCCTCCGTTCATTTTGTCCGATCGCTGGGCGTGATGATAGATAATGTATTGAACGTTTTTATGTGTTTCTTATTGAACGAAATGTGTATTTTGGACTAATAATGTAATTCATAATAAAAACAAGTATTTCAAGAATTGCCATACGTTACGCGTGCAGCGCAGCTAATACGACAATCAAAGGAAAGAATAAGAACATGTCTTTTATTTGTTATTTCAGCTCGTACAATATCCCCGTTATAAAACCAAAATACGCTCCTTGGTCATCGCAGAAATGGTCTTGCAACAAACCTCTATGTGCCCGCTTGTCTCTGTAACTTAATAAATAAAAATAAAAAATACTAAATATAAAATACGATTCTGAATAAAACTTTATAAGAACGTGGTTTGCGTTATTTATTTATTTATTCCCACTTCTTGCAGTCGATCAATCCAATAAACAATATCAAGTTTAAAATCAGACAATATGCGCCGGCCGTAAAAGTTTCTGAATTTAATAACAAAGTACATGTGACTGTGTAATTATATCCATTGATGTTGTAAACTAGACTACATGTAGGTTCAGGTAGAAACATATAAAACTGCTTTATATCTCTGGTTAAAGCAAAATAATTAATTTAGCTTTTAATTATCGATCCTCTGTATATTACACGATCGACCAGGAATAATCGCCACTGTTCAGTAGCATTCGATTTAGGCGGCTTTTATTAATTCATGAATTTTGTTCAAGAATATGATTTAAATATAAAATACATTGAACAATTGCTGGTTGAATTAGACTCACAGTTGCCCTGTCTTAATTTTGCATCGATCGATGCATTCCTCGATCCACCGATGCACATTGGACGTTGCATCGAGAAATGCGTCGGCCGGCGCATAAAACGTGCCGATCGGTGCATCGTTAAAATGCGCCGAGATGCATTTCGGCGCGCCGATGTTGCATCGATCGTCGCATCGATCGTTGCACCGGTCGGTGCGTCGATCGGTGCATCTATCGTCGCACCGAGGTGTGATGGCCGCTCTGGTCTGTACTGTACTAGGACACTGTAAATATGAATCATATTAATGTCAGAAACAATTTTAAGTGATCGCCATTATAATGATACGATACAATTAAACAGTTTAACACTATATGATCATGGTGTTATGACTTTCATAATTAATTTGTTATGACTACCTTAATTATGTTAATATCAAAATTACTACTAGACATTATATTCACATTATTTCCGCATATTCTAAAATAATTAATCATTTACACAGAATAAGACAAGTTATTTGTGTCACGCTAATAAACAATTTAGACCGGAGACATAAAATATACAAATATTTAAAAGTGGATAGTAAACAAATCGCTTAACAAACAACAATAAAAAATTCTTAAATTAAACGTAAATGCTACGGCTGCGCCAGGCTTCCACGATTACACTCACGGTCATGACAGTCCTTGCAATATAATACAGCGTTGTCACGGTTATACCAGGCTTACAAAATAACACTGCCACGGTCATGGCAGGATCCTTGCGCTACTTAAAAAACACCGAATAACATGGTGACGGTTACACCAGGCGTTAATCTTGCAATAGAAAGCATGTGGTTTAAATGTTATTGACATTTTACAGTGCAAATCAATGAGAGACATTCAAAAATGGCTGCCAGGAGATATAGACTAGATGACAAAAAACAATTCTGAAAGTGGTAACAGTGATTCAGAGAATGAATGGATGGGCAGAGATATGGAAGAACACATTATATCAAAAATAATGGGGAACTTAATGTTAAGTGCAAAGTTTTCAAATCACCAAACATAAACAGGCTTGATATTTGAAACAAACTTAAACCGTATTTTCAGTTTCTACCAAAGCAAGAAACAAAAATTCCAAGCTTAAGCATTCCTATAATAAATCATCTGTGCCATTTCAAATAGAATGTGGGACTGGTTGACGATGCCTCCATGATACAAACAGAAGGCCTTCCTGACATCATTGTGTTTGTAAATGAACAGGAAGAGAGGTTTTACCACGATTTTTGATTTGGGTGTTTTGGAACGTAGTATTGACATTTACAACTATGAATTGATTAAGTATTAACATAGAGTCTACACATTCATTAATTTCTAGTTTTGAAGATAAGGCATGATGCCTGTAAGTTACATATTTAGTGAGGGAGTAGAGGCTGATGAAAATAGTAAAGGATTAAACAATTAATTTTCCATCTATAAAGGATGTTGGGAAATTAATATTACACAGAAACATATACATCCCAGTATTCCAAAATTTTGACTTGTCAAACCTTTAGCTATCACTTTGATATCTCTTAATAAATATATATAATTTGGTGGTTTCTGATTTATAAACCAGATATTATAACTTTAGTATATCAATCTCTCAATGATAACTGCCATATACAGGGTGATCAATAAATAAGGTAAAAGTATCTGGCATTTTGTAAATATTGGTCCAAACATTCTGAAATTTGGTCAGAATATACCTTGCACATTTCTAAATTAAAACATAGAAATATATAACTTCTGCCATCTGATTGGTTAATATTATAGTTACTATGGCAACTGGAGTCGTGGTTACCCGGGGCAATTTCATTGCGTCCAATTTGGACAAAAAATGATGAAAAGCACATCTTTTTCAAACTGAAAAGAAATAAATGTGGGTGCCATCATTAATTGTTTTAATTTACTTTGTTTACATTGTTACATATTTTCTTGCAAATTTGATGTTTGATGTCACGGAAAAGATTAATATATAATGAAAACTGATGTGATCATAGATAGTCTATGACACAGGTCAATGATGAAAGACAATACCCAAAGAGGAGTTTGATGAGAGAAAAGAGGAAGAAGCTAAGACTAAGAGGCCTGCAAAACGTTACACATTGCACTGGGATATGCTATTCGCACAGTACAAATCATTGAAGCACTGGGTTTCCCACTGTTAGGTCATGTACTATACTCTCCTGACTTGTCCCCTTATGATTTTACCTTCATGGTGAGCTGAAGAGGGAGTTGAGGAAGTTTCTCATTGGAAGACTTGAAGTCAGCTATCTTGAAAATTTGCAGGCTATGGGAAAATGGGTTTAAAAAGGTGTTCAAAGACAAAGACTGGAGTAGAAGACAAGAACTATAGGCCTATGTTAAAAACAAAGGACATTAAGTAGTGGTTATGAAGTATAAAATAAAAATATGATATGCCATTTCAATTGTGATTTGAAATATATTATCAAAAGTGCTTCGACTGAAAATTTAGTCTTTTGAAAGTTGCCCCGGGTCTTCATGCTTTCTGTTACTATGGCAACTATAACTTCAACAAATCACATTACTTTGATCTGTAACTTAATATACCAATTCAATAATGTTTGAACATTATTCTGTGCAAATTTTATGAGGATTGGGTAAAAGCTGAAGAAATGCCAGATACTTTTACCTTATTTATTGATCACCCTGTATATATATCAAACAACACTCAAGTTCAACAAATATAAAGGCATTTTATATACAATATTTATATATTGTAGGACATATCAGTGCACCTTGGAGTGTACCATTGTACAGCGACAGTGACACTGGTGAGTCAGATAAGTTCAATACTAGTTTTGTAAAATAGTTCCATGTAAACAGTGCAATTGCACTACTTGGTCACATTATTAAGTGTGAGATCAATATTTAAACAAGTGTAAACATCTTGTGAATGTCAGATTAAACTACTAGTAATTCAATATGTATTATAATTCAGAAATCAACAGAAGTCTGATGATAGCTCATGACATGAACTTGAAGATTTGAGGCCAAGCTTGAGAATGAGAACTAAACGTGGAGAACGAATGAGTCCTATATTGTTACAATTTATAAGAAAATGACCTACATCATTTAAAAGAAAAAATGTCTTCCACTTCTAGCGATAGTTCTTATGAGGATTACGGAGATTACATTATCTAATGGAAGAGACTCTGAAGGAGTTCCCAAATCAGCATCACAAAACACACAAAGAGGAAGGTAACAAGGTGTTTTTATACCCTCAAAAGGATTTTCGCTGATGACTCAGATTAGTGACCATGATGGGTCTCAACATTGCCATGGCAATTGAGGAAGTGCACAGCTACGGTTGATTAATTACACCACTTTCTAGTGCCAGTGAGTGTTATCTTTTAGCTCTCACTGCAATAACTTGTAAGCTATATCCAGTGAGTTTAAGTTAAACCAGTCAAAATATTTTTGTTTTTCACAGCAAATTCATTTCTTCCCATTAATGGTCATGATTCATTTAACTATTAAAATTTTTTAAAAGAATGCACCATATGTCAACACTGTATGCCGAGGCTGAACAATAGTATGAATGAACTCAAACTTAAAAGAAAACTTACAGCATCAAAACACAGAAAATTGCAATCAAGAAAGAACACTGCAAGCACTGAGAGTGACAAGTTATTTTCACTATGTGACGCCTGCATATGCTTGGAACCTATAAGCTATAAGTTTATACCGCAAGTTACCACTACAATGATTCCTCAGTGCTACGGAAGAGACACCTTTGATGGGCATAAAGCTCAATAAATAGCTGAAGATATATTTTCTTTTCATACTACAATTACAATGTTACAAAATACTTAAAGGCTTCATGCCTCTTTACAAAGTTACAAATGTTAAATATCGGTACAAACAAATCAACACACTACCTTTATTACAATTTACTGCTTTACATGCTATATGAGATTTCATAGTCACATTCATGACATTGTTCTGAGGTGTACACACACTTAGACAAAGTTTGCACTTTAATTTATTTTTTTTATTTATTTATTTTGACATACGCTTTTTTAACAGCGACACACTATTATTAGGTGCGTCAGTATTTGTAATCTACATATATATTTTATAAGCACTAAAAATGTTTACACAAAACACTACAGTTTTCTAGGGTTAAAAAGTGTTGCTAAAAACATCTTCACATATTTATCAAACATATAAAAAATGTCATGCCCCCATTCCATAAAAACCTTATCACCAAGTAGTGTAATTAACCTATCATGAATGTTCGAAGACAATAAACTGCCACTTAAAATGGGAGAAACATATTTCTCTACATCATTGTAAAAGTCGGACATGGCTTTGGCAAAATGGGGACACACCATTAATCTGTCTGGTAGAGTATCTCTCAAATTAAGATTACACATTATACATATACCATCACTTTTGCCCCACTTTTCATAATTTGTCTCAAGGCAGAAATTATTCGATCTTGCTAGAAATTTAATTTTAGATCCATAAAAATCAAGGTCATTCTTAAGGTACCTTTCAGTGCAGTTATGGGTTTTAACCTCCTTATATATTTCAAGGGAGGGGTGTTCAGCTACTCTAGTGTGGAAATTATAAATGCTTTGGGATTGAGATATAGTTAAAAATGAGGGGTACCATTCGCTGTCATTCCGAAAAATAACATCATCTAAACCTTTATCTCTTAAAATATTCCGTGCATTTGATGCAGATTTCCAATATGATTCTTTGCCGACTTTTAATAATTTTTAGCAAATTCTGTAGGATTTTATGAGGGAGGGATGTAGTTGGTACATTAAAATTTAGGTAGTTCAAATAGTCAATTTGTCTTTTTTCAATCACCTCTGCTATCGGTTTCCAGCCTAAATCCCCCAATATAGATTCACTGGCGGGTTTACTTTTAATTTGAAAAATGGCTTGGGCGGCACCATATTGAAATGAGGTAATTTTGGCAATGCTTGACTTGACTTTTATTTGTAAGATTATTACACGTGTAGTGTACTTATATCAATAATCATTAATGTAACACATCACCCACAATGCATCACTTCCGGCAACGCTATAATTGGTGGCAGTGGTGGGATTCCATTTAAGCAGTGATCAGACGAGTTCATGCACACCCTTGTATTTATAACCTGTATAACTCTAGTCTTGTCCTGCATACCAGATGGAAGAAGAGAGACAAGAGTTACGGGTTGATGGTGAGGTTACCATGATGATCTCACAACAGGGTGCTGAAGCTATGAGATCTGAGCCAGTGATGCAGGAAGAAAACTCTAAGAATCCAGAGGGTGATGACCTGTCCGATGCTGAAGTTAAACAGCGACTTGCGGACATAGGGAAATGGCGCAAAGACCTGGATGAAGAAGAACAGGTCACTTATGAAAAAATATTGTTCTAATCCCTTAGATGATGAGCTTCAAAGTTTTGGACAGGGGGATGTTCCAAATGTGTTGTAGTACACACGAAGAGGCAGGTGCTACTTTCACACATTGGGTTATGATAATGGAGGAAACATCTTTCCAGGCAAATTAACATTAATTAAACTAAAAATGAACAGGAAGAACAATAAACGGCAAGATGTGCAAGAAACAACAGCAATATGAGACAACTTGAAGACAGGTGAATGGATTCATGAGAAATGGAAATATCATCAAACCTGGACCATTATTAACACTTTTTCAGTATGTTGAGAAAAATCAAATTAACTCAGATGGGGATGACAATACCCATGAAAAGTAAGTAACTCCATAACACTAACATTGTTGTATATGTCTGTCAGACAGTTAAATGAACATTGCCTGCACTTATACCAATATGCACCAACTGGGTGAGAGTAAACATGCCTTTAAAATGTTGTCCATTACTTTTGAATCACCCCTCGCATATCCCCAAAAAAACATAACAATTGGCATTATTAGAACATCAAATAGATAAGTGCTCCAATTTTATTGAGGTTTTTTTAAAAGGGGAAGAATGGTTAAGTCTAAAGGCATGTTCAACCTAAGTATGGGAGATATTGACCATAATTTATTATGTTTTAGATATGAACGTAACAACAGCCATGCCTAAGGAAAGGCTTCCCGATTCATTCTTAAAATTCTGTGAATTAGAGAGACCAAGGGATACCATTGATATACAGCTAACAATAAAAAAGAATGGCCTGAATATTACAGATGATCACCATTGTGTATCAAGAGTTCCTGAAAACACTATAAGAAATATGAATACAATCAAAATGCCAAAATATTCATGGGAAGCAGTGGAAGAGGCCATGAAAATCTAGAGAAGGCCTGTTAACTCTGAAGCAAACGGCTGCCCGATATGCTATACATAAGTGATAATTTTCTGGAGAGCGTCGAATACTACTTGCAAAATAAAATGACTCTTCCCATGTTGTATATTTTGAAGAAATGTGAAGATATGAAAAGGCTGGCAGGGTATCACATGATATATTTGATATTCTATTTGATGAAACAAATAGGTACGTTTATTACATGTCAATATATAACTTTTTGTAAGCCTGGGTCTACAGTGCAACACTAAGCTTTAATGTATAAAATGTGTACAGTATAGACCTTATTGAACTTAGCTGTAGGTCATTTTAGAAGAATGAATCTATAGTATAATCGATGATCAATCAGCACATCTAACCTTTCATCCTGTCAATAGTCACAGCGAAAAATGATACAATATCCTGCCTGGATATTTGCGAAATATTATAGTGATATGGAACGTATCCTTAAGAATCCGTGACAAATACTCTAAGTATCGCGATTTTGGAGATTCACGGATATTAGTGAGAGACGGAACACTGGTATCCTGAAATATCCATAGTTCTGGATACTACTGATATACATCACGTCTTTTCGCGTATTCTTAGGGGTATGACTAATATATGATTCGAATACTCACAAATATAGCTGAATATTCAACAATTTTCCGGGATATTTAGGGATACAGTTCGTAATATTTTTGGGATATTCACGAATACGGTCGGGATTGCAAGGAGATTTTCGTTCATATTACCTAACAAACTAAACACGAAATGACGCATTTAAATACGTACAGTTTATTATCTCATCAATACAAATGAGATGTACGATAAGTGTAAGCATTAAAACATCTGATCACAAGGATGTATAACAATGACCACATCGATGTACTTAGGCTGTTCTGCTACTTTTACATCTCCTACTTGACGTCCTTCTTCACTTAGGAACTGATGTGGCTGCCATGCTGATCATTGTGTGTTCAATAATTTGAATTTCGACTTGTAGGAAAATGCTCGATGTTTAAATTAGGGGCATTGATAACGTTGTAAGTTGTAACGATATTTCGTCTCAATTTATTGATAGCGCGCGGACGTCAGAGAGCAAACTTCCGGTTTGATTGCAATGTTTTAATGGCGACTAATATTTGTGTTTGTTACCTTATTTAAAAGCCATTTTCAGTGTCTACGAATATCGAAATGTAGTAAACAAAAGTTTCCTAGTAAAGTTCATAAGATTCTCTACAAGATGAATTCACGTTTATATCTTGAAAGTACGACCGAAGCCAGATATAATGAGAAAACTACGAAATGTACAAGCTAAAATTCGACAGATTCACGGTATTATTGAAACAAATCAGTTGACATGAAGGAAATGTTGTTTCTACTTTAGTTGTTATAAACGTTAATATACCCTCCATGCTTAGAAGCAAACTTTTCTTCGAAGCGCAGCTTATTGTCGATGAAATCGTTGATTGAATTTCCCAAACAAACACAAGTTGGAGTACCCAAAAATATCCTTTCGAGGATATTTCCGGATATTCGAAGTATCGGTGTCTATGTCTATGTCGATAATCTGCAAAAGGCTCATAAGCCCATATGAAGCAGATATATGATTTAACAGTAATAGAATTTGAAAAGAATATAACTTAAAACCTTAACATTTAAGAATAGATATATTTTAGACAATATCCCAGGAACTTTATTTAATATTATCTTCCATGCTTAGAAGCAAACTTTTCTTCGAAGATCAGCTTATTGACGATGTAATCTTCGGTCATCATGAATTTCCTGTCTTACATATGTCTGAATTTCCCAAACACAAGTTTTTCGATGGCAGCCATTTTGAGCAGTTAAGATATCACGAGGAGAATGTTGTTTCACTGCAGAAATTCATACAAGATATTCCACATTCTATATGGCGAAACAAATGTTTCAATGACACTAAAATTGTTAATTGAACGTTATAATTTATGTACTAGCATAATTTCCAGGAATCAATATTCCGGATACTTAAAAAATTTTCTGGATACTAGGGTAGTCAACTATCCTGAAATATCCTTAATTCGGATATGTTGAAAGTTGGAAACTTGGAGTATCCAAAAATATCCCTTTGAGGATATTTCCGGATGTTCGAAGTATCGGTATATTTTAGGTTATTCAAGGATACCTCAAATATCCGGGATTTGCGATACGTACGGAAACTATAGGATATTACACCATTTTTCGCTGTGAGTCTACACAGGAAATTGAAGACATCGTTGGCATCGAACCCGCCGAAACAGAAGACATGACAGAAGCCTTCTTGGAACAGATAGTTGATTATCCATATGATTAATAACACTGTATGTACGAGGTTATACTGCATTAAATAGAAGCACATAAGAGCGAATGCAAAATTGTAGTGATTGTTTTGTTTTAATAGTTTTACAGAGGACCAGTTTTAATTATAATCATATGAGAAAATTACATGTAACTTATTGGAAGACACAATAGACAATTTTAGTAAATTATTTTATTGGTATTGTCACACTAAATAGGGAAGTTGGTTTGCTTGAAATAAAAATCTGCTGCAATAAAACAGTAACCCCATGAAGATTTAAGATGAGGTTGATGGAGCTAGAACTTGGTGCAATTACATGATATTTTATGTCACCATCGAAAGTGACATATTTGGCTGTCGGTTGTTGGAGGTTGGATATTAGCTTGAATGCGTATATTTTCTTCTATATATTTCTTACTTCCTGTTTATATTGAACACTTCCTGGTTACCCAGTCACATTTCTGAGAAATTGCATCATTTTCTAATTATTCATCATGTTCATGTTCAGAAGTAAATGTATAGTATAGTTTAAGTATATAAGTGTAAATGTAACTCATTAAAGTAGAAAGGTTAGCTACTCGAGCGCCTTTGATTGGTCACAGAAAGTTGGTGCAGCACATATGCTAATTAGGTTACGCTATAAAAGCATGAGCATAATGCACCAACTTTACTTCGGTCAGTGGCGTGAAGCTACAAACTTATTTGTATCGTGGCAGGAGGTCACATTAAGTCATTTTGGTCAGTGGCATAAGGCCACACAGTACTTATAGGTTATGGGCTAGCCCATAAATTGCGGTATGGAGGTAGAATTTTGGAGACCATGCTAGTTACATCCTAATTTGTAATTCTCACCACAATTTGGCAATAATTAGGCAAAATTTTACAGCGTTTAGGAAAAAATCAATATTTATACCCCCGCACGACAAAAGTAGGGGGTACATAGAAAATAATTAATAACTTTACAAAGACAATATGAATAACCACAATTTTTTCAGAATATATGCACATATATGTCATTGATAACTGGTAAAAAATTGGTGACTATAGGTATGATGGTTGCTATGGAAACAGAATTTGATTGTCAAAATTTGCTAATTTATGTCTATCTTGGGGGGCTAGTCAATGAGAAAATCCTATGTCAGCAAGTTATGCTGCAAAAATAGCATTGTTTTTAGGTTTAGAAAATTGCATATGTATGTCCTCCATGCATTAAAATTAGAATGATGATTGAGTCTCAATAAAAAATATTTTTAATTTTTTTCTATGACCCACCCTCTCTAAATAATCCAAGGTGGGCGTGGCATTTAATTGAATGATCAAGCTAACTTAACAGTAGATATCTTCAATTGTATAGCAAGTATTTTCACAATTTCAACAGAAGGTATAATTCTGGTATCAGTTAACACTTTCTATGATTTTTTTTATCCCCCTCAATATTTATAACCCCTTTCCCTCCTCCACCACCCCTCCCGTATGACAAAAGTAGGGGATACATTGAAAATCATTAATAACTTTACAACGATGCAACGAATAACCACCAATTTTTCAGACAGAATAAATGTATATGTCATCAGTAATTTGAAATAATTCTTGATGGTTCTATAGAAACAGGATTTGATTGTTGTGAATTTGTGTAGATTGGGTGGGGGTAGGAGGGGGGGGGGAGCTAGTTCATAAAGAATCATATCCTTGTAAATTATGCTGCAAAATACCATTGTTTGGGTTTAGGAACTGTCTCCTACATACATTAAAACTGAAATAATGATAGGGTGTCATTCACAGATAAATTTTTTGATGAGGTTATAATAATAGGTGACATTAATAAACTTTGATTTAGCGGCAGAAAAAAGGTTTATAATATTGCCTGATACTTTAATGTTTCACTGCAATGCTTTCGTTAGATTGGGGATATTCCATACCCTTTTGTGCTGTGGGAATATATATGAGATTAAGGGTTCGAGGACATACTTATAGAATCTTAGATATATGCAGTTAAATTGATGGTAGTGGAAAAAGTTTCAACAAAGCCTTCAGAGTAAAAAAGTAAGTCTTAAGTCATGAAAGAAGAATTGGAATCCTTGATGATTTCAAAATTCCATGAATCTGGAGAGTATTCAGCTTACTTATCGTTTGATCTGTAAAATGAAGCCCTCTGATTTGTCAGTTCTTGTGCTGTACCAATCTGTATTGCTACTGAGATTGTCCTCATTGATCATCTCCGTAGCAACTCAAAAAAATATTGGTACAGAGGGGACAATCTCAGTAGCAATACAGAATATTTCATAGAAATTACCTCCTGAGTAAAATGTATCGGCCTAAGACCACACGATAAAAACGTTATAGAATGATTTGATGTGCAATACAGGATATATTCTGCTCTCGATATTATGTATTGGCACTCGACTTTGTCTCGTTCCAACACAGAATTTCTCGAGCAGAATATATACTGTATTGCATTTCAAATCATTCAATAACTTATATTAAACGAAATGTGTTTGAAATTTGGTTACTTGGTAAAAGGACATGTTGCCACTAACACTTTCGCTGTTTTGAAATTTGTGACACACCCTTCTCCCTGAATAACTGCAATTTGCTTTTTGCTAAGCACCATTAGGCTAAGCAAATGGGCTCATAAAAGGCCCAAACATCCCAAAAATTGCAACAGTTTTTAAATTAGTCTTATATTATGTATTGATATCAGTTGAAAAACATATCAAAAGTATAGAAAAATGTATGCAGTGGACAAATATGAAATTTCACTTCCTAGGTACCCCCTACAACCCTACCCCAAAATAGAGTATTGGTAGGAAACAATTTTTTCTTCCCAAATGGAATACTTTAGTCAAGTATTCAAGCTTTATTATGATAGATAACATATTCATAAATAATTAAAATATTATTTTAATCATTTTTGAGACCAGTAATTGGTCATTTGACCCCAAAGTATAACAAAATAGGCCACAAAACAGGCATGTTATCACATATCTATTTAGATATTTTAGGATCAGTTTGTCAGAAAAACATGAAAAAAATCATGGTGTTACATATTCATATGGACTTCATATTTGGAGAGTGTCAGAATTCTAACGTGTATACTTAGGAAGAAAAAAATTACTTCATTTTCATAGTTTTGCCCCACCCACTATAGGGGAGACTATAGTTTTGATGACTAACTCCCACATTGCATCACATTTGTGTTAGAGTTGACATCTAAATCGTTTATATAGGCTTGTCATCATCTAAAATACAAGTTTTGTGAAGGTTTATACCTTATTAGTATGAAAAATAGGAATTATTAGTTGCACCAGGTGAAATGTTAAGGTGACCTCACTTTTATTTGATGAATAATTACAAATCACCACTCTGATATTAGGGTATTTGATAACTGCTATACTAGGCTTATCTAAATAAATAATGTAAGTTGTAGTTTCTGTGCAATTTAATATTGTTTAAATTAAAATTATTAATTACAATCCGCAATTACAAAATTTGCATATATTTAAATCCATCAGATAAATAAATCATCACATAGGAGTACATTACTATGGAACTATCAATTGGATGTATAATGCTGTAGAAACGAATTTTTGGTTATTAAACGGAATTTAAACTGATAGAGCACATTTAAATCTCAGATATCTGGGGAGTCTTTCATTAATATAATTTCAGTGCGTAGGAATGATGGTAATTCTGTCTGTCAGGTTGGAAAACATTTCAAGTGTACATGTGCTACATTCAGAATCGGATGCAGATATTGTGATTGTGAAAACTGCAATGCAAAGTGTCCAAACCTCAAATACAGTACTCATGCAGATCTCCTTGTGTACACAAACTTCAACATTTTCCTCAAACCTGAACCAAAAGCAGTAACCCAAGAAACAAAATGTTGGAATATAAATGAAATAAGATTGTCTTTTGTTTATCTTTTCTGGGGTGTGACACCGCATTCTGGTTATACCTGGCATAGACAAGAAGCTATCATTGAGGCAGATAAAAAAGATAGAGTTCTTGAGAAAACAAGCGGTTGTTTTTAAATTACCAAATGGGTCGTTTCGGTAACAAAATGTCTAAACGTCGAAGGTACGATTTTTCTTTTTTTCATGCGTTATAGGCAGAATCCCCACAATGTTTTTTCTTACAATCGTGATTGTGTATCAGTATCATATGTTTTAGAAAATGTACATGTTTGCGCAAAAATAGCTCAGAAGACAACAGAATTGTTGATTTAATTCCTTACTAAGTTACATAAACGATTTGGGTCAAAAGTGCAGGTCTTAACTGTTTATCAAATTACCGTTTATGTAACTAAAGTGAGGAATTAAATCGACGATTCTGTTGTCTTCTGAACTATTTGTTCGCAAATATGTACATTTTTTAAACACATAATACTGATACAATTTTGTGATAACAATGTTGTGGAAATTCTGCCTACAACGTGTGAAATAAGGAAAAAAGAAAAATCATACCTTCGATGTTCCGACATTTTGTTACAACGTAATTAAGTGGAAACCAGTGAAATGCAAGCAACTCTGTCATTGCAGAGGAACATGCTCTTTTGTCAATTTAAGGTGGAAAAATGGTGAAACCCTAACTGAACTTAGGCTTCAAAAATTCTATTAAAAGAAAGCAGCAAGATCTGAATTATTGCAGCCCCGTGTTCTTCCTCCAATTTCTGATGCTGCAGAATACCACAGTTATAGAGTGTACCATCAGATCCAGGAGTGGGAAGGAAATAAACTGCCTCCATTATAATTGGGCTGGGAAATAAGCAACGAAGCTTTTGTACCAATTGCCTAAATGCAGCTCCCCTCTCTCAGAGATCATCCATTGTGTGTGTAAGGCAGATTGTACTTCTATGAGATGTACTAGCAGAAAAATGGAATAATTGTTCTATGGCATGTAAGGTATGCAAAGGTATTTGTGCAAATACCTCCATTACTGATTATGAAAATAATGATGACTAAATAATGAACACTGGCGGATCTGGGGGCCGTGCCCCCCCCCCTTGGGTTACCCTTTGCATTCGTTTGACTTCACTCCTTAAAAGAGAGCTTCGTCTTCGTCTGTAGTTTAACTAGACTCTGCACGCAGGGTACCCTTGGGTGGGCCCAGAAAAAATAGGGCCCGAAAAAGGCCTTAAGGCCCCGAAAAGTGGGCCTTTTTGGTCATTAGTGGGCCTTTTAAGGCCTTATTTTTTAATTACAGGCCACATTTTGAAGATAATGGGCCTCATTGTTTCAAAATTTAGGGTTTTAGGGGCCCAAATTTTTTTTATGCGCAAGCCCAGATGTTTTTTTCTCAGACCTGAAATTTGGCCCCCCCCTTGTTGGTTCCCAGATCCACCCTTACTGAAGTTTGGTGATAGACAAGTTTGTAACTGATTGTTGCCATATATGACGGTTAAGATTACAAAATTAAGGCAGCTTTTTGAAAATGAACATAACGTAATCGAACCATGCCCTGTATAAAGACCAGGGATTTACTTTGTGTTACACTAGTTAACTCAGTAGGATTTATTAACGTAGAAACCTTTTCCTCATTAATTATTGAATTTCATCTTGAAATCCAATTCTTCAGTTGAACTTCTTCATTTCATTTCTCAATATCACTGTGTGGTTAAGAACACCTTAGTCAAAAGTAACAATTTTTCCTTAATACAGGGCGAGCCAAAAAGGTAACCCAAACAAATCTTAATAACTTAGTCCAATCATCCTGCATGAGTTGAGTCTTGGTCAATGTATTATCAATCTACCCAATCTCAGTGGTCTATCTCTAGTGGTCACGATTTTATGGCCATTTTATACCATGCCATGAAATATGGGTGTCATGCCTGGAGGCCAACTTGAACGTATCGTGCGTAGTTGTTCAAATCAAGAGCATAAAAATCTTGTGTTATGGCTCTCATCTTCATTCTTATCTCTTGTTTTAATGTTTCAAGTGCTGCTAGTATAGAAGAAAGGTCCACAGATAAAAAAACTGGAATTGGCATTGATGTCCAGTCAGTTAGGCACATTTCGATATTTTGAGCACATTTTGTAAATGGCCATAAAATCGTGACTATTAAGGATAGATCAATGACACTAAGCAGAATGAAAGAACATTGAACAAGGTAATTGTGCCAAATATGATGTCAAACCCATGCTGAATGACTGGATTATTAACAAACATTTGGTTGGGTTACCTTTTTTGGCTCATACTGTATTAATAAACTGATGTCAGGGACAGGGATATTTAACATTTTGTTGCCTTTTTAAGGATATTTTTAGACCACTGATTCTACTTAATTTCTAACAAATCGTTCTCTGTTCTACCAGAAAAGGTATATTATATATCAAATTGAATTTAAAGGGAAAAAACATTTGATAATTTAGCAGTTATCAACTAAAAGTAGGGCTTCCCCTATATTTCACCTGGCATTTGCTGTTTTTTTAACTTTTTTTACACAATCCTTTCCTGAAAACATCAAAAAACTGATTTCAGGACAAAATAAGCCTTTACAAATAATTTAGTTGTGCTATTGAGTTCAAATATGACATATCTTTGAAGTAATTAATCAAAAGTAAGGTCACCCTAAAAGTGGGTGTGGTAAAATATTGAAATTTCAAATATTATTTTCACCCTTAATATTCACTTAATAACCCTGATACTTATCAAATACAATGGTCAGGTGTACAATAACCTCCTTGATTTTTTTCATGCAATTCAGATAAGTTGATACAGAAATAGATACATTGTTAAATTAAATTTGGGCTATTTGATGGCCTATTTTCGGATAATTGGGGCTAGAAATGCCAATTTTTGCACTCAAATAGTTGGTTAACAATTTTTAGTTGCTCTTATGTCAGTAAACTATCATAATATTACTCGTTTAGTTGACAAGAGCATTCTATTTTGAAATAAAAAAATATTTACAATCCCATACTCAAATTTGGAGGGGGTACCTAGAATGTGACATTTCATATTTGTCCACTGCATACATTTTTCTATATTTTTGATATGTTTTTCAACTGGTATCAATATACAATATAAGCCTAATTTAAAAACTGTTGCAATTTTTGGGATGTTAAACTTCCATTTGCCTAGCCTACATAGAATCTGCCCTAATTAGCTTTCCATGATTCTATGGCTCTCCATGAGTTTTTATTTCTTCATCTTGATTTGGGCGCATCAAACGATTTAATACAGGCATTTAACAAATTCTTGATAAGCCATAGCTCCTAACACTGGGTGGATTTTTTGACTTGAGTAAATGCTGGAAGTCCTGATGATATGCATAGGAGTCTGTGATATCAAATGGCTTGATAAACACCACTTATCTGCACTTTTGGTACTGAATGTGCTTCCTGGTAATATTTCCAAAAATGATTTTTTTTCTCATGGACACAAGGATTTGGTTTCATGCTTCATTGTGTGAGGAAAAAAGATGTCCTCATTTTTTCTAAAGATAAAGATTCTTACATGATTGGTTTGCCACATATTTCTAATTCAAACAATTTTTTTTATCAACATAGGGGATCAAAAGCAATAGGTTATTATAATAATAAATATATATACATTGCATACGCCGCATTCCCAGTACACCTTGCATGTAATAACTGTACAAGGAAAGGGATTGAGAAAAAGTTAAAAGGTAGCAGGACAGATACAAAAATCATTGTTGGATAATTAACTCTATTTTGATACAAAAAACATATTATCCCATTAAAAATACTGGTGCTTGTATACAGTCTGTGTTGTGCTTTTCTGCTTAAACAAAGGAGCCTTCTGTATTAAAAAAAATCAACAAAAAATTATATGAATGTTCTAATTTACTAGCCTATAAAGCAGAATTGTTCCAGTGTTTTGAATTTTAAGATTTGTAATTATTTTAACATTACTGCTAGCTTGAAATATGAACTACATTTTAAAACATTTTATAAAAATGGGGAAATCTATTTAGTATATTATATTCAAAACCAAAATATTCCAAAAATTGGTATCAAAATAGTTCACCCCCAGTGATAAATCAAAGATATTTTTAAAAATATTTCATGAATGTGTTATTTCAGAAATGGTATTAATGTGATTAATGTTTTTTATATTAAACTCACTTCCTCTGGGGCAACCTAAGTTTGTCCCTCCCAGCCTGTTTAAGCTTGACATAGAATTAAGACTCAAAGTTGATTTGGCAAAAACCTTCAGTTTGTTCCATGACAAAGAAGTGGTCAATTGGTTGGAACGTTTTTTCAAAAATCCAATAGGTAAAACGATTTATATCCTGCATGTAAGGCACGCTAAATTGGTAGACATTATTAATATACATGCATGTTCATCCACAAGTTTTAGCTGTCCAGTCATCCATGTTATTATACCAAATATGGTTTATATACAAGGTGATACAAAAGTGCACTGCAAGTCTTGTGGTGGATGTCACCACTACAGTGGCTCTCAAAGATGTCCATTGCGTGACATATAATGATGTTCCATCATTGTTTTCAGTGGTATGGGATGCTATGAACTGTACTCTCTCTGTTAAACATTGAAATTACTCAGCCCAGTCAGTTTTTTACCAATTTTAGTGAATCTCATTTTCTTTTGACAGGTCTGGGTGTTGTCATATTATCTGACCTACTTGGCACCTCAATACTTTCTTTAGATTTCTATTAGTTAGCGAGGTAAAAACACTTTTCTAAGAAACTGCCATCAGAGCGATATACTTGCACAATTTTCCATGGCTGAGACTTTGTTTCGATTCACAATGAAAACTTTATTTACTAACGTTGATCTTCTATGGTGAGTTATCATTTATTGGCAAAGTTTGATCATGGATTCCATTCAAAATTTTGTTGAGTATTTTTCTTCTGCCATGTTTAGAAAAAGTGAGGAGAAATTTCCAACTTTTTCTGTTGCATCATTCACTTATTCTTTAGTCATCGAGCATTCATTTTGGCTTCAATCGATTGATTTCATATTCTTTAAGCAGAATTTACTCTGACAGACTTTGTATGGTGATACTACGTTTTATGAGATGTGTACATTCTCATGTGCAATGGGCCTACTATATATACTGTGCTCATTACATTGGTTCTATTAGGCAAGAAGTTTTCAACATTAGAAAAGAAGTTTACCAACGAAAAAAGGTGTACCTGGTAGGAAGAATAGAGAGTCCAATGATGTTCTATCAAATTCAGCCAGAGAACTAAATATAGAGAGGAAGATCTTCAATTTGTCGTCGATGAAAAGTGAGCATCAACCCAGTAAATCATTCAAATATGCCTTCCTCCTTTATATTTTGTTATCTTGAGCACACTCTTTGTGTGCAGCCAAAACTATGCAATCTCCATTCAGGCATAAAGAGAAAAGATAAACCATAAGGCCTAGATGATGACAAGAAAACACCAAAACCTAAATTGGCAAAATATAAAAGGGCATATACATCTCGATCAAAATAATACTCAAACATATGGATGAGGCCAAAGTATATTAGAGACAAAAGAGGCAGCAGCAGGCCAATGTTATTTTAAAATTCCTGCTACATACAAATACCAACTATGGCTGTTCGATGGGATTTGCTAGGCTTTGGCATTGCTGTTTTATAGTTATAAATGAATCCTTTATTAAGAAGACCAATGATGTGCACTTGCAACAGGTGGGCTAAGACTCAGATTAGTGACCATGATGGGTCTCGACAGTATTGTCTTGAGTATAAAAAGGTTGGTCAGTACCACTTTGATTGTTGTGGCTTGTTGTGGTTAAGTACCTCAAAAATTCGATACCATCCTCTCTGGATCTGGATATCTGGATATATTGGAAATGGTACACTGGCTGGTCACAAAATTAAGTATGTGATTTTTGACATTGACCCAAGACATTGCTTTCAAATATCTATACTGGCTGATTCTTATGACTGTGCAGTTGAAGTACTCTCTGTGTATGGTGATGTATTCCGGGAATGTGTATGCTGCACATCATCTATTATGTTTGTTCATGCACCAGGCAAATTATTTCAAATAAATCATGCAGACCCCGAAAAAGTTAGTGACATTATACTTTCACAAATGAGAAAGGACATTAGCAATGTTCTGGATGCATTTCCTGATATTCCATTTACAGTAGCTGATGAGGCTACTTGCAAAATTATTTATCGAGATTTGTTCAGATAGTTACTGATTTACTTCCATTTGTTGCTGTGTCATGAATATCTATTTAAGGACGGAAAATCTAAAAATATGGAAGGTGTTCATTTTCAAGGCAAGCTTAGAGGCGTGATGGAAATTGCCTCTTCCAGGCTGTTTCGGTATGTCTTTATGGATCTGAAGAGAACCATATAAAGCTGAGGCATGATTTTTAATATCTTTCTTAAGTTTGTAAAAACAAAACGTTTGAGTGTTGTAATAACATGGCACCATCCAATTAGAATCAAGCATGGATGATAGGGTGTCTGTGACATTTTACCAACTCGTCAATAATGATGACATTGGAGATAATGTTCAGGGAACCCAAAACTATGATGCCGAAGCTTGGTGAACCCTTCAAGATTGTGGTAAATCGTTTCAGAGAGGCCTATTACCCAGGGCAGAATCTAGCATTAGATGAGGGTCTCATTCCATTTAAATGACGTATTCACATAATACTCCAGTAAAATCGTTGTAAATTTTCACAAATAAATGAAAAAATTGCAACACAGAGTAAACCTAGTGTAATCAATAGCCATTGGTAAGTTAAACAACATATCAAAAATCTAGAAAAATCTAAGTAGTGGAGAACCTTAAAATCACCATTTATACCCCTTGGGATAATTTTATGAGGGGGTAATATGATAATCATTAATAATTTCTGTTACATAACTCTAATCACTATAAAATCTTCAGGGATTATGCGCCTATATATAGTGAGTTGTCACGACAATTTTGAAATTAATTGGTCAATTGGTTACCATAGCAACACAATTTAATTGCTCAAAATCTTAAATATTTCAGGTAAATCTGAATCTTCTTATAATAACAGATGTTGCCATTTCTCTTCAAATCATTTGAAAATGAACATTAGACTACCCTAAAAACATATTTGGGGAGTGTTTAATAAGATAACATGATAAATGTGATAAATTATATGATATCTTTGACCCTGAACTCTATTCTATTAGGTGACTATCTCTCTATCTACTCAAAAGTTGGCGTGGCACTTTTCAGTGATAATGTCCTAAAACAGTTATTTTTACAAAATCAGTCACAGTTATATTTATAGGGCTCATGGATACGGATGTTATTCTTTATTCTAATATGATATGTGACGTCACACAAGCTAGAACAATTGATTTTCTGGTCTATATTAGAGTATGTATGACTGATAAAATTCATAAATGAAAATAGTCGTGTTTCTTGTCTGTTTATCATATTATAATCGTAACAAAGACCTCGATTTTATGATTTATGTCAAATATATGACCTCAAATTTTATTCTGGCCATTGCCAAAGACCTCAATCGCTACGCGATTTCGGTCTTTTAACAATGAACAGAATAAAATTTTGGGTCATATATCACGCCATAAATCATAAAATCTCGGTCTTTATTCCTTAAATATGGTGAGTCTGTACATGATTGGTCAAGGGGTTACCAAAGTAACATAGAGCATAATAAACGCAAATAGTGTAGTGCATATGTTCTGAAAAAACTTATCTCATAACGTAGAATATGATTCAACCCCCAGCGTATATGGTGTCCTTCAATACCAAGAACATGTCATCCAATAGTCTAATATGGTAGAACCTGAGACTATAGAATAGTTCAGAAGAGCCTAAGTTGGTTCAGCCTCCAGAGTATATCGATGGTACAGCCTCAAGAGTATAAAATTAGTGCAGTCTCAAGAATCTAATATGATACAGACTCGAGTGTAATATGTACTCAGCATCCAGAGTCCAAGATGATATAACATTCAGAATCTAAGATTGATATAGTAGTCAGAGCCTAGAATCAGTACAGCCTCCATAAGTCTAAGATGGTATAGCCTCCAGACCCTTAGATGGTACAGCCTCCAGATATAACATGGGATCAGTCTCCAGAGTATAAGATGGTACAGCTTTTAGAGGCTATGATTGCTATAGCATTCAGAGCCTAGGATGGGTACAGCCTCCATGAGTCTAAGATGGTACAGCCTCCAGATATAACATGGAATCAGTCTCCAGAGTCTAAGATGATACAGCTTCAGAGGCTATGATTGCTATAGCATCCAGAGGCTATGATAGGCACAGTTTCTATGAGTCTAAGATGGTACAGCTTCCAGATATAACATGGGTTCAGTCTCCAGAGTCCAAGATGGTAGATCCTTCAGATCAATTGATTGATATAGCATTCAGAGCCTATGATAAGTACAGCCTCCAAGAGTCTAACATATACAGCCTCCAAATCTTAGATGGTACAGCCTCTCGATATAACATAGGACCAGTTTCCAGATTCTAAGATGGTACAGCCTTCAGAGCCTAAAATGGTGCAGCCTCAAAAGACAATTAGTGTCTAATATGGTCTCAGGAGTTTAATGGGTACATCTACTTCTATAATGGCTACAAACTTCAATTCCAAGAGTCTAAGATGACCCAGCCTCTATAATTTAAAATTGATACAGCCTACAGAGTCTAATATGGTACAACATCCAGAGTATAATATGAATTCAACCTCCAGAGACCAATATGGCATAGCTTCAGAGTTTAATTTGGATTTAGCCTCTAGGGCCAAAGATAGTACAGCCACAATAGTCTATGATTTCTATGAAAGTCAGGAGTCAAAGATAGGTACAGCTTCCAAGAGTCTAAGATAGTACAACCTACAAGAGTCTGAGATGGTATAGCCTCCAAGAGCCTAGGATGGTATACCCTCATAGTCTACAATGGATACAGCCTCCTAGAGACTAGGATGATATCGCCTCCAGAGTCTTCAATGGGTATCGTCTCCAGAGTCAAAAATGGTATAGCCTCCAGAACCTTTGATGAGTTCTTGGAACAGCCTTCGAGAGAAGATGGTACACCTTCCAGATGCAGAGTTAACAATGGGTACAGCCTCCAAGAGTCTACAATGGGTATAGTCTCCAGAGCTTCTAGTGTTTAATGGGTACATCATCCAGAGTCTACAATGGGTACAGCATCCATAATCTAGAATTGATACAGCCTATATAGTCTAAGTTGATAAATCTTCTAGAGTCTAAGATGTCAAAAATACAATTTTGCCATTATAACATATAACAATATGTGATTAATAAATAGATATAAGATGGTACAGCCTCTAGAGTCTTAGAGGTTGTAGACTCTAGTGTTTAATGGGTACATCCTCCAAAGTCTACAATGGGTAGAATATCCATAATCTAAGATTGATACAGCGTACAGGGTCTAAGTTGGTACATCTTCTTGAGTCTAAGATGTCAAGAATCACCATTTTGTCACATTTAACACCAATCTGTGATTAATTAATAGGTCAGGAAATGCTTAGACAGACAGGCGGACAGACAGACAAACAGAGCAGTATTTCAACAAACAGCATTATTAGTTGTGTTACCATAGCAAACACATATCAATTATCCAAACTTGTATTTGTTAAAAAAGATCATACACTAAAACAGTTCTTAAGGATGAATGTAATAAACAATTAAGATTAACAAGGATTGCCTGAAATGACCTCTACCCACGATTCACATACAATATGTTGTGTTACTATGGCAACCAATTATTGACAAAAGATATTTGGACTCACCATTCCAGATAATTACAAATGTATTAATGACCGTTGTAAATATGATTCTGTCAACATGAAATTATTTGGAATTGTAATAACAAAAAGTGCCACGCCCACTTTGTGGTAAATTGAGCAGTAATTATCAAACATGAGCCAAATATGTCATCCTATTAACCTATTTATCATGTTATCTTGTTGTAAACTCCTTCAATATGTATTACGCTCAACTTTTTGTTCATTTTGTAAAATTAAAAATGACAAACTACGATCTGTTTGTAGGGAAACGGTAGATTTATCCTTAATATTTACAATATTTTGCAATTAAGTTATGTTGCCATGGTAACCAATTGACCAATCAAGATCAGTCTTTTCATGACAACTAACTATATATGGATGCATAATCCCTGAAAATTTGAATGTGATTGGAGGCACCCAACAGAAGATATAAATGCTTATCACACTACCCCCTCATAAAATAAGACCAGGGGGTACAAATAGTGATTTTTACATGTCTTCCACTACTTAGATTTTTCTAGATTTTTGATATGTCTTTAAACTCATCAATATGCATTTGTTGCACTAGGTTTAATAAGTATTGCAATTTTTTCATTTATTTTTCGTGTTTTTACTGGAGTATAAAGACATATAACCCAGATAAACTACAAAGTATGTGATGGCAGTAATGGCTATTGCTCATCATTTAAAATCTATGGAGGTAAAACTGTAGACCAGGATCGGGACCAGGATTGTTCATTGACACACAGACTTGTGATGTCGATGATGGATCCATTTCTAGACAAGGGCCATCGGCTCTTCTGTGACAACTGTGCTACATTATACAATATTAAACTAATGAATGACATTCCAAAATTGATATGTCATCCTCAATAGCATCCTAATATTGATAAACACTGCTATTTAAGAAGTTTTTTGGCATCAGATCATAACTCCTGCTGCAAACAGCTATCTTAAATCCAATGAAATATGGACATTATTATGGGTTGTATACACACACGATTTTTATATTATGTGTTTCAGGATGCCAGACGGGAAGGTGAAATGATGAGGAGAATTGTAAGTCTTTTCATACCTACAGTTCTGGAAGTCTCTATGGAGAGGTTCACAATTTCAATGGAACTGTAAGTATAAAATGAAAATACATTTATTAATCATATTTGTTGTTTCATGGAAAATCATGCATAATGAATGAAATGGTTGGCAAATATCATTTTTCATTTTGTCACAGCTAACATGAACGAACTAGTGAAAAAAATCAAATTTAGATTTGCATGAGGTTACAACACTTCCACATTATACATTTGTATTTTTAGGGCCTTCTCTGATGATTTCACTTTTTTGAGAGACATGATATTACTGGTGGGCTTAGACTCAGATTAGTAACTATGATGGGGCTCGGCATTGTCATGGCAATAGAGGAAGTACACAGCAATGGCATCATTCACTGTGATGTAAAGCAATAGAACATACTTGTCTTTAGTGACAAAACTAGAAAAAGACAGATTTTCAAAGTAAGTATCATATATATAAATAAGAGATGGTTTATTACACAAACAAAAAGTAACATCAATATTTTAAATCCAATAATCTGTTTCTTTTGCATGAATGTTTTTATAACCATCACTAGCTTGCAGAAAGAAACATGAAATAATATATTAAATATTAATGGGTATGTGCAAATCTTTTAGCTGACAGACTTTGGCGCCGCTGGCGAAATCCGGGACAGATGGACGATAGGTACTCCAAATTACATTTTGCCATTCTGCAAAATAAATCTTGTTGATGGGGTTCTTTTATGCGGGCAAGAGGATTCAATGTAAAGTGCCCCGGGGGCTGCACCGCTACCATAAAAAAGCAGCCTCAAAGGAAAAATCCAAAACTACCAAAAAGTGCTATGTGCAAAAGCAGAAGTTAAAGCTTTAATAAAAAATGTAGACATCTGATTTTGCCTTTTCAATGTGTTCAGTTCCCTTTAGATCAGGTCAAAAACATAAAAAAGTTATGTTTAAATTCAGTTATTATGTTAACATAACACTGGACAAACAGCTTAAAATAAGTACATAATAATAATCAGTGATTAATATTGATTGATGAGATGTGGGCCTTCATAGGACTCCTTCTACGTATGGAAGTAGTAAAAAAATCTACAATAGAGTCGCACTTGTATCAGGGGGAGTGCACATTGCTGGGTCATACCATCAACTTTGGCAAGCAAATATATGTATCAGGCCTATAGCAAACATGGACATTGTCGAAATGCAAAGCTTGTTTTGATGTCTGATTGAACAATATAGTAATGAGCTTGAACTTGTTATTTGTTGTTTTTAAGGTATGATACAATCATTCTTGTAATTTCAGTTTAGAGGGGCAAACATTATTGTCAGATCTCTTTACTAGCTAGTAGTATATTACCTGTGATGCATGCTACAGCCGTGGTTCAATTCCCATCCAGACCGCCAATAATCCCAAAACTACCTAAAATGTCATTACTGCTCAGAAATGATGAAGTGTGATCCCAACTCTTTCACGAATGATCTATTTGAGCTCCTTACCTTTGTATGCATCTGAGTGTGGATGCATCAATATGTTGCCAAAGGCTTGACCATCACTATGGCAACAAACATATTAGCAAAACAACAACTACCAGAAGAGAATGTTAAGCATATGAAAGAAAGTGAGAAACAGACATATTATTTAAAAAATGATGTGTCATGTTATACTAGGACTGGAAAGAGTTACATGTGAGTGTACTACAACACATACATGACATAAATGTATGGTTAGAGATATATCAGAACAATTATATTACAGTTAACTAGCATTAAAATTTAATAGTTCTCAATCAATAGAAGATCCATCCATGCACCTAAGACTACAGCAAGAAAAATACGACTCTGTTCAAAACATTTTAGACACTGGAGAATCAGGATTCTAACAAATATGATTTTGAGAAGGGTGATATAAAATTTAAATCATTATTTCAACGATCACAGTGATTTTTTTATTATTGATGGCAATAATGGTGTACTTAATCAAAAAGAAGCTCAAGAGAACAGTAAAAGAAAACATCACTGCAGCATAGAGCCAAAGATAACCCAAAAGATAAGCCAAAGTAAAAAAATAAAAAGAGCAAATATGTCAAAATGCATTTCTAGCAGATGTACATCAAAACAAGAAAAATATTACAAAGGTTCAAAAAATGTTAATTAAAAAAAGAGCACACATCTTTGTTGTAGTTTGGTTATTACCTTAATTGTCTTAATTTAATGAGGGAGATCCCAATACATTGAAAACATATAAACATGTAGACGTTATATTGGAGTCTCAAGAAAGGGCGCAACTCATACCTCCAGAGAAGAATGTTGTGAAAAAACAGTGCTATGTGATATTACTGAATCAATCAGTCAAGATACAAAGATCCATTGACTTGTTTCAGGTTGTTTTTCAGACCCCACTGATTGTGCTTCCTGTTTAAAAGGTAATATTTCCAAAAATGATTTTTTTTCGCATGCAATATAGATGAAGGGGACACAAGAATTTGGTTTCATGCTTCAAGGTGTGAGGAAAAAGATGTCCTCTTTTTTTCTAAAGATACAGATTCTTTCATGATTGGTTTGCCACATATTTCTAATTCAAACAAAAACATTTTTATCAACATAGGGGGGTCAAAAGCAATAAGTTATTATAAATATATATATATATATATTGCATACTTCGCATTCCCAGTACACCTTGCATGCAACAATCGTACAAGGAGAGAGATTGAGAAAAAGTTAGAAGGTAGCAGGACAAATACAAAAATCATTGTTGGATAATTAACTCTATTTTGATACAAAAACATTATCCCATTAAAAATACTGGTGCTAGTATACAGCCTGCATTGTGCTTTTCTGCTTCAAAGGAGCCTTCTGTATGAAAAATCAACAACAAAAATTATATGAATGTTTTGACATTTTTCTAATTTACTAGCCTATAGAGCAGAATTGTTTTGAATTCTACGATTTTAAATTATTTTACAACATTACTGCTAGCTTGAAATAAGAACTACATTTTAGAGAGGTTTCTATGGATGAGAGTTTAGAACTGATTAGTTTTTAGGCAGTCTGGGTAAATGTTATGCTGGCCATTTTGGATGTTCTGTCCCAAAAACTGTATTCTATTCAAGTGTGAGATTCTGTTCACCCAGTGTCTTGTTGCAGATTATATACATAGACTTTCTTTACTCTTTCTTTGCAGAAGATAAACGTGGACATGTAGGTTCTAAATGAAATTACTTTGGCGAAGATCTATTACTACCACCTCTACCACTACCAACCAATCCACTACTACCTCTACCACTATTTCTGCCAACCCATCCACCTCTTTGGCCAATCCTTCCACTCCTTCTTTCAGCCCTCCAACTGTCAACACTTCCATCCCTTCCACTTCAGATTCCAGCTTACTTGGTTCACCTATCAATCATAGGCCCCTGTGGAAGCATATCCTATATTGTAGTCAGTGAGGTTAGCAAAGATGAACTAACAAGAGAGCTCAAAGCAACAAGCTTGAATGTTCAAATTGTAGAGGCAAGTATGGACTTTGTCAATTATTATTTCAGGATAACAAATTAACCCTTTGAAATCTGATTACTACTTAACACTCTGATGCCTGACAACAGCTTAACCCTGGAAGATTTTAGTCAGTTTAAACATTTTAGATCTACAATACAAAATCACTGGATACATTCCATTCTATATTTTACCTTAAATAAATATAGACTATCCAATAATCATTTTGATCAGTAAAATACAGGTTAGATTTTGGAAATACAATTGTTTCACAGAATGACCATATCATTACAATATTAGGAAATTCTATTGCATGTTGGTACTGTAAATCAAGTTACAATTTATATAAACATGATTTGAAATATTATTGTGATACATTCCATTGTTTGCTGGAATAAATATCTGTCTTTTTGCATGATGACAGTTTGAAAAGGCTAGAATCAAAAGTAGTGATGTTTAAATCTGAAAAGATTACAAGTGGCAAGAAGCAGTAAATAAGGCTGCTAGCAAAATCATAAGGGAAAACAATGCAGCTATTGCTGATAGATGGGTCCTTTTAGGGTGCATTTGTTAAATCCAGAAAAACTGATAGCTGCAGCCCGACAATGTGTATCACGAAAACTCTAGCTTTGAACAGGCGATTTCAATGATGAGTATTTTATAAGCGATATGAAATTTATGAATTTCATAAGAGCAACGCTCTGAAATTACAATTTCATGAGCGTAATAAAATACTCAGCATTGAAATGTCCCACCCTCCTCCCTAATCAGAGCTTACATTTGCTTCATGAGCTTTTATTTATCTACTTTCAGGGGGATGGCTCAACCAGGCAAAGACAAGAAGCCATAAAGATGTTATAACAAGCAGAACTTTGTAAAGACAGTTACCTATTTAAAATAAAGGGGCAATGAGGAAGATAAAATTCCTTTTTTTGTTGTCACAGTGGTGGCGCCTAAATGATTATGAAGTTACAAATAATCGTCTGCTACAAGTGTTGTCATTCTGCAAATTTATCCAAATATGGATCATATTCAGGAAATGGCAGTTGTTTGACTTTAAATGGCCACAATACAGTTGTATGTGGCCAAGCAGGCACTGGGAAAACTTTACAATGAACAATACTATTAAATAACTTAAAAACAGGGGCAAAACTGTAGGAGTGCAACAACTAAAGCTTAGCATTTTTTACAAACACTGATGGTCCAATGGTATACTGTGACAGTGGTTTTAATATCTTTCATAAAATGTCTCAGTTAAAGAAGTTACCTATCTAATAAATGCTGAAGAACACATTATTGAATGAGCATAAATTTGAACGCATTGTTAAATGACTACTGAGTAATAAATTGTCATACTTTTATGCATGGAATAATGAATGTGTTAGACATCATCACACTGAACACTCCAACAATAAATCTTAGGTGGTTGTGCTTGGTTTAATGGACAAAAAAAACAAACAAATGGAGTGACATGGTAGATAATGGCGTGTGGTTGGATCGATATGTTGCAAAAGACTTGACCATCACTGTGGCAACAAATATATTAGCAAAACAACAACTACAAGAAGAGAATGTTAAGTATATAAAAGAAAGTGAGAAATGGTGGGATGTGTCATGTTATACAAGGACTGGAGAGTTATATGTGAGTGTACTACAACACAAACATGACACAAATATATGGTTAGAGATATATTGGAACAATCCTATAACGATAAACGTGCAGTGAAATTTAATAGTACTCAATCAATAGAAGATCCATCCATACACCAAAGACTACAGCAAGACAAAAACGACTGTTCAAAACATTTTAGACACTGTGGAGAATCAGAATTTTAACGAAAATGATTTAGAGAAGGGTTATATAGAAATTCTAATCATTATTTCAATGATCACAGTCACAATTGTTTTATTTTTGATGGCAATAATGATATACTTGATCAAAAAGAAGCTGAAGAGAACAGTGAAGGAAAACATCACTGCAGCATAGTGTCAACAGACATACATCACACTATATTTGATACCACCACAGACCGTAACAAATCTACTATTAAGCAAGGATAAGATAAGCAGTGAGGACGGCAAGGCCATGGGAAGGAGGGACTCAATTATAATAGGGTGGAAGGGTGGAAGGGAAAGAATGGAAAACTGGGAATATTGATTTTTATAAAGAACAATTTAGGCATTTTAAAATAAACCTGGACAGGTTCTGCTCCAAGAAGTACCTATATGACCTATCATGTTTGCTGATACCGTATCTAGAAAAGTAAGTCAACCTTCAACTCTCTTGCTAGAGAGTTTCTTCTAGCCAAGACTCTTGTGACAAAGACAGATTTGACTAAGTCTGGTGTGACAGAGAGGAGCAAGGCTTATGTGATGACTGACATGACTCAGACTGATGTGACCAAGACTGACATGACAAAGACAATGCTAGATCCAGTTCAGAAAAGCACTGGATGTGTATGCTGTGTCACACAATTGTTAACAGGCGTTAGAAACATCAATCATCAAAATGTGAGATTAATGGCCCTTTTGTAATTTGAAGTTAGTATAATTCTTAACAAAAATGAAAAACAAGGTACTATGTTTTTCTATAAACAAACAAAATTAAGCATTCCCAAAAAATTAAAAGTTGAATATAGTGCAAAAAAGGTGGAGCTGGGAGAATGATTCCAACACCAAATATTTTGAGAATCATGATAGTTTTTTGTATGTTATAAAAAAATTGAATTCTGAGCTGCCAAATCTAATATTCCATATTTATGAGCAACAGTGTAGAAGTATATGTTTTTCTCATGACTTATTTCTAAATACCAATTCTAATTTGTGAATAATAGTCAATATCAAGTAGCGTGCCCATGTCGGGAAATTCTAGTACGCATACAGAATTTATGATTGTTGCCAAAACCTACACTACCTCCATCAACGTTTATTCCTTAATCCAATATATTATTCTGCAGGATTTCATGCAATAAATGATTATTTTTATAAATCAATTGATGCTTTATACTTCATTAACATTTTCTCGAAAGTTATTAGTTACATTAGCCATATGGGGGCAGTTGCGCCTTTTATGCGAGTGTCTTCATGACTGAATCACCAGAGGGGACTGAATCACCTTCAACTACAAACCATCAGTGGGATAATGAACCAAATCAAATATGTAAGCACAAGTGTCAATTTTTGTATATTTTTCTGTTTAAGGCGATTGAAGAAAGTGAAAGTGGACAAGAAGGTGAACAAGAAGAACAGTGAAGAGAAGTATGTATTACATCACCTAAAATGGTGCATCAAACAAACTTACTTAACATGTACACACAATATAAACAGGGATAATCAACAGATATATGAGAGGGTCAGGCATTTTTTGACTTGGCGACCTCGACTCGAGGAGTTTGCTGCATTTTCTTTGAGTCAAATCGTATTGATTATATTTAACAATTGCTAAAATTGGAATAAACTGAAAATTAACATAAACATAGCTATTACATGCATTTTTCATTACAGTATTGATAGAAGATCTGAAAGTTTTTACATTTAATATTTAAAGGATATGGGCAGACTTTTCTCCCAATTTTTCAGGAGGAAAACCTTCCCAACTCTTCGCAGGCTCATGCATGCTTTTGAGAGATGTGTTGAAGCAATGCAACCTACAGCAGCAGAGGTAAATCACATTTGACAAATTTAGGCCTACAAAAAAAACATAGACAGACATGCTTTGACAAAAAATACTCAGACGCCTGATTCTCAAGATTCAAGATTCTATGATATACTGTAAAATATATCACCGAGGATTGTAATTATTCACTGACTGGGCCTTTGGTTATGGTCAGAATAAGTTGACACTTGACATTGAACTAATTCTTTAAGAACTTCAAAACTCCATTAGGGAGGACAATGAGAATTATTATATAACAATCAATATGTTGTGCACAACTTGTCAAAATTTAAAATGTGTAGCTGAATTATTTCAATGGAAATCGACCAGATTTTGATGGTAGGTATTATGACCACTTCAAATCCAATATTGCGTCAAAATTATAGGTGGTGCAAAACCATAGCACTCAATGTCACTATCTGGTCTACTTATTTATGTCACAACCAATGTATTCAAACCAAACCACCTGCTATACCATATCTTTTTCCCACTGATCAAAATATATGATATCTTTCAGCACACCCTCCCATAGCCCTAGCCTAAATGCTCCTCATGCTGAAGATGAATAAATTGTATTAATCTGTATTAACAGGGAGTTTCAACCCCCATCTATGGCTGCAAGTTGATGATGTACAATGTAAACTGTGAAGGATGAAGGAAGACAATGATTGTTCTTTCTACATAACACTTCACTTTTACTGATGGCTACTAATAAAAAGAGTGAGCATGTCTGTATTTATTTGTCAGAAAGAGAACTTTAAAAATCAACTAAAAACCCCTTTTGTATATCCAAATATATATAGGTATAAGTCAAATGTTGCCCTGCTAGCTCAGAAAAGTACAGGCCTTGTCGCCCCTTTAAATGTATCACTGGATACATATAAGAAACAATCAAATTTTAATTCAAGACATGTAGATGAAGAGCTTTACTGGCCGAATGGCGCGAGACGTCAGGAAATTCGAGAGGGTTTCTTTGATGATAGACACAGAATTCCAAATGTTGTTGGACTTGTGGATGGGACACTGATCCCAATAATCCGACCTTCGCTGCACGAGCCAGCATATGTATCCAGAAAAGGGAGACATGCCATCAATATTATTGGTTAGTTAGTTCAATGGGAATCCACCTTTTTTGATATACCATCAATTCCTACTTTTGTGCACAAAAAATTGAATTCAACTTATATGTTAAGCAAAATAGAAACAGACTGTGGTGCAATACAATACAATACAATATAATATATGCGCATGATATAATAGAAAGATATTTTTTTTAATTTTTGTAGGCCAGGAGGAAGGTATTAGATTCCCAATTAAAGAACTAATGGAGAAAGAGAAAACATGAAGGGAACAACAACCAGTGCTTTCAAAACCTGTACACCCTGATGTGTCATCTGGTGTTGAAAAAACATGTTCAGTAAGTTTTTAAGTGTAATTTTGAAATGCTCAAAAAAATAATTAAATGTGAAGCAGCAAGATGTCTTAAGCTGAATCTTATGAGTGGCCAAGAAAGCAAACAAATTATGGATCAGTGTTTCAGACTTGTCAAATTTATTTTAAAATTGTAGCTTATAGTAGATTCATATCAAATGGTAATTTTGGAAGGAACACTCCTGCATTTTCACACAAAATATTTATTCCAGAACATGGAACTGTTCAAAACTAATTTTCATACTTTTGTTTTTGTAATCATTTTTACTTCTAGGTTCTTTAAGATTACTTCACTGTTGGATGTCACCCATGTGGGATTATTCCTGGCAAACATTGGTAATCTCCTGAGGGTGACACCCTTGATTCTTTAAGGTGTGAAAACATACCTGCCACAATTTAGTATATAAGAGGGTGATTTTTGGAATAAAAATCATATCCAACTGATCAACACATCATGGCACAGAATCAACTCAAGGCATGGTTAGGACGTCACCTCACAGACCAAGATGGAGACACTCAAACAAGAGTATACAGCAGCGATGTCTACAATGATATGTTAAGCCAGACAAAACTCAAGATATCAAGAACAATGCTTGGAAGATGCCTCAAAGAACTCTACCCAGGAACCAAGCTAGTCAATGGCGGGAAATTGACAAAGAACATACCGAGAAAGTATTACTACTCCGGGGTTTACTACAGGAGCGTTTCTTCCGAAATCCCACAGTCAGCACCTATAGCCTTCAACAAAGACACTGATGACTTGGATATACAACCGTCATGCAGTGTGACAATACAAGCTATCATTGAAAGACTCGAATCACCACCCAGAAGACAAGGCCCTGCTATATCGGAAATCGCTACCCAGACAGAAATAGAATTCACCAGCACAGGATCCCAGACAGATTTCACCTCTCCATCAACACAGCAAGTCAACGACCTACAAAAGCAAATCAAGCACCTCTCTGATCTTCTTCACGCCACACAGCTAGAAATGGACCGATTATACACTATGTTAGGCTACCTTCAAAATCCCCACAGAACTGAAGCAGGTGAACGGAATCACGTGGAAGCAGACTGAGCAACTTTCCTCCCTTGAACGTATTTTGGGAAAAATCTCATTTGGCGTGGTTACCCAAAGACGTCTCCAGAATGGCACAAGTATTGCAGTGAAGCAGCTTACAAGCCGAGAATCTTCAATCTGAGAATTTCAACACCTGGCAGCTGCCCAGCTGAACAAACAGGATTCTATACAAACCCTCCTGGCAGTAAACCTCAATGGACCACCCTATACAATAGTAAGTGAGTGTGTACACCTTGGAGCTACAGCCACATCGATGGAGGATGTTGTGCGTGACCCAGCATCCTATCAACAGATAGACCCTCGAGCCCAGCTGAAATGTTTGGTAGCAGGACTCGAATTTCTTCACAGTCTGGGAATCCTTCACAATGATATCAAATTGAATAACTACCTTCTATCATCTTCTACATCAGGCGTCATTATCGACTTTGGGATTGCCTGTCCACTAGCAGAGCCGAGTAGGTTCTCTAAACCAGCCGATCACCTGTGCTACTGGATAGCCCCGGAGGTGCAGAATGCTACCAAGGCATTCTCTGTACATAGTGACAATTTTTCAGTAGGGACATTTGTGGGTAGGATTCACGAGATTGCCCCATCTCCTAGGTTCATTTCTGTTGCAACTAAGTGTTGCAACCCTCAGCCACTCTGCCGTCCTTGTTTGACTTATGTTTTTTATGCATTGTAACTTAAATAATGATGAACATTGTAAATACAACCAAATGTAATTATATGTACATGTATATATTATAGTTTGTGTAAATAAATTTTTAAATGTAACTTAAAGTGTTTTGTAGTTTGTACCCACCTAGTAGATCTATTTTCTCCATCTTCAACATTGTATGCTGACCATTACCAGATGATGCATCCTCCCCTCAATTATAGATGTGACTCGTGTGAAAAAGATATAAGCTTTAAAAGTAAACAGCAACTTAATGTTCAAGTTCCAAAAGACCACTGTCCAACTCATGTCTGCAAGTCAAGAGTAACACATAAATGGAATATTCTTGCAAAACTGCACCCTCCAAATTAATCCATATTTGAGTCAGTGAGGGTGGCCCTTAAAGAGACCAACACAAAGCTAACATGCGATAAAAAGGTGTTAAGTATTAAATGCTGAGAACTAGAGGAAAAATTATCTGAACTCACTCTACATGTCAACCAGAACACCCAATAATCAAGTAAAAAATCAAATCAATCCACACAGGCCAGTTAGTTTGACACTCCCTCAGCCCGAAAGGGATACCATGTCCTTGACAGGAGTCAGTGCCATTGGTTTCGAAATCAAATGCAAGGTTGAAAATATCATATCTAGAGACAAAGAAGATCACCTAAATCTAAAAAATGGTTCAAAGAACAAAGGATGAGAAAAAGATTTTCCATTCATTAGGTGAAAATCTTTATTCCCAGTTTGTTATACAGTTTTAAATCTTTTCTTGGGAGGACTGCCTGCTACAAATTCATGGTCTGTCATATCGGATCAAAATGCATTTTTACTTAATTCCAAGGAACCAAGTGATGTGCATAGTTTAGGCTCTGCAGCACAACTTTTGAAAACTTTGTTTTTTCTGTGTTGAGGCTCATATATTCAAGAAGGAAATTTCAATATAGCTTTTACAGTACACATCATGCCTAAGATCACATCGGCATGCTCCAATCGGCGAGTCGATAGGCGCGTAGTCGGCAGGCCGATCGGCACGTCGATAGGCACAGGTCGGCACGCCGATGGGCCTTGCCATCGGCACAGCAAAGTACTGCCGATCGACACAGTCATCGGAACCGCATTCCCATCGGCACTATCCATCGACTTCGTCGTGAGAATTACGTGTATCAACACATTATATTGCTCATCGCTAAGACGATAATATTTCGATTTACATTTAAAATTCGTGAGACATTAACCCGGGGACATTAATCCATACAGCTTAATGTAGGGGACAGCGGGGTAAGACGGAACGCGGGGTAAGACGGAACGACGGCTTTAAAACAAAAACTGTTTAAAAGAGGACGCTGAAGTCGACATTTTTTGAAAATATATCACGTGACCTTTCTTTTCAACCGCCATTTTTTTGGCGTCTGCAACTATATTTTGACAAGGGTAAATATATCGTTTTTCTAAGCCATTCTTATAACATTTCATAAGGTTTGGATCGCCTAAAAACCATGAATATACATATAATACATAGGAAATTATATATTTCTAAATAGATAATTGAAAAACCTACAATTTAAAAAAAAATTAAATCATTTAGCTGTCTCATTTTTATAGCAGACGACATTTTGTAGATCACGTGGTGGTGGGGTAAGACGGAACGACCGTTCCGTCTTACCCCATTTTCATTTATTTTACTTTTTACAGCACGTGTATAGGCAACAATGCCTCGCACATATGATAGAAGGACGACAAGGGGTGATTATGGTGACAAAGCTCTCCAGTGTGCCATTGCTGCTTATCATGGCCATCGCCACATGTCGATTGGGCAGGCATCAGTGGCGTATGGGGTTCCAAAAACAACCCTTCATAGGTAGGTTATTCAGGGCCTATATCATTTCAAGTTACCATAAACAGGGCACATTCCTTATATTTTTAACCATGAAAAGTGACACAACATGAAAAACGACCCATAGCATTGTCTATATCGGCATAAGCCCAAATTTAGCCTATGCTGTAACTAGGCGTGGGTATACCAAACTACAAAAAATCAAAAATTTAGGAACTTTACACGATCACCCCATGTAAACAGATCGCCTAAAATTACATTCGCATTCGTTTCCTGCCGAATGTGAAATCTCAAATCATGCGAATGTAATTTTAGACGATCTGACTACATGGGGTGACGATGTTTCTTTAAAAAATCAATTAGGCCTAAACTTGGACTCACGGGATGTCATCGCCTAATTTGGTTATTGTGGCAGAGTAGGTCGTTTTTACGAGACATTTTAAGATTTTCACATAATTGAAAAGCTGCTGCCAGTACACGCAATGACAATGTAAATCGTGCTTCTGCACGAAATTCTTCGGAAGTCTTTTATGAGCGAATACGAAGTTGCTAAAAAAACGTCGTAACTCGAAAATGATCGTTTTTAGCGTATTTTAACAAAGGCTTCTAATTATTATTATTGTTGATAGTATGTTGATTAAAATATTTCTTACTTCAAATACTTTCGCCTTATTTTAATTGATTTCATTAGACCTACTTCGCAACATTGGCAAAATTAGGCGATGGCATCGCGCAAGACTACTATGTTTAATCGACCATATACTTCACATTTTGAAGATCTCTTTTTCTCGTGACTTGGACCATGACCAACAATTATAACATGTGTACATATAGGTGTAGGGGGTAAGATTGTCTAGGGCCTGGACGAACGCAACAATACACTAATAGCCTAGATCTATGGCTTTAACCTATACCAGCCTAATTTCCCGTACGTATATTTTTCAGACACCTGAACATGAAGGTTAATACTCCAGGAACTGTCGTATTGGGGCCAATTGAAACTGTATTCCATCCCGGATTTGAAAAACAGTTGAAGGAACACTTTATTCAGATGCAGCATTTGATGTACGGAATCACGCCCGTCCAGGCTAGATCCTTGGCGTACAGCCTTGCCGAGAAATTGAATCTTACTCATAACTTTAATGATTATACAAAATTGGCAGGGAAAGATTGGTTAAACAATTTCCTCAAACGCGCAAAGCTTTCAATAAGAAAACCTGAGGCGACGTCAATTCATAGAGCCCTGGGTTTCAACCGGGAAGCTGTGGCCAACTTTTTTGAAAACTATGACGAAGCACTGTTTCAATTACAAGCATCAGCTGGCTTCATTCATCAGGATAGGATCTGGAATTTGGATGAATCGGGGATCACAGTTGTACATATACCAGGGGGTGTGATAGCCTTATGTGGAGAGCGTCAAGTGGGCCGTATGACAAGTGGCGAGAGGGGTAGAACTGTGACGGTTTGCGAAGTGATGAACACCATGGGTAGGTTCATACCCCCGACATTGATCTTCGGCCAGCGGGAGAGAATCCCCGCAACTTTCAAGGAAGGCGCGCCAATCAACACAATGTTTTTATGCACCAAATCTGGGTGGATGACCAATGAAATATTCCCTAGCGTTTTAGAACATTTTGCGACCCATACGTCAACTACACCAAAGAATAAATCTATACTTATCCTTGATGGCCATCAATCCCATGTTTCTTTGGATGCAATACTCACGGCTCGGCAACACGGTATAATTGTTGTAACCCTACCACCACATTGTACCCACAAGATGCAACCGCTAGACAGGGCGTATTTCAAATCGCTGAAATCGAATATGTCGTCTGTGAGTGATCAATTTATGGTCGACCACCCATTTGTACCAATACGGCAAGAAAATTTGTCTGAGATTTATGGGAAAGCAAGAGAAGCTAGCATAAAGCCAGATATCGGCATAAATGGATTTCGGTGTGCAGGCATATGGCCGAGAAATCCTGATATATTTACAGACGATGACTACGCGGCTGCTGACAGGTTCGCCTTCGAAGAAGATCCTGTTGGCGATGACACCACGTGTCTGTCATCATTGGCAGGTGTTCATCAACCTATTAACATACCTCAAGCTAACGCAACGTCTAAACAAACATGTAGTAGGCCAACGTCTCAGCCAGTGTCCGTTTCAACACAACAGACAATACCAAGCTCTACAATCCCAAGTTCTAGATTTATGCAGTCAGCTCATAGTGTTCCCTCGACATCCCAATCGACACCCGATGCTGATCAGCCTAATGAACTCAGTCGTCCTAAGAGCACTGCGTCAGTTACCGCATGTACTTCGTCTATCAATCCATCAAGATTTTATACCTCTGCACCAAAACCTGATCGCCCAACGTCTTCAACGTTTACATGCGCATTGATTGAGACCTCTCCTTTGCCTAAACACGTCCAGTCTAATAGCCAAGCAAAAGGCAGACGCAAATGTAGATCTGAACTTATTACGAGTTCACCTTACAAAGAGATGAAAGAAAACCAAATGTCCGCAAGAAAAAAAACAACATCAAACAGTAAAGTTAAAGGCAGACTTCCCCTCAATATCACTGAGAATCAAGATGATCAAGAAGAATATGTATGCCCATATTGTCATTCTCGGTATCAACACCCACCTTCGGAGGACTGGGTGCAATGCATATCATGCAAACTTTGGATGCACGAAAATTGTAAAGCCGTTGATGGACTAATATGTGACTTTTGTATCGAGTAGCCTAATCAATTGTTCCTTCTGTTAAGAACAATACAACAATCGTTTTAAATGTGAGGTTAAACATTGTCAAAATTATTCCGATGATTTCAACGCCAACAATGAATACTAAGTTGGAACTCCATGTGTTAATGCAAAGCAGCTAGCGTTGGCCGGTGTATGAGCATTGATCTTTGCATAAGAGAGTTCAATGTGGTATAGTTTAATATTGAATACCCCATCTGACCTAGTAAAGCGTTGATCCGATGTAAAACCTGTTCTTACAATTTTGCATTAAACCATGCAAATTAAATTCTCACGCGGTCCTAACTTCGACCGTTAATTTGAATTTTTGACCTACCGGATGTTTGAAATGAAGATAATTTTCGCGGTACCAACAATTAGATGAAAATGTTAAAGATCACATTTGGAATAAAAGTTTATGATATAACATATAAATTGAACCATGGTAACATGTAAAGATTTGTACATATATGTATGTATGTAATTGTATGTATGTATGTGTACGTCTATTCAAACTTGATTAAAGTTTATAAAGAACTTTGATGTCAAACTGAAATGTAACTTTTTTATCATGACTAATCAATTGATAACCAATGGAGGTAAATGTAGTGAGCTATTCAAGTGTGTTGTAACCCCGGGTTATAACCTTTGAAATCACCCCCAAATGGCTAGAACAAGGTATTACCAATGTGAAAAGTATAATTCAGTCTTGGTGCGATGGTGGTTATTGTTTGTTACATTGTTATGCATTATTCAAGAAAATATATTATTGACAGTTGAATCATTGTTTTAACTTTTTTAACTCTTTAAACATGTTATAAACATTCACCGTCCTTTCATGGGTTGTGATCACTCCCTGGAAAATCGTTCCATATAAGTTATGGATTTATTGGGTACCCAAACACGTATGCTATTGAATTTAAACGTTTACACAGGAAGAAAACATCAAATCAAAGCATTTTATTTAGATTTCCTTTCAGATAATATCAACCGTTCCGTCTTACCCCACCTGTTCCGTCTTACCCCACGCCTAGTGAAGTTGACCTTGTTGACACGGTCGACAGTTTTGATATGAAAAAGCCTGTATAGATAATGTATATTAATTTTAAAACCAATTTCAGTACCACTGCTTTGTAAAATATCATAAATATTTTCAAGGAAACCCATGTTTAATGAACAGTAGTCTTTCAAAGATAGGTGTAGATTTTCGTTCCGTCTTACCCCGCTGTCCCCTAATATATCGCTATTAACGTCCCACATATTTAAATATTTTTTACAATCTATGTCGTCGAACGGGGTAACTGAATTAAATAAACTGGCTAGATATTAAACGAATGATGGGATTCTACGACTAAAAAGATGTTCATGTACATTGAAAAGTGGACAATTCATTTGTTTGAGTAAGTTTGAGTAAAAAGAATATTTATCGAGACAGATTTTGCCAAGTGGGGAGAGGGTACAATTTCGAAAGCTCAAGAGAAAGCAAGTTCAAAATATTTGTTTTTATTCCCCGTGTCTCGCCGGAACTGCATTCCCATCAGCACCTATAAAGACTGCCCATCGGCGTAGTTGTTGGAACTGTCAATCAAAACTAAACATTTCTTGGTACAACCCTTCTAAAAAGCCTCCCATCGGACATTATTTCAACTTGACATGATTTAGCAAAGGACGAATTTCCATGATTAAAATGATCGTGTTGTATTTCGTACCTTCAACAATTATTATAATAAAGGAATTATTGAAATACAGTATGATGCCAATGATGGGCAGTCATTGAAGCCTGTGATGAAAGCCTTATCATTGTGCGAATCATATTGAAATTAATCTCATTCCCCGGGTTTCATTCAGCAAACAAGTATTAATAAACGCTACGTTAAGATAATAAAAACACGAAATAATTTAGTGTTTCACAGTCTTACAGAACGACGATTTAAAATTGTTGCTTGGAGCCAACATTATCAACAAAATTTCTTAACTATTGTAAGGAATAAAATTAAGATTTAAATGTTCACCCCCCCTCCTCCGTTTAATTTCGATTCAAACAAAATCAAACGGGAATGATTATCTTACAAGGTACGCTGAGACTTAAGACAATAAAAGACGATAATGAACCTGATTGCATCCTGTGTCTTATTAGCGTCTGTTATTTATTACTGCTTGACCAGTACCAGACTGATTGCGTATTGATAATCAAACCGGTCGTGGGATGCAATGATATATCTAAATTTATCCCATGAAACTACTTCCCGATGAATAACACCTTGGAATATTTTTGATTTTGAAAGAAAATCGTATTGTCCCGCCAAATCCCGCTCACGAAAATGATATACTCCGGCCCATTTGAAAATTAAGAGATTTTGAGACGTAAGGAGTATGAAGCCGCCTATTAAGCATAGTGTAATTGTAATTTCATGCTCTGACATAACATACCAGTGTATTCCTTCAGTCATACAATATTGTAATACCTTGATGGATCAAGATGCTGATAAGACAGTTAAAGTCGTAGAAACCTTAGCAATAGCGAATGTGTTTGGTCCCTCTAATTAATATAATATGAATATTGTTACAATATAACTGTATTGAATTTTTCTATGTTGATGTGTTTATGTTATATATCTACAATAAAATTTTATATTTCAAAATTCCATACAGTTAAGTCACCGGACATTTTGTAGACTAATAATATAACAGGCTTCTGGTTTTGTTCCATACACAATTTGCTTAATATGATATTCATTTTTTACAGGTTGTTTCCATTAACGGGGTGATACAGGCATGTGAAGTGTTTGGCTATGCATGAACCTCAAGGATGACACGGGGTGGAAGAGGGGCAAGGGTTGGTGCAAGTCCCGGGGTGCAAGTCTGCACTCCCAGACTCCAGATAGGAGTGAAACGCATCATGGGATTAAATGCATTCGTTGAAGTTTACAGAAACAGTTGAATATAATTCCGAATTTAAGTGAATCCACATGATCATTTGCGTTCAACAATGCGTTTATAGAGAGGTTTCGCAAGTTTTTAGCTCAACGTGTTGTGTTCACCAGATTTATTACCCTTTGCATTCGTTCGACTTCACTTCTTAGAGTATATTAGTCTCAGATCTTCTGTAGTTTATTTCTAGGCTCTGCGCGCAGGGTACAGCTTAATGAGCAGCTAGTTCAAACTAAAACGAGTTGAGGTTAATCCATTGTGCGAGACCTCTCTAATACCAGAGGGGTTATTCATCAAGCAAAATGACCCCTCGGGGCGATATATATGTAATGTTACATGTTACAGTTACATGTTAAATTGTTAAGACTTGAAAGTTAATAATTAAGTTTTTTTGCGTTATCTTTCAGATACTTATAATTAGTACACGTTGCTCTCTATGTTGGCGGTGATGACACGTTCTGCTTTCTTTTCAAGAAGCTGCAGTCTAATCTTTAAATGTATTCAGTTTATTGGTTTTGCATGTTGCATGATACATATTGATAAGTGTTTACATTCATAATTTAAAAAAGCTTTGTTTTGATTTATTATTACTTACAAGACGGGAACAAACTTTTGTAGGGGATGTTACAGGCGGGCCCGTAGCCAGCTTTTGGCAAGGGGTTAGTTCGCTTTTTAAAAAAGGAGTGTCACATGTTGTCCCAAATTACTTGAAGATCACAAGACAAAGGGCATGATTTTGAAAGAACTTTTGGTTGCTCGCATTTACTCAACCCCCCCCTCTTGGCTACGGGCCTGAGACTACATGAACAGATGTTTATACAACATGATTGTAGATAGAACGTTCATTATTTTAATAATCCTAAGCTAAATACTTTGCTGTGCTTTATCAATTACGTTTCCAGTTTCGACCATTTATCTGTATTGATATTATAAGCAAATTGATGTATACTTGCTCCGTAAGGTTGGCAGCTGTTGTAATGTTTTCATAGGCCTAGCGCCGCACCCCCTCCCCCATCACTAATGAAAATATAACTATGAGATGGAAGAAGAAATGAGCTTTAAAATATGCTTTTTATTGTGAAGTAAAGGTGAAGTTTCTAGCTCAATTTTGAAGGAAATTGTATTGATTTTTGTAAAATTCAAAACATATCTTAAAAAGATATTTTGGCTTGCTAATCGCACCCCCATCCCATTCTGACTGAAAACCGAATTTTTAAGGGGCAATCGCATCCCCCTCTGACTGAAAGTTGTCCCCTTTCATTTATCTTCTGTAAACTTGTTTGAACAAATTAATACTAGTACTACAAAGATAACTTCATTCAAAACGCATGCAATTCACTCCAATTATATTTATTCATGTATTTGCATTAGTGAGGGAAAGGGATTTGATTATAAAATTGACGGTGGTTGCGAAGTTGTGATTTGGGAGGGAGGGGTATACTATACTAAGGTGTTATAAGACCCAATAATTAATATAAACAACTAAGCGCCTTCCTGATTGCATCCTTGCTCATCCTGTCCACCAGTCTATCTCGATCGCATTTTATCAATGAATTTATAATTCCTGATTAAACTGACTCTTGATTTTAAAATAGGAATTCTAAATCTGTTACTAGTATTTAAAAGTTGGTGTCTAGTGTGATACTGGAAATTGGAATAGTATATTTTGTATTACTATTTTATCTCGATCTATAGTATATAAATATGGATTTCTAGGTCTACAGGCTGTCATTCCCACATGGGCTTCATTGAAACATACGACATTGCAAAGTTTATCCATTTCAAACAAGCCAGGAAAACAGATAACTAGTCTTGCATCAGACCCCGCAAATGTCCCATTTTCTCTCGGGAAATACATACATATCAGAGACATATTTCATAGCCAGAGGGCAAAAATGTCAAAATCTATATAAAATCTAAAAAGGATAAAATGTCCCCCCGAATACGGTACCTAGGTAATTAAATCTAATATTTCATAGTTCCCGCATAATAAGCATAAAACTTTCATTTACCGCTGTATCGAAATTCACGTGATCCCTTATTGAAGTTTTACTAAATAATTGAGTTTGATCATTAAATGCTGTTGGATAGAATATTAGGCTGAAAAGAATCAAAATTTTAGCCCATGTCTGAGCGAATGGTATAAATTCACATAGTTCTGATTACAATGAGAATTCTAAAAAATTTCATGTCATTTCCTTTACTCTACGTTTATAATCACGTATCATGCTTATTAACTAGATCAATACAGACTCGATTTCCTTTGCCCACCATCAACGTTGTTATGTAATGACGGGAAACAGTCACTGTAATCTTCTAATCAGCCGTTTGTTTTTATTGTAATTAGGAAACTAGTCAATTTTGATTTCGTATTGTTTCAATGAACAAAAAGCACATTAGTTCGGCATTTCAAGGAAGGGGGGGGGGTGTAAACAATTACTGACTGTCAAGTACATGTATCTCTCACGAGGCCCTATTTCCCCAACCCTCCACTCATGCATACGCCTATCATATGTTGGATAGGGAAATATATAACATTCCAACAGATACTGTCTGGACCTCATACCCTTTTACACCAGGTCTCTTCTTGAACCCCTCCCATATTCAAACGTTTCTCGAAACTGCAATGTAAACTTTGTAAGGCAATGCAGGGTTTGCTACGGGTGTGACTTGCAATGTATAACTTACTTGTACTTGTATAAGAAATAAAACAAATAAACATACATAAAACATAATTAATACGGTGATAAGCAACAAAACGTCAAAATAAAATTTTGAAGCTTCAAAAACAGCCATGTATTTTAGCTGAAATTAAGTTTATTCCAAATAACTTATGTAACGAAATGGAAATGATTCGAAAAATAACAATTCGATGAACATTTCACAATGAAGCAAACAAAACCAGATAGTAAAGAATTATTCTAATTTAAACCGACGTGAAACCTCAACCCTAAAGACACTGGTGACATTTGAAAGGCTAATTTCTTAATCTAATTTCAACAAAACTAATCAAAACTTAAAAAGGTTGACGGTCGTTGTAGTTTATAGACCATGCTAACAAAGTTTAAACATTTTATTTACGGCTTACTTAAAACATGCAAACGGGTGTATTTACTGAAGGAATATGTTAGGAAATATATTTATGCCTGCAATCATCGCTGGTAACACCTGAAAAACAACTTCTTAAAATACAAACATAATTCACTGCACTGCTGTATACGTCTACCTGCTCTCAAATCTAATAATGAAACGAAAAAAATAATGCATGCCAAACTTTTATCTATTGTAATATTATCTATGGTTATTTCAAAGTTTTACTCTTGCATCAAGCAACTGTGTCATTTCCCCAATACAATATGGGATAAACCTTTCAGGCCCACTGTCAGGATGTATCAAGAGAGTGAATTCACTTTTAAAGAAATTCCAAGGGGTTCACTTTTGACAACTCTGACCAAAAAATGACCAAAATCATTTGAAAATTGCTCAAAGTGGTGAAAACTCCGACCCCGGCCACTCCCTGGCTACGGTCCTGTCTTTAAGGGCTAACACTTTACTTGAGGCAAGATGCATAAACTTGAACTCCCTGGGCTATAACTTGAAGAATGGCGTATTGTTCTTCAAACTGGACTTGAAATCTCAATTGTCACTGCTTGTGTGTCATACTCATTGGCACCTGCAAAACAGAATAATATAATAAGAATAACATCATGATGATATCAGATATCATATTTCATTTGGAGCCTTAAATATTAAACAAGGCATAAACATGAAAAATGTCACCAGCCGCCATTTGTTACAGATGCTGAACGCCGACCCCAGACGCTAAACACCGTACACAAAAAAGTTGGAGACTTTAGCAATATGTGACCACTTTTGGTGGTGACATAAAAAGGGGAAGTCCCATCTAAATAAAACTCCTGGTTTCAAGTTTTTTGTAAACATACACCATTGCATGTTGATGGTTGTCATGACCTGCAGGTCACGATGACAAATGAATGTTACGTTGTCAATAGAATATAGCGTTTGACCATCTCTGATCATAAAAATGAGTTGATAGAAATTCAAGTAACATGTATCAAGTTCATTTTATCACAGACTACAACTAATGATTCCAAATCTGGTTCACTGAACGGCTCAATAATTAGTAGTAAAGCGTATTTTATAGAGTCAGTAGTCTGGTGGCAGTTTAGAAATCCCGCGTTCGAACACTTATAATACTCCTAGATCTTAATATAACAATACGGTTTTTGCAATACGTTGTTTTTATTCACCTGTAGACGCACCTGGTGATCGGAAAATATGAACGGATCGGAGGGGGTGGGGTTGGTGAAGATTTGTTGAATTTTCTATCAAAAATGGGCTGACCTCCCTCCTCCGTTCATTTTGTCCGATCGCTGGGCGTGATAGATAATGTATTGAACGTTTTTATGTGTTTCTTATTGAACGAAATGTGTATTTTGGACTAATAATGTAATTCATAATAAATACAAGTATTTCAAGAATTGCCATACTGCACGTAAAACGGGTAGCCGTAGCTTCTTCACTGATGTACGATATACTACATGTACTTAAAAAAGTTTTGTTGCGACTAATAAAACAGATCATCGTTAATGTAAAAATAACAGGTGCACTTCATATAATCAATTTTAGATACTGTATTTAGTAATATTATGAATCCCAAACACAACGCATTAATTAAATGCATGTTTAAGTGTCAATTAGCCTATTAGAATAAATATATTAAAACTATGAACAGATAATTCATTGCTATGTATTTATTCAACTCTAATGGGCTTTTCTCTTTTAACTGCTACATGGCTCTCGATTTACAGATTTACAGATTTCGAGCCATCAAAGTCAGATTAGGCGGAGCCCTTATCCTCAATTAAAAAATAATATTGGTAACGAAGTCGGACATGTTTGATACAATAACTGACTTTAATCACAATTTGTGTACGATCATTGCATCAGATCTGAAAATATCAATATTGTACTCACTGGTTTTGTGATCGAAAGGTAATTTTTTCGTATAACAAATATATGAGTTATAGATTATATAATTTGTGTGTTTTTTATGAAAAATAACATGTTCCCCGCTGGTGACAAATATTTTGACCACAGCCGTGATACTGTTTTATTTAACTCGTATTTGAAAACAGATTGCGGAGAGACTGATTTGTTCATTTTCTTTTAAAAAATATACGACTGAAAACTTACTTCGTCAAATTTTGGCCCTTGCTATCCCCCAGCCCCCGGATACATTCCAATATAAAAATAAATTAACACCATCAAATCATTTATTCCAAAACACATTTCGACGATGAATATTAATATTATACGTTTTTAATCATAACCTAATAATGTCCGATAACACATGCAGATGAAAATAACAAAAATGACATAGACCTATTTATTAAGTATTTAGTTTAATCATCAGTTTGTTTATTATTATATTTTATCACTCATACCAATGAAAGTGTCTTTACGTTGTTTCAATGCCGATCGGAGATCTGTTCACGGTATGTTTAGTACAGTACAGTGTGTGCCGATCGATCCCTCCGACTGGGAATTCAAATTAAACACCGATAGACGCGTCGATGGGCACTCAGCGAGCCGAAAGGCATGCCGATCGGCGAGCCTACCGACGACATCTCGGCGTGCCGATCGCTCGCGCCTAGGCGCGTGCCGGTGTGATTTCAGGCATGATCAGTACTGTAGATACAAAATGGGTATTTTTATGTTGTCTAGTTCATGAAAAGTAGGCAATTCCCATATGATGAGGAAATCACAAAAGAATTTTACATTGCCAAAATTACTTCAATCGTACATGCTAATTTATCACCCAAAAAACAGAAGAATCTTGTATAGAGGGGGATGTTAAAATGTAAGTATTGTAACAAAAATGCCATTTATGTTTGATAACAGTGTAATTAAATTGACAAATTCACCCGTGATATTCAATCTATACTAGTGATTTCATGTTATTTCACAAAATAATTTTAATATTCCTATTGGTATTCCTATTGGTAAACAACTGGTTTTTCTCAACAATATGTCTACTAATAAAAGCAGACAGTGGTCGCCAATGATAAGTGTCTACCGACTTCTACCTATTTCTAATATATTGTAATATATATTCACATTTAGCTGACATTAAACACGAGCCTTCCACTGTAAAGACCATGAGGAGGAACTCAAAATTAGAAAATAGGAAGAAGAGTTTCAGCCTGGATGAATATTTGTTAGCATCACAAATCAAATCATATTTCTCCAGACAAATGTCAAGATGAAAGTAACTTGAATGCTGTTATTAAGAGAATAACTCTTGAAGCCATTGGCCATTGAGACACAATTTTAAAATAATTGCCCTCAGACTTGAGCCTTGGGAGCATGTTATTGAAGTTGCTGTTGTTGCACATTCTATGTATAGACTGTCACGTGAGTTTATGGATGATGGTGAATGAATCGCTAGCCTTTACACTCCACATTTATAAAAACACTTCAGGTTTGTAATGATAATTTTAACACTTGTATCTTTGTAAAACTTGTAACCACCAATGTGTGAAGATGACATACGTGAATGAGATATTTGGTAAATTAAATCGCTTTATACATTGGTGATACGGGACAACTTTCACAGAGATGTAAAGTCTAAAAATGTGTTAAAGTATCATTACAAACCTGAAGTGGAAAGGCTGGCAATAGGACATTTGGTTGGCATGATTAATATAGGGATTGTATAATACTGTAATACGGCCGTCGATCTTAATACTGAAAGTCGGAAACTTTTACGCTCTCATTTTTTCTTGGATATACATTTGGATTATAACGTTTTGATTATTATTACTTGGATTTACTACAATGTTGATAGAACCTTCTCCAATGGAGACAGATCAGGTAAATTAATGTAAAGTGACATTATTCGTTGGCAAAGAATCCTATAGTAAATTAACCCTTTACGTTCTGAGTCAGTTTCATTTTACGATTCACAAAACCCATTTGTACGGCCATTAACTTTGTCAAATCCTTTCATAATTATCAATGGGAGATAATTGAACTGATATTTTACTTGTGTATAGTTATTTGTGTGCAATTTCACTGGATATAGGCTTCTTGGACCACACTTTTAGGGTCAAGGTCATTGTAAGCACATTTTAAGTAAGTGTCTAGACACTGAGAAGCTCCATTTAAGTAATTTTTAAGCATGGTTTAAGCATCAGTTTTATGATTCTACACTTTGCCAATGGAGGTTTTTTCAAGTTACTTAACTGTGTACACCATAACTTGAGAACAGTACAACTTGGTAACTTTATAAATCATAACCACACTGATCAGCTGTTTGTAAGTTTGAAAAGAGTACAATTGTTTTTATACATATTTTATAAAAACTCACTGAATTTACTTCTTGTGTTCGACTGTTTATATTATGGGTTAGAAAATCCCCCCCCTCATTTGATATAAAGTAGATTCTTGATTCAATATAAACTTCTGACTAGAGTACATGTAAATTTCAGATGTCTTAAGTGATACTAACATTCAAGCAACAAGCTTTATCTTAGCTCATATTTGCTAAGGGCTTCTTTGAATAATAATCACTCGCAGTAAGTCATACATATATTTTCCCAGAAACTATGCAATAGGGTATAGATAAAGTACAATCAAGGATCATACTTTCTTTGCCAGCCATGTGAACACATTTTAGGAACAAATGACACCGTTCACTATCCAGAACATGAAATTCATGCATGTACCTTTTGTCTTGATCAATGGACCAATGATCCAAATTGTTGCCCCAAGTGTTTTGCAGATGTCACATACCCAGGGCAGGACCACAAATGTCCCTGTGTATAATTAAAATCCAAGACTAGTTACTCTTTACTCTTACTCAAACAACAGCCTCCAGGTGCTGAGGTACTAGTTTAGTTTCAGTGATTTGGGAATTTTCCATAATACATCTGAAAATTGGTGGATTTTTTATTTGGCGGATTTTTTCAATCCGCCAATCCGTCAAATTAAAGCGGTACCCAAATTAAGTGTATCTACAGTATGAGATAATAACTGCTTTCTTTGATTTCGTTCCTATAATATTGTTAAATATACAGTATTGATTTAAAAAATCATGATTTAATTTCAGCTTGGCTGAACGCAAAAGCAACTGCAGGTGGCTATCCCAAACTGAGTAACCGAGAGATTCGGGAGACGATACAAAACAAGATAGGCAATTTTACGAAAAACATCAGTGACACAGTGACACTATCCAACATTAGAAAAGACGTTAAAAGACGTTAAAACAGTTCTTTATGTGTATTAAAACCTAATAAATTGGTTAAGCTGATAAGACAACACTTATTCTGTCCTGAATCTATCATATGTAGGCAAAAGGTAAGAACCTTTTTTGTAATTGACTTATGTCACCATCTAGAATCGGTGACATACCATTTTTATAGGCCACTGTATTTTGTGACCAGCATTTAGCTACATTTTTAAGTATTTTCTTTTCATTACACTTTGTAAACAATTTAGTGGTGACATTTGTCAGCTTAAATGCCTTATTATAAATGTTGCATTTAGAATACTTCTGATCACATGGCATTCTTGACCTAATGTGCAGCAGAGGAAGCAGTACTATTATTAACTCTCACAATCTAAAACAGATGCTCCTTGATTGATTGACATTAGTCAGTAAGGTTGATACTAGTATACGAATTGTATATTACGGGCAGAACAGCAGATGCATGGATATTAGTCTAATCTAGTCAAAATGTCTGGAGACAAAAAAGAAAAAATGGTTCAAAGAACAAAGGATGAGAAAAGGATTTCCATTCACATAGCAGGCCCCTTACTTGATGGCTATTTTTTAGCAAATGCAGATGATACCTTTTGGTAAACAAAACACACACATGTTCAAAATTCTACTCCTACGTACACAATGATGACACAATTTGTTATTTGGTGTATTCAAAATCAAATTGACAAAAATTTAGTGAATGTATTGTAAAAGAAACTCATGTGACATGTAATTGCAAAGGATTTAAATCTGCCTCAATTTGCAAACATTCTTTAGCAATAGCGGTTGTTGGTGGTTTAATAGAGTGGCAGATCAACTGGATCAAAAGTCGATCAAAAGTCAATCAAAAAAGAAAAAGGAAATTAACAAAACACAGTTTTTGTCTGTAAAGGACTCAGGAAACGGAAAGAAAGGAGAAAGGCCTCTCACAAACATAAGAACCACAAAAAAAGGAAAGGTTACTGAACCATTATCCAATTTAATTCAAGACTATAACCCAAATTTCACAGAAGTTTATCATAACAATGAACCGTTCACAATTGTCAAAAAACACAATATATTAACTCAAGAAAAAAGAAAAAATGTCAGAGAAGGAAAATACAAAGTACACATATACTAAATGAAATTGCTAATAAAGATAATTTTACTTTCAAAGCTTTAAAACAGAATTGGATGAGTGTCTTTACACCACTGACTGATGGAGATGTTCCAATTGCTTAATCCATGCATAAGGGTACAATCTACAGAAATGCAAATCAATCATATTCCAATTAGTAAATCGGTAAATAGAACATCTGTATGAGGGACTCCCATATACTTGTGAAGAAGATGTCACAGGCTGTCACACATTTTTTCCATGATGATTTCCAATGCAATTTCATGTTGCCAAAGCTTTCATCAAGTGCCGTGTATTAAAAGAACAACTTTGGAATCCATTCTTCAGCTATGAAGATGCTTTGTGCAAATCTATGGCCAGAAACCAAGGGGGGCAAGGGAGCTAACGAAATTATCAAATGTATTGACAATGTATTGGCTGCTAAATAAATATTATGACTTTAATCTGGATGGGTTTAGGAAAAGAGAAGTTGAAAGATTACTATCTATTCCTTACTTGAAAACAAAAAATTACAAACCTAGAACAAAGGAGGATGCTTATAAGCCATGATAAACTACAACTCATTGAAACTCACAAGCCTGATGTCATCATAGGCTGTGAAACTCACCTGGTAAAAAGAAAGGCAATGTAACACAGGGCCATATCAGAACTAAAAATATGTTGAACTCAAAAGTAAGTACTTTCAACCAGAATTAGCAACAAATATCAGACTTCTCATGTCCAATGCTCAAAGCTATGAACTCAGAGACAGTTGCAAAATATTGCTAGCAAGAATATTTGCAAAGCATGTCCCAGCCCTAAAATTGATGAAGAAAGTAACCCTGCTCCATATAGTACAGTGAAGAATTTCCCAGTTATCAAAAATATACCCACTTAAAGATATGCTATACAGATATGTAGGTCAGTATTACATAATCGTGAAATGAATAAGTCTGAATATATCATTGGTCAGAAAGCACTAAAACCTGCTTGAAACTGTAAAGTTTATACACTCTATTCCACACTGTATAGAAATAAAATAACTTACACTATAAGTAACTGTGAGCCAATCATTGCATAGAAAAAACTTTATGCACTGTTTATAAGATTCACTGAGACAAGTGGGTCAATACTTCGTGTACTTTATGTGCTCTCACACAATTACCTTCCCTTGCATAAAGTTGCTGTACAGTTATATGTAACTGAATATTGTATATTCATCACAAACAACCTTAGCAAAATGATGGTTCGACGAAATGGACGGTTCGCTAAAACCAATAAACTAGGCAATTCAGGCCAATTTGGAAAGAAACTAGATAGTGTGATAGCGAATGAGGATAGTAAGTGAAATATATTTTGCAAAGGTCAGCTTGTAAACTACTGGGTAACCCTAAATGATGAGAAATATGTACAAAATATGTTTTTCATGATTTATTCATATCCCAATGATTTAACTCACTGATTTAACCTTATTCACTGCATCTAATAAGGTATATAGATACTAATTACGGGACATTTTGGAATTAAGTGACTAGACCAAAGCAAGCATGTTTGAGATTTTAATGATTTTAAATAAATTACCACTTCATTATTTTTTTTAGCAATACAGGAGCTTGTAAATAACTTGGCTGACTCTGATAAGGATCCAGACTATAGACCTGAAACACCAGACAGCAAAGAGAGTAACCAAAATGGTAAGAAATATCTGATTTAGAGTCTAGTATGTAATCTTTGATCCCAAACAAGTTAACATATTTGTTTCAATGTTATATGCTAAAGCATGAGGAAATAACTTAAGCAAAAAAAAGTTTTCAAGATTTATTTAGGTTTAACTTTTTCAAATAAAATAACCATTTTTCCCTCTTTTCTCTTATATTAAGGTTTTTATGGGAGGGGGAGACAGTTGTTGCAACTCTTTTTTATCTTTTTAATCACAGGACAGAGTCAGACAAGCAAGATATATTTGTCAATGAAATGCCAAGACCATCTAGCACTCTCCTGCGCACCAAGTTGGACTTAAGACTGGGTCCTATGGAACAGAAGGTGAGAATTATTTCTTTTTTGTATAATATTCATGGCATATAAGATCATATATCAATCATTAAGAACAGGTGTCCCTGTCTACATTATTGCTGTCAAAATTATAAATATGCATTAGTCGCAATCTTTGTTATATCAATATGCAATCCCAATTGAGGAAAAATGTGTTTATTTCTGGATACCACCTGAAAACATCTTTTGGATGTGAGCAGGAAAGGCCACAGAAAAGAGTGCAATACAAAAGTTTATGTCAAATTGGTTACCAATGCCAGATCCCAAAACATAATTCGTTGATGCATTTTAATGATTTATTCATTGAGATAATCATTTTGGCTTTCCAATCTAGTGGGTAAGTGAAAATACATTTCTAGTGAAAATTAAAAATACATGCATGCCATGTTGACTAATGTGGGGAGATGTTTGAGAGTTTGAAGGAGTTAAATTCCCATAAATCTAAAATGCATGGGAAGAAGAGGTTCTCTTGCACTTTATGCAATAGAGGGTTAAGTAGATGTTACGACCTGATCAAAGATCGTATGCCAAGGGCACATCCTGGTATCACAACTAAACGGATAAAAATTGTGACTTTAAGCAGAAAGGAAGATTTGAGGTAACGAGAGTGTGTGAGAATGATAAGAAGAAAGGAAAGAAGAGGAAAGAGGAACTATATCAAATCCCAGCCTTATGTAATTACATATGCTACTAGGCATATATCTCATCGTCTACGGTGTCACAAAATAAACCTCTGATTTCAGCTAAACTAAGTTGAATCTTGATTCCAAAAGTTTCGCCATGCAAATTAATTAAACTACAGATGTAAAAAATGCAGCTAAAGACCCATGATATAATAATATAAACATTATACAAAACAGTTATGAGATGAATTTCTATTTTTGTGCATCGACCAATGACGAAAATTTGCCAAGAGGTAAATATTCACATCTTGCAATGTTACATTAATCCAGAATCCGACGGCGATGATTCTTAAGATTTTATTTCAGGTGGTGCTGAGAGTTGTGATGAGTCTCATGCAACACAAACTGAATCAGATATTATCAGTGAAATTGCAGCTCTGCCACACAACATGAGTTCCTCAAACATATAAACAATACACTCAATATTCACTATTTAGTAAGCGCTATATGACTACGCACGAATCAACAGGAGAAATGTGATGCCACCTGGCGCCTTACTGCGTCGCCTTCCTCTTTATTGAAGGTGCTGCAAATATTTCTGAGTTAAAAAAGCATTCTCAACTCTTCAAAAAAAAAGGAAATCGATGGCCTACAAAACTACTTCAGACGACAATACAAGCCTTATTCAACTGTTGGAACATCCTGATCAGTTGGCTTCTTATTCAATCCCAATCTCATCCAAATAATGATATTGCACCCTTTTATCACGGAATAGCAGATACAATGCAGTGAGGGCCAATAATGGCATTGGTATGCAGGACTACTGGAAGATTGATATCCTGGATTTCAAGAGAGAGCACCACACAACTTACTTTGATATTGCTGTCAGATTTCTTGCTTGTATGTTTATTTTTTAAAAGATTTACCATTCATTAGCTGGCCCCTTACTTGGTGGCTATTTAGCAAATGCAGATGATACGTTTTGGTCAACAAAACAGAATTTGAACAGCATTCTGGGATGGTGTGCGGATTTGGTAATAGTAGTTGCCATAGGTATATGATTATCAAGATCAGAGTTATATATGCTCTATTTAAAAAACAAAAAAAGGACTATCTATTATGAGTCTGAAAGTATCCAGGGGAAGTGTAAGATCAGCAGCAGGTATGAATGTTAATATTATGTGCACATGCCAAAATGACTAATACATGCTCTTATTTTTATGTTCATGATGTAATATAAAGTGTTAATAAATTAGACATTAAATGGTAATAGTCAAATCAGGAAAATTCAATTTAATTTGTATTGACTTTTCAATTATGGAATAAATGGGTTAATACATATAAGTGAATGGAGATCAATAGTTCAGCTTCAGTGCACTACATGTAACAGGAAAGGTTTAGATTTCTTTTGTGTTTACTATTAAATAATTGAATGGATGAATAGAGCAATTAGTTCAGCTTTAATCAACTGCATATCAGTCAATTGTCTTTGGGTGTCAATTCTTTAAAAAAGAAAAAATGCATTCTTCTTAAACAATTGTATTTTCTTTAACATAATAAAAATTTGATTCTATTGTGTTGCTACCTAAGTGAGTTTTATCATAACATATCATTTGTTTGCAAGAATTACTCTAACTACATTTGTTTATGTAGATAAATTTGTTATCATGGTCATAAACTTTGCCTTAAAACTATTAAATTTATGCATATGTATGTACATATGAATATGACTAAAAATAAAGTATGATATCAATAACTCAGATGGGAGTAAGAGTTCCCACCAAAATGAAGTCTTGTTGTATCTCGTAATACGCGAGATTCCGTCAGGTCGAGAGTTTAAGCCATTATTTCTTATTGAAACAAATACAAAAAAACATACGAGATCTACAAATATATATTGAAGAAGTATTTGGTTGACAGAGGAGTGCCATGTAGCGTATATAACAAGCAGAAACTTGTGATTTTAGCAGAGGCTGTACAGAGTTTTCCCTAAAATCCAGATATGAACAAGCCAGAGGAATGAATACACCAAAATGAATACGCAACTTTTGATTTAAGCTCAAAGAACAGAACTTGAATTGACACAGCCAAAGTGTAAAACCATAATCCTATTCTTGATATTGCTAAATAGCTGAAAGACATTTAACTTCCAAGAATTATCTATCATGGAAAGTGTGGAAGGCATGAAAAGGATCTGCATGGAGACACGGACGAAAAGCATAAGTGAAGGGATAGTACCAGTGCCAATGCACAAGAAAATCATCTTGAAATAAATCATCAGAATCAACAGTGTATGCATATAGTCTCGCACACATGGAAAACTTAAAAAGGCAGTACAAATGAGAGCAGACCAAAAAACACAAGACTTGGCAATCAAAAGGAGATGAGAACAACATTGTTTAAAAATTATGGTTTTTAGTGCTTAAATCAATAGTTACATTAATTTTTTATTTTGGCAGTTCTTTGGTGAAACCATTCTGAAATTACACTCAAATAATCCTTGCTCTCTTTCAATGTTTGTTTCAGGTTGTTTTTCAGACCCCAGAATTTGCTTCCTGTTTTAAAGGTAATCATAAAAAAAATCAGAAGATGTACTATTCATCCCATAGTTTAGGTCAAAGATAAGATTGCTAAAGCTAAGTTTTTTCAGTGTCTTACATATAAGCTCTCTGAGGCGTGGTTGTTCCAAGTTGTGTTCATTTTGACATATGTAAGTGAACAACCCTTAAGAAAAAAGCCATGGTAGCCATGATATTCCATGGTGCATCCATGGTTATCCATGGTTTTCCATGGAAATTCATAGTTTTTCCTGGTATTTTCCATGGAATTTCACGGATGTCCATGGTAATCTTCCATGGATATTTACCATTATCTTCCATGGTAATTAGTGGTTTGGTAATTGGTTTTTCATGGAGTGACTTTGAGTTATTGTAAAATCAACAATTTTAGCCTGTTTTGTATTTACCAAATTCTTCCAAATTGAATTAATGTTTTAATGAATGAATCCAAGCTGGATTGAGACTAATCATAGAGAGAAGAATATGATTCCTTTATTGCAGAGCTACTTGGAGTCTTTAATCCTATTTGGTTTTATTTGATCAACAATGACACTAATTTGAGAGTTAAGAATATGTTTTATGTTTTAAGCCAAATGGTTCTGTTAACCCCCCTCCCTCCTTCATGACTTCTTTTTAAATGGATTACATAATTATTATAACCCTAGTACATAGACAATTAGATTTTTGATCACTTAGGCATTAGATTTCAGTTTGTAGCCTTAGGCTTGTGTTTAATACCCCATTTTTCAGATAATGTGTTCATTAAGGTTAAATGAGACTTTATTTGGAAAAGATCATTATGTATTATTCTTTTTTCTGCATCCAAAAGACCAAATAAATAGCCATGGAAAACCATGGACTTTTCAAAAGATCAAAAGAGTAACCATGGAAAACCATGGCTTTTGATTGCAATCAACTGACTTCCATGGCTTTTGATTGCAGTTTCCTCAACTTCAAAGAAAGAAACCATGGCTTTTGATTGCAGTTTCCTCAACTTCAAAGAAAGAAACCATGGTTTCTTATTGCATTCTAAAATGTAAGACATGTAATTTAAGAAAAATAGTTATTTATTTTTTAAATTATTTCATATTAATTTTCATAACTGAGTATTAAAGAAAGAATAAGAAAGTACTGAAACAAACAAGAGGTAGGGCTAGTTTGACTTAATATTTTCCAAAGGCTAGAAGTGTTTGGCCTAAAAAAAGCAATCTCTATCTAGTATTGATCTACACAAAAGCCCTATACACATTTCTCTTTGAAATCTTGTGGCCTACTTTGTGCTGCATTAACTGCATTATCATGTTTCTTTTTAGAAAAGTTTAATAATGTTCACATATTTTCTCATTTGTAAGGAAGCTGGGTTTAATATTTGACAAATGTTCCTGCTAAAACATACTGATAAGTCTCAGTCCAACTTGGATCTCCATTTGTCCTGGTAAAAACCATGAAACGTCCATGAAAAAAAAAAAACCAAACCACTAATTGCCCTGCCTGCTCAGATAAGGTGAGAGTTTTTATTATGACTATTTTTTCTATTCATTATTATCTCTAACAAACATAATCACAACAGTTAATGTATTGGTTTACATGTTCATACAAGGGTTGTTCCAGAAGTAATGCACTACATGATCTAACTTTCTTGAATATTCTTCAATTCAGCTTTAATGTTATGTATTACTCATAGTTTATATATTGAAATGGATTTTTGATTAATTCTTTCATATTTTTTATATAAAAAAACCATGATTATATTTTTGGATCAACATTGTACTATCACTCCAAATGAAACCATGAATCTTGAAGAATGATCAGAATATCACTGAAAATTGCATGCAAAAATTTCAAATATTGGTCATTTTGAAAAAGAGAAAGCAAATAGGAGACCCTTATCTGTTGAAATAATTATTCCTTGCACAACTGTAATAACATCATGTAAAAAGTCCATATTACTAACATGTGCAAGGATCCTGCAATAACCGTTGTAGTGTTATCGTTAAAGCCCACTGCGATTGTGGCTATTATTCATGTATTTTGTTATGGCTTTATCTTAGATATTTATTGTGATAGAAAAGGTATATGTTATCAAATTTAACATTGAGATTAAAATTAGAGTTAGTGCAAATTATTTATGAGTTAAAATTATGATGGTTTAGTTGTGAAATTAATCTAAAATTTTATTACCTTGCAATATAATAGCATATCTTGGTTATATCAGGCATCCATATATTTTAACATGACCACGGTTATAATAAATGCTATGTCTGGCATAACATGGACAATATTAAACATTTTAATTCCACAAAAATATATCAAAAATCATTATGCTAAACTACATGTTCCTTAATGTCAAAATGATATACTATACATTAAAGTTCACATTAATTTTTGTATATTTTAAACTCATTAATCTTTTCTAGAAAATATAATCACATATTTTCTATTGCGATAATAAAAAGTGTCTACGGTCAATATCTAAAAATAGAATAATATTGAAAACATGATAAAGGCGACAGTCATGGCAGGATCCCTGCGCACTAAACATGGTCCTACCTAAGTTAAGTTTATGGAACTGAATAGACAGATGATACATAACAATTTGGGCACACAAATACCCATAGGCCTGCAAACCTAAAGACTGAAGCCTCAGTTTTTTCATCAATAAATGAGCCTTGTCATATGAAAACCTGTCTTATTACAAAAATTAAAATTGTGCTACAGAGCCAAAAATATGCCTTAATTAAGAGGAAATGTGCTCAATTCAAATCCATCTTTTTGGTCTATATCTGCAGGAAAAATTGTTAAGAAACAAGCCATGGCTTGTTTGAAAGGTCTTTTTAAGATTAAGATTAACAAATAATCAAAATATTGAAAAAGATATGTGATAAGGCATAATTAAGGGAATAATTCATAGCTCAGTTCCTTGCCACCCACCTTTTGCCAATATCCATTTTTATGTTAGATAAATAAATGTTATGATACATTAAATAAAAGTGAATGTCATATCACACTGAGACTGGGATAAGAAGCCTTGAATTATTTTTTGTCACCACTGATGGCCTACAAAGAATCACACCATCATTTTAGTTGGACCCCTTTTTTTGAGTTGGACATATAACTTGTTCATACAGTCCAGTGACTGAATTCAGTCTAGTTTTAGTTTTGTTGTTCAAGCAATAAGCATTTTTGACTTCGTAGCGTTTGACTGTTATGAGAACAAAATGACAGATCTTCATTTTTCCATCAGTTCAATGTTTAGTTATTTTTCATAAATATTCAACGATTATCAGTTATCGCAAGTCCATATTGATCAATTTGTAAATCCGATGTTCATATAATTACAAATGTGCTATACTTCTTATCTTCCTTTTACCTTGCTTCCACAGCCCAGGACTACACTAGTTTTCTCACAAAACTGTGCCCTCTGTTTTTGAAAATGTGTGTTAACATAAACATATGTCATGAATATGCAAACTGGATTTAAAGGTTGATTAAGCTTAGTTCATTATAAGAAGCTAGTCTCAAAGTCTTCAAAAGGTTTTCAAGATGTAAGAAGAAATGGGATTTAGTTTGGATAAGAGGAAAAGGAAGCAACCTTCTAACATTGAAAATGTTGAAGGTTGTTGCCAGCCCTGGGTATGTTTTAACAAGACTGGCCCCAAAAATAACGTATGTAAATTAATCACCACAGATAAAGTCTGAACGAAAAAAGCTGTGTACTTTTAAAAATCTCTAAAAACTTCAAAAGTCATGAATAATATTAAATGAATGATAAAAACATTTTCAAACTTTGCATGGGACCTGTTTTTCATATGTTAATTTGTTTGTCCTTTAAGAGAATGATATTCCTTTTGTACATTCAATGAATCACAAAAAAAACACACAACTTCATGACTAAGGAAGAGCTAAAATTAAAACTTCAGCATGTTGTACATGAAAATAAGATGCTAGAGAAAAAAGTCAACTCTCTCCAAAAAGAAGTTTTGCAGATGAAATCAAAGATTGAAAGTGAAATTCAAAATGGAATTCTTCTTAATCAAGTTGATTCTGATGCATTTAAGTCAATGCTATATGAGAAAAAAGAGAGCATGTTTAAATCAAATGATTACCAGAGTCTACTATTCGAATCCCAAATGAAGTATCTCAATTTAAGCAGTCCACGGGGTATGGGTTGGCACCCAATGATTATAAAACTTTGTTTGTATATAAAATCAAAATCTGCTGCAGCACACAAAGTTTTTAGGGAAAGCGGATTTCTGCAACTGCTGTCAGAGAGAAGCCTATTTGACTATTCCCATGTAGTCAATGGCAGTGTAGGAATTCAAGATCAAACTTTGGCCTTTCTTAAAGAGGAGATCAAGTCCATTACTGGCCGTCAGGAAGAGCTAAAATTAAAACTTCAGCATGTTGTACATGAAAATAAGATGCTAGAGAAAAAAGTCAACTCTCTCCAAAAAGAAGTTTTGCAGATGAAATCAAAGATTGAAAGTGAAATTCAAAATGGAATTCTTCTTAATCAAGTTGATTCTGATGCATTTAAGTCAATGCTATATGAGAAAAAAGAGAGCATGTTTAAATCAAATGATTACCAGAGTCTACTATTCGAATCCCAAATGAAGTATCTCAATTTAAGCAGTCCACGGGGTATGGGTTGGCACCCAATGATTATAAAACTTTGTTTGTATATAAAATCAAAATCTGCTGCAGCACACAAAGTTTTTAGGGAAAGCGGATTTCTGCAACTGCTGTCAGAGAGAAGCCTATTTGACTATTCCCATGTAGTCAATGGCAGTGTAGGAATTCAAGATCAAACTTTGGCCTTTCTTAAAGAGGAGATCAAGTCCATTACTGGCCGTCAATTGTTTGTCGGTCTCCTGCAGGATGAGGTAAAAATAAAAGAAGATCTTGTCTATGACCCGACTTCAGGAGAACTTATAGGTTTTGTAAACCTAGGAGAGTTAGGCAACATTTTAGAAACTATGTCAAATACACCCCAGGCCCATCTTTTCACAAAATATGCCATTGTTTTTATGGTCCGTTGGATAGCCACTGGGCTAAAATGCCCTCTGTGCGACTATGTTTCTAGTGGCATTCACTGCAGATGTACTCTATCCTCTCACATGGGGTGCAATCTGGGAATAGGAAGTCAAAGTAGGCCTCAAAGTGTTTGTATGTGTGCTGTTACGTTCGCAAAAATCCTGCCATGACTGTGATCCAATCTGCCATTTTGAATGGTTTCCAGCAATTAAATCCTAGGTAGTTATCTCTATGAGAAGTTTAACATGTCTCCTTTCGATAATATAGCCATGATGTTTTAGCTCACATGGTGAGCTTTTGCAATCACTCACTTATATGTCTGTCAGTCCATCAGTTTGCCCATCCATCTGTCTGTCAACACTTGGTTACAATACATACATTCACTGACTCGCCCTTTGATATGCAATTTTATAGGCCTATGTACAAGTGAAAGGCCAGATGGAGTACCAAGTGCTCAGTCACAAGATGAAGGGAACGAGTCAGTTCAAGAAGACCACCAGATAGAAAGGAGCTCCACAGACAGTAACGATGAAGAGCCTATACAGATTGAAATTGAAGAAGAGCTGCAAGTGGATAGTGTTCCTGTAGAAAATGTTGTATTAGATGATGTCATTGCAACTGGAACTATAGTGGAATGGGATGTAGGCGCTTATAAAGAAGCAGGTGGGTCACACTATGCACATAAGAAGAACATGCATAAATATATATTTGAAGAAAGGCAATTCCCCAGATGGAAGTTTAAGTGAGTGACTAAGTGTGTATCATATTCAGGATGACCATTGTCCTACAAGATGACGTTTATAAAATGACAAAGGTTCTATGGATAGAAAGATATTTGAAGATTGATAAAGAATATACCTTCATCCTTAATGGAAACATCATTACAGATGGTACAACTTTACATGCACTTACAGGGTGTGACATTACCAGCAAAGTTGGAACAAAAAAGTCAGTTTTTTGAAGCAGGATACCTCCTTAATAAAATAATTTGGCATTGAAACTGGTAAACAATGGATGATGTAACACTACAGAAAATCATGAGTCATCCTATCAGTGATGTACCTGTATCATTGTTTCATTAAGATGTAGTTTCAAGTGAACAAATAAGGCAAATCTGATGCCTTTATGAAGTCTCGAAATAAAAAAAGAATTTCAAGAACCATAGGTAGGCGAAACAAGGACAGGAGTAGGAAGACAAAAAGTTATCCTACATACATGTATATCCTAACATGTGTGTGCGATTTTGTTAACTAAAAGCGTATTGCACTTGCTTATGACAATTTTGCAAGCAAGTGATCATTTTGCATTTTATGTTTTTTTAATGATTTTTGCTAAAACTAAAAAGGATTTTGTGAAAAAATGGCAGCCATGGCTGTTCAATGGGATTTAAACATATTCAAAAAATGATGAGAGTAATTGTAAACTTCAAGATCTGATCATTAAATCAGTCAATAGAAATACTTGTTTTACATCATATTGAAATCATGAAAGGATTTTTGGGTTGGCCTTATGAAATACGATTTGCAATCAAACAAGAGCAATCAATATAATTAGACGGCCATATACTATTTTTTGTTATTAATATTTTTTTGGCTTACAACCAAGTGTTTTTTTGGTGCAAAAATAATATTTTGGCGGTAAATGTGAGTGTATCGGCGCATTTTTATAGTTCATTCGAAAGAAGGAACCGATAGGAAATTTCAGGATCCGCAATCAAGATTCAAAATGCATTACAATAGCAGATTTCACCAATCCATGGAATTTCTTCTGATTGGCAATGAATTACCGTGCTGGTGAAATAATTGCGATGAAACCTTGAAATTGAGAAAGAAAGCGTGTATTAAAATTCTTTTCTACTTTACTACATTAGCCCCATATTCATCCAGGACATACATGTCAGCATTATCATACAAGTACAAAAATATTAGGCTTTTTATACATCTGTTTTTCTAGTATCACAAAGTCAAAAACCATTACAAAACAAACAACCTATTTCTAAGCGCGTTTTTTGGAAGCTTATCACTACTCTAATAATTTTGCCACCACCCATCAATTTTTATTGAAACGTTTTCTTTTTGATCTTTGGAAATGCCCACTTGCTCTAAGATTGTGCAAAAGATTTGGATCATATGATAAAGTAGACAATAGCTAATTCAAAGGTAACATTAATGAGCCTAGACAATAAATTTTGTTCACGAAATGCAGTCATCATTTTATTACGTTCATATCAAACCTCATGTAAAAGTAGATTTTGTTGACACTCAATATGGTTACATTTGGTTCTAGAAACAACTTGGGTCCAAATGCCAGAAGAAACTACTTTGCTGGGGGTGCCTATCCAGCAGTGGGAGAAAGAAGTACAGAATATACCAGAAGATGCTTCCCTAGAGGCACTGTCACCTCACAAGACTTAAATGAGAATCAATTTCCACCATTCTCTCCACTACTGAGTGAAGATGATTCAACCATTATATACCTTCCACCTCTGCTCTCCCGTGCCATTTTCCCCACCTAAATCCCCAAACCTAAAGGTACGCCCAAGTCCATCTGAGGCTGAACAGAAAAAAAAGTCAAAAATACAACTCTAAAACCCAACTCCAAGAAACCTAAGAGAAATAGAGGCCATTCTTAGATCAATAAATACAGTACACAATATTTTTCAGAGCAACTTTACTGAAAATTCTAGAAGTAAATCCTCAAGATGTTCCTAGAGGTAAGACAATTTACATTCCAATTCACAACCATATGGATACAACCTTCAATGCACTGACAAATTGCAGTGTTACACCGTTTCACCGATCAGTTATACAGGTTTTACTTTCAATTGAGTCTCAATCAGATATTTGTAAAATGTAATCATTACCCAACCTAGGATAGAAAAAATAAACGCATAATGATGTTGGTGAATATATTAATCTTAAATCACTTCTGAGTTTGTTTGATAATGATATTCCTTTACAACCAGTTCTTCAATGCAATCCCAACTTTGCTATTATCTTGCTTCTTTTCATTGTTCCTGGCTATGGTAAGAAATCTTTTTATGACGGTTTTTATAATAACTAGAGTTTAAAGATTGCAAGCAATCTTACGGAGGCTCCGGATGATTACATTGGGTGACCTGTACAGAAAATTATTTGTTGATAATTGTAGTACTAAACTCCTTCTCACAAGTTTATGTGAAAACTGTTATAAACTTATAAACAAATGTGCAAAAAGACAAGTAGTGTAAGTAGGATAGAAATAGTTTGAATAATGTAGGATCTATGACTACATTGCATTTTAGTACACATTTGGACTAGGCAATTCATAATACACTCTTAATATGTACATATCCATCAAATGATGTTTTGATTAATTTTTTCACTTGTTTATAGGCCAAAAAGACAAATGTAAAACCAGAAAGAAAAGGGCCCTGGAAGATGTCACATTCAACAATGTCAAGAGAAGGGCATATATGAACATAAAAATCTACATGTAAGTCCATCTATCCAAGAATCCTAAAATTGAGTGTATCAGGCGATCTCCACAGTTGGTTTTCTGCCTCTGTTTAACAAGTGTATGATAATTTTTAATAGTTTATTTTTTACAATCATATTTATAATTCTGATCTCTTTTTATTTTAGAGCATTCAAGATTTGGCTTCAAAGGTTGAAGTATAGATTCTGGCTGGCCTTCAAAGCTATACAAGGTTACAATGTGACTGCAAAACTAGCATATGTAGACTTCACTGCAGAGGACATTGCTTCAGACTGACCAATTTTTTTTTCAAATCATCTACAAGTTTTGATCAATTCAAGTTTTAATATTTCACCCTCTTAGGGTCTACTATTTCATTGCACATGCGCACTGGGTCCCTCACCATTATTGTATGTGATGCAGCAACTAAGCAAAATTCAAGATTTTTAAAAATTGTCATATTTTATATATAGATTTAGTTTAAATTGTATATGCTGATCCCTTGATACATATGAGCTGTGCTCAACAAGGAATTCTAATATGGCATATAAATTTCAAAATGGCCACCATTTTTTATAAATCAATGTAATATTAAATTACTGTAGATACACTTAATTTGGCTACCGCTTTAATTTGATGAATTGGCGGATTGAAAAAAATCCGCCAAATTAAAAACCCGCCAATTTTCAAATGTATTTTGGAAAATCCCCCAAATCACTGAAACTAACCTAAGATTTTGCTTATGTAGGTATTCCTATTTGGATTTTAGTGCTATACCAAGACTTACTGCAAGTTGGTCTGAAATGCTTACTCCAGACCAATGATAAAAATTAAACTTGTCCAAATTGAGCAAATCCGCCAATATTTGAAATTGAGCAAATCCGCCAAATTAAGTAGCATCAAATTAAGTGTATCTACACTACTCAAATATCACTCACAGATTTGGTCCAAATTTTATATGCTGATTCAAAGAAATAAAGGATCCAAGATCACATTCATCCGAAAATGACTATACATAATATTGACTCAATCTGACAATTCTTATTATACATTTATAGGTTTCGAGTGATTATAAACAACTCAACATCAAAATCAAAGATGGTGCAAACGCTATCAAAATAACTCTGTTCAACATGGACACTAAAGGTAATCACTCAAACACTGTAATAGGAGAACATGTTAGGATTACTAACATCGAGAAAGGAACAGGGGAAGGATTTATTTTAACACCAAAAACTCAATTTATGGTGAGATTACAGAAATGATTCACATTAAATGTACGAATGATTGAATAATTCACATGAGAATCAGCAACCAATGAATAATCCAGGTTAGACAAATAAATAATCCATGTGAAAGGTAAAAATGATTATAGTACATGTACTATCAGTTATTACACGTTTCAGCATGAGATACGGGAAATATTCCACGAAAGTAAAAATTGTATAACCACGAAAGCGCAGCTTGAGTGGTGATACTTTTTTACTGAGTGGAATATTTCCCGTATCACATACGCTGAAACGTGTGATGACGATTTTATCACATACGTACTATGTAGAAATTTAGTGATTTGATTGATAAGCTTTCTTTGTCGTTCTAACTTCTAGTTCCTCAAATGACGAATTCATTATTTCTAAGAAATAGTAACATTGCCTATATGTGACGTCATTTTGAATTAGGAAAGAATAGAATGAAGTTGTATGACGTCATTTCGTTACCATAGACAACGTGTGGTATGTGTGCTCGTATCATATGAAATTCATGTGATATGGGAAATACGTCATAGAAAGCAACCAATCAAATCACTAGATTAAAACATAGTATGTGATAAATTATAATATTGCCCAATGCCTTCACATTTTATAACTTGCTATTTGTAATAAAAAAAATGAGCCTTACTCATACATTAATGCATATGCAGACTACGCCAAAAGTGGCTTCAAAAGCAACTCGAGCCAAAATGCTGCGTGTATGAAGATGAGATAACTGAACAAAGCTTTGATGCTGAGGATAAAAAGAGGTATTACTGCAATTTTCCAATAATCTCACTAGTACAATGAGGTGGTTGAAGACATTTCATTTTGGAGTTTATTTATTTATTTATTTAGAAGCAATTATTGAAGATGCTCTTGATGCTTACATTGTTGGTGCAGGATTTGACTACTTTGGTATGAGATCTGATGACCGTATACCTAAAAGAAACCAAGTACCTGATAACTTAGAATTTCAGGATACATGCACCAAATAGAAATATATGTACAAGGTAGTAGATAATATTTTTGAGAATCTTATCCCAAACCAGGACCTAATTTAAAGCAGGCATACTTTGATTTATACATCATTTTCACACATAAGATAAGTAATGTAATAGATTTGTTCTGATTACCCGATGAACAGATATCAAATGTGTCAACATTTTGCTGTTCTCCTCAGAATCCATCAGTTTTTCAATCAGACTTTACTTTTGAAATTACTAAAGATTATGTTATGACCTTATGTTACAAGCATCCCGACTTGTTAAACATACAAACAGTTGCAGGGGTCCACTTTTTTGGACCACCCTGTATATTATCAAATATTTAATATAACATATATCATGTGTGAAATGACATTTAATAATGATCTCATTTCAGTTCAAACTCCGCAAAACTTGGGGGTTGTGAATACGCTTATGATTGATGTCACCGCTATAAAACAGAAACTAAAGTGTAGTGAAGTACTTGAAGAAGAAAATCAAGAAACCAGGCCCTAATGTAATAATAACACTACCCAGAAATGCAGCACCAATGGTATACTTTGATTTATACATGGATGGAGTTTGGGATCAGATGACAACTGAAAGAAACTGTTATGCTAAACAACTTCGAGGTAACTTAATTTGTTTTGGAAGCTGGAATAGCAATTATTATTACATTAAGATTTTCACAACTATGGCAGTAATATCAAAACAAAATTAAGCAATTTTGACTCATAATGCCTTTGAATGGTTAAAAAATAAAGATTTCACCTAACTACATTGTGTCTGTTTTGTTTCTGAAGGACATTCATGCTGCTTTCGACAACTATGTAAGAGAATGTGGTGTCACAAAATGTGGTGTAAATTCACAAAACTGTTCCATATTGAGAAAATGGAGATAAAAGAATGAGAATGAGAACAGCTGCTACAAATATGGAAGGTACCTCACACAAGAAGAACTGTCTTCAAAAGCTAAAACCATTTAAAAGGAAAAACAAAAAGCAAAAAGGCATTTTAAAAAATAGATTAATTGAAAAGCATACACAACATCAAAGTGCCTCTCCACTATGGCAGAGCGAGAGGGTGTAAGAGTTACATCTTTGAACTTTGGCAGGATAATTAAACTGCGCTCCTCAACCTCTGTTGTAAATACTGTTAATGCACTTCTTTATCCATCTGACATCACTACCAAGGCTATGCGTAATGGGCTGGCACAAAAATGACCAACTATTGTAGAGTACATACACTTAAAATAGGAGAGAATAACAACTACGTTGTAAAACCTTCAGGTACACTGATGAAGAATAGAAATTTTAGTTGTAAATATACATGTACCAGGTTTATGCTTTACAGGTCTTCTCTTGAATACAGGAATGTACATAAATTTCCATATCTTCCAAATGTTTTCACCCTACTAAGAATGTTTGTTAAATTATGTATATTTGTCTAAATACTGTTGTCTTTCACAATATTATTAACCATATTATGTTATGTGGACAGCACGTGCAGTAAGAATGGATCGATGAGGCGCCGAGGCTACAAACCCCACTTCCATATGGACAACGCAAGGCCCCAAACAAGTAGGATGGCAATGGATGCGCTAGAGGACCTAAATTGGGAGTGTGTACCGCAGGCAGCTTACTCCACAGACTCACTGGACAGGTCAGAGACAAAATGATGAAAACAACTATTAATCCAAAAATAAACTAGCTATCATTTTGGTGTAAAACTGACTTTAATTTTCCCATTTGTGAGTTGAATCATGATATTTGGCAAATGTAACTTTGAATGAGCTTTAAAATGATACATGACATTTACTATGGAGACATTGGTATATGTCTGCCTAGGGGGGGGGGCAAACCTTTGGGACACCCTGTAGATGGAAAATCAATTTCAGCAAGTTCTGTGAAGAAATGTAAATGGTGATTCTCTATTATCTGTTTTTTAGAGTCCATAACAGGGTCTTCATGTCACATGCGGCAAGGTGAAGTGAACTGAAATTGAGTGCAGAATGATGAATTTAAAATGAATTGTAAAAAATGCCATCAGCCCTTCCAAAAACAAAAAACGTGGATTTAAAATAAGGTCTATCAAAGTATTGCAGAAAGAGGAGGATTTTGAATCAATTGTGAGGCTTTGGAACTATTCTCAAAGTTGGTGACCTTACGGACTCGGGAAATTTTCAATTGATCTAAACATTAGTTTGACAAATGAGTAATGCCAGCTCTCGAGAAGATGACACAAGCATTCACCATTTTATTTACAAACATTCATGCCAAATATGTTCAGTTCAAAATTACCTTCCTGTCGCTGAACGTTTATGGGAACTTTCTTGGACAATCATTCTTTGTTACATATTATCTCTAGTGTTGAATCTGTATTTTGTCCAAATTGTTTTAAAATTCATCATTTACAATGTACAGTTCGTTTGATTCAAAAAAGCGACAGAGATGATATTTTTTCAAGAGAATTTGGTTTCAATTGTTGTATTCAGTGTTCCCTCTTCAAAAGAGAAGCAAAGATTTTTCCTTATGTCAAAATATTTCCCATGATGCATTTCGCGTAGGAACAAATTCATATTGTTTTCCCCATAGGTTTAACATTGGGATTTTCACACCTATTTTTCAAAATGTCTATGTCTGCCATCAAAACTTCCTGGAATGAGAAATGTGCTGCTAACTGTCGCCTAATTGCAAAAACAAGAATGAGGGAGTAAGAGCACTATATCTGTAAGAGCATGTCATGTTTTACTGGATTTACCGGATTTTACTGGATTATAAACTGTTGAACTTGTCTGCATTATGTTTTAGGGTGTCTATATTCATCAGAAATTGTGTGAGATGAAAAGAATAATAATTTAAGTCAAATACATGACATCAAATAGTAAACTTTACAAGGGAGTTGTGAGAAAGGTTTGTTGTTTTTGAGTAGCACACAACACCAATAGAAGACGACACACACCGACTCAAAGCCTACAGATGTCACTCTAGACAGATGGACTCTAGAGCTGAACACGTCAAAGATTTAGATGATAACATTGCAAAGCTGCAGCTGGAGAACAAGGATCAAAAATTCTATTCACCAGCTAACCTTTACGAAAAAAGTCTGCACATTGAGAGGAACGAATCTTACCAGGCCATGGGGCACTTTCTAGATGCAAGTTCCACCTACACCACCTCCAAGGGATATACCAATGGATTTACTTATCTTTAATTTGGTTTAGCATTAGTTCAAATTTATTATAATGTCTCAACCAGCGTCCATAAAACGGTGGAGAACTTTTGGATCAACCCTCGTAATGTATTTCTGATAACTGTATTAAATTAAAATTATAAAATTAAATTTGGGTTTATTTCATATAGATATATATATAAGAATAATTCAGCACAATTGAATAACACTCAATACCGTACAATACAAGCAAATGGCATAGAACATATAAAACACTAGCAAACAGCATAAAACATAATACAACACCAAGTAGCAGGTGACAAGAACAATCACCAAGTAGCAGGTGACCTTTCTGAAGATTGGTCTTTTACAATTTATTTCACATTATATCTGGGATTGCTTTTGTTTTTTGTCCAAATTTGCCTTTTTCCATTTGAGTTGTGCTCAGCATCTTATTCCTGAGTCTGATTTGCATTCTCAATTTTTGGTTAGATTTGGTTTAAATTGTTGTAATAATCCTTCAGATGTTTTAGTTATGTGGAGAGAAGATGAACAAAGTAGAATTTTTTTGTTCAGTTCACACAAGGTCTAAAATTGGCTTAGTGACTTATCTTGTGCTGAATATCACTTGTTAATTAATTGCTGAACTGGCCAATCACCAGTCAGTGATTGGGTCTCAAAAATCTAAAATAACTTATCTAGAGTCGGTTATTTTGTATTTGTGGTTCGTCAATTGTACATTAGCTTGCAATGCTTTGCCCGTATAGCTCTAAAAAATTGAGTTCAAAATGTTGAAGAACCTCTACATACTTATTTCTCAGATCTGATGTAGAAATAGAGGCTGGCATTTTTGACTGATCTCCATTTCTAGTCATTCCCAATTCATCACTACATGTAACGGAGAAACATATTGGCCGTAGCATCACCTACCAGTTATCAGGCACTACAGTTGAAGCAATGTCCCTGGTAATAATTGTGATAGAAGATATATGATCAAAAATAAGGTTTGTGAGTTAGTAAGAAAGGAGCAGGTAAGATATGGCAAGCCATTTTCAAAGGGCTATATCTTTAATTCTAAGAATACTTTAACCACAAAAACAAATGGTTCTGTTAGATCCATGTCTTGTCTTCAATAAATGACAGTAGGATAATAATCAAGTTGAATGGATTATCTCTTAAGCTGTTCCTAATCCAACCATCTTCACCAATTTTCCCTAATTCGCACGCAATTTTCACCAAAAATGCAGCATTTTATTTCAGCTTTTATGGCAAAATTACAATTTATTGTAAGGAATGATCTACCTCTAAAAAGGAAAACTTGATTACTTTGGGATTAGGATAATCCAAAAACAATAACTTTTTTAGGCCGATTTTTACCTAAAAGTAGCAATTTTTTAATGAGATTAATGCATGAAAACATTGAACTATGTCACATGATTGATTTCCAAAAAGAAAAAAAATGATCTAAATGATCATTTTTACCTCATAGGCCATGACCTTAGTGTGAAGTGTATGAAAAAATGTCACTTAGAGCGACATTTAGATGTACCCTATTTTATGCAATCATGTTTATAGATATATAGTTATATATGTTCCATAGATGGCATGATATATTCTACATGGGTGAGTGCTAGATACTCTGTGTATTCATTGTTGCATAATTGCGTATTATAGAAATGAGCATGGATATGTCAACATGACTGGGTCGTGTAAAGTATGTACAGTAAAACATAAATATGTTTAACACCTAGTAAAACACATAAGAGGAAATACTTGTTTATATATTTGAATTGTATAGTGTAAATGAATATTTGAAATATTACACATTTGCGATGTTTCAACAAACATGATTTAATACCATCTTATTTGAATTAACTCTTCCCATGTGTATCTTTCTTTATCATCAACCATATTGGGGGTTTCGAAAGTGCCTTATGAAAAGGAGTTTGCTGTAAATGATCTTTCGAATAGTGTTATATGTAGTAGGTATTGATACAGGTACCACTGTATACGGAGTACATGCAAATAATAATTTTCTCCAATGGTTTGGCCAAACATTTGTTGCATTTTTTGTTCATTTCAAATTTTATTGGATTGTTTTTGCTGATTGGAATTTTTATGGAATAAACAGTTTAATGCGTTGGGTTTTACCCTTTGACAATTTGTAGATGGCCTTGTGTAATTATGATATTGTCACGTACTCGATCACTCTATATTCTCAGTCAATACTTCGGGCTTTGTATGAAAAACCTTATACCTTGGCGTACTTGGGGCATGATACATTCTTTGAAGAGTTCAATTGTTACGTTTCAGATTATTCTGATCATATGAATTGTAGGTGCATTAATGCACTTGTAGACCTACGTGTATGTCTTATAGATCCAACATTTTTCTAGTCATAAATAAGGCCAGAATTGCAAAATTGTTTACCTTTGCTATTCCGATAAAAATTGCCTAATTGAAATGCTCGTTCACTATAGAACCAATCTACACTAAAACGTGAATTTACGATTCCTGAGACTACAATTATCTTTAATCATGCTGTGATTAAATAAAATGATACCCTGACATATTTAAAACTTATTTAGAATGGATTTTTCTCTATTGAAAAGTCCTTTGAATGGCGCTATTTTGACAATCAATGAAAACAAAAAATTAACAATTCTGGCTTTATTTTATGACTCTGTATCTATCTATCTTTCACTAGACGAAGTTCACATCTATGGATACTATGAATGTATTTATACCTCAGATAGCATTAAAATTGAATAATCTTTTAAAACTTTAAAAATTGAACCCTTCAAAAACTGTATCACCACCCACGTACATGGGTATGAGGTACGAAGCCAATACTTCGTAAAGAAATCATGAAATAACAACAAGGCATTGCCATTACAAAATGTTACCACCGTGTAGTTCAAGTCAAATCTTGAAAAGAAAATGATTATATGAAGCAAGTTGAAAAATGCCTTTTTGAACTTTTTGAACTTGAGAGGTCAAATGTCAATTCAAAAGTCAGATTTGACTTCTGAGAACTTGTAGGTGATTTTGAAAATTCGGTCAATTCGAAGCAAGTTGAAAAATACCTTTTAGACATTTTGCATTCTTGTTGTATTGTTTTTGAAGAATGGACACTGCAGCTATCTAAAACCAGTGTGGCACAAAATATGATTGACAGTCTTTGGCTCAATATTTACACCTTGACTGTCACATGCAGTGCACCGAAGCTGTTCTTATTAAACCATTTTCAATCACTCAATAGTTGAATTGTCAACACAAAATAAATACAATTTTCAATGTGCCTTGCCTGATACATGCAGTGCATCGAAGCTGAACCAATCAAACCAACCCACTTCTCTACACATTTACTACATAGTTAATACAAAAGAATTTTTCTAAACTTGGATCATGGGTCAATTACCCTTCATAAGAATCAGTGTGGAGTTTAAGTTAGATAAACTATTCGAAATGGGTCATATGAGAACTAATAGCCTCACGCCAAGCCCCTCTGCTATTATTTCTCATAAAACCCAGTACTCATAGTTTATCCATAACTGAATGAACGATTAGAGGATTCAGTGACCTTCTATAAAATTACAAACTGAACATGTTGTTATACCTTAGATGACTACCTGGTTGTTATTCACTAAAGGGGGTCTCATTATAGGTTGGCACTTAAAAATGCCTTTGGGTTCAATGACTGCCACTTGGTTTGGGATTGTTGCTTTTAGGGGCTGTAATTAGAAATAGAGGTTTTGGTTTTAATAAGGGATCCCAAACTTATCTTTAGGCCATAGGTCTATGCCTTCCTTCCTACTACTTTTCCCTAGGCCTATGCTGTAGGTCAATCGACGGAATTATGATTACGCTTAGGGGTGCTGTGATTCCAGAAATCAATAAATGCTGCATCTAATATAACACCATTCTTGAGTCGATTTGACCTAGGATGAAGAAACTACATAGGTGACCACGGGCTTTGAAACCCCATTACAAGTAGTAATAGCGAATTCAACTAACAACTGTCAGATCAACCTACTATTTTATGGCTCATTAAATATAAATAGTACCTGCCACTATTTCATTCATATTGAAATGAATTTGACATCAAAAGTAGGTTAAATCATCGCCTTTTACCCAACATATGACATCATAAATACTATCAAAGTGCAGTCTAATACCGAGTGAGCCAAAAATGTAGCCCAAACTAATTCCGCATCTGTTAAAATGTTATTTCGCATAATAAAACCTTGTTTAATGTTCTTTCATTTTACTAAGTTTAATTGGCCCTGCCCCTATAGTCGGGATTTTATGGCTATAAAACGAAACATGGTCCAAAATGCCAGCCTCATCTCATGACTACGGGCTATCTCTGAGATAATGTCAACCCCTACAACAAGTAGGAGAACAATTTCTGTGACCATGAACTTACAACCTCAACCAACCAGTGCAGGTCTGCCTGAAGGGACGAGGCTGAAATTTGTAGAAGGGACGAGGCTGAAATTTGTAGAATGGCCATAGAATTGTGACCTTGAGGAATGGACCCATGAAACATGGTAAAATGCAAAAAGATTTTACATGGTAAAATCAATTAAATATGATTTCAACTCATACTGGATGAATGAGTTAATAACATTTCTTTGGATAACATTTTTGCCTCACCCTGTAATTCATTTTATTTTCACACTTATTCATTTCAGCCTGCCCTAACATAACAAAGAATCTAGGTTGAATAGCCAAAACCAGGCACATGTAATTACAAAGAACTATTCAGTATATAAATAGCTATACGTGAATGACACAACTGTTTTATACACAAACAATACAAGGTAAAATACAGGATTATAATCCATAACGCTGAGTAAGTCACTATCTGAGTGTTGTAAGAAACAAATTATTTATGGCACTTAGATGCCCTCTATTTTGTAATTGTATAATATTAGTATGAAGCGCTTTAAAATATCAGAAAAAATACGAAAAAATCACGAAAAAAATATCAAAAAGTAGGTTTACAATTAACTTTTCCCCTTTACAGTTTAAATCATGTCTTAAAGTTCAATACAACTTTGCACTAAAAATTATTAAAAAGGCCTGCACTTTTGGTGAAAATTGCATCTGAATTAGGGAAAATTAGGGATTAGGGACAGCTTAAGAGATAATTCAATCAACTTGATTATCATCCTTATGTCATTTATTGAAGATAAGACATGGATCTAACAGAACCATTTGATTTTGTGGTTAACTTATTCTTCTAACTAAAGATATAGCCCTTTGAAAATGGCTTGCCATACCTTACCTGCTCTTTTCCTTGTCTTGTCAGTCCTAGCGGATCATAACTGCATCCCCTGAAATATTCAACTGATTTTCATCTTTTGTTGCAATTACTTTTAAAGACAGACAATGCTCATGTTTCTCAAAACACTCTCCACTGTTGGGGGACCACTATGTAGGAAAAAAGAATTGATTTTTGCACTGGTATGTATGTTATTAACTCATTAAAAACTAGGATAGACGGAGTTTCATGATTATGTACAAAATATAACTGTTACACTTTATAGGGAACTTTGGAAGACTTTGGGGAAGAAGAGACGCTTAATATAGATCTATATGCGAATTAAACTTCTACAAGTATCATAAACATTTATTACCTCCAATGAACTCTTATATAGGACTTTTTCTTATTATGCTTTCCGGTGGTCTAGGTATTTATATTTATAGACATTCCTATTTTTATATATACTACATATACGGCATGTGTTTTATATCTTAATATTTTATAATGTTCGCCTATTCCATGTATTTCCAATCATTAAAGGATGATTGCTGCCTAATGCAGCCTCATCAACCATCAGTATTATTTTCAGAAATCAATCTTTAAACATAAAATTCTTACTTCTGAAAAAGACACATGTACCCTTTGTAACAGTTTGAAAAAAACAAAATAGAGAAATTCACTAATCAATCAGCAAGACATATTGATGTAAGAGTTCCAGAAAATGAAATCATTGACCTTTTTCAACTGATATTGACAATTCTTGTGAAACTTTTTTGTGAATCCCAACATAGTTGTTAATTGTAAATTAAATAACTGGACGTATACACCAGATGTATGTTTTCTTTTGCAGGCTAACCATGATATTAACATCATCAGAGACAAAAGTAATTACACAGGACATGGGAATATTTATAAAAAATACACAACATGAATAAAACGACAAACAGAAGATACCACACAGTCCCAACAGTGGAGTGACTATTTATACATCAGGTCAAATGCTTGTAACCTGAACTGTTGGCATGGGAAAGATACTGAGAGGCCCATGTATGATGGTGGGAAACCATGGCACCAGAGGTCCTTATCATTTGAAGATGAGTTATTTTGAACTCTCCTAAAGTTAAAATCTGAATATTCAAATGTTCGACTTCAGGAGACATGACATATGACTTCAGATTTAAATAGAAATAAAAATAACAAATATATTGATCTGCCCGTGTACAAGAAAAAATTGAAAACACATGTAAAAAGGTGGCAGTTAAAATGGCGGTAAATAAAAAGAATAGTGGTGCCAAAAAAGCCAATAGTTTCTAAACTATATGCCTAATCCCAATATATATAAATAAACAAACAGAAATTTGATAGGGCAGATAAGAATATCTTGCAGCGACTTATCACTGCATATGAAGCTAACAGACCTGTGGCCATCATTGATATCACAAGCATGATCTGCTGCCTGTTCCAATAGCCCTCTCATTGACGAATGAAACACTCAAGCCCACTCAAAAGTTTTCTACTCCTTAATATAAAATCATATATTACCCTACAACAAATGAAATGATTGTGCATCAAAATAAAAAAAAATGAATCCTGTTTTGAACTCATATGGCAAGAAAGCCTTTTGTAGAAGCTTATTCAACAGGAAATTAGCGGTCATCTCCTGACCTTCCTAGGAGACTACCTTCTTGGTAGAAAGTACTCTTAAAAGAGTTAATTCGTACACACACAAGCCCACTCAAAAACTCAACAGTGGGTTTTCCCTACTTCGATGCGTTTTTTGGGAGGGTCGTTTAGCGCCGATACGACTTCATGATTAGAGTTGTGCTTTATTCGTTTTTATGAAATATGTACGTCACAAGTGACACTTTAATGAATTATTTTTTGGTTTACAATGCATATTTAGCTTTTCCCTCTAAAAGTTTAAAATCCATCTTTATACTTTTCTTAGATTGAATCAATAAAATTAACATTGGATCCCAGACAGTTATTGAATTCTCAGACATTTGATTAGTCTAGATATTTGTACTTCCTTTAACCAGTGGCTGGTGTGACTTAAGTTCAAATCTAATCTGTTTCATTTTTATGTAAATTGAAAGGAATAAAGTTTTATTTTAAGTGTTTTAACAATCTTAACGTTTGGCGTGCAGCACAACTTAATACACAATACAGAAATAAGAACATGTCTTTTATTTGTTATTCAAGCTCGAGCAATAAGTTATAAAACCAAAATATGGTCCTTGGTCATCGCAGAAATGGTCTTGCAACAAACCTATATGTGCCCGCTTGTCTCTGTAACTTAATAAACAAAAAGTACTAAATATAAAATATGATTCTGAATAAAAACTTTAAGAACGTGGTTTGCGTTATTTATTTATACGAACTCGCTCGTCTTTTGGACTTTATAAATGAGTATGGAAATACACAAAGCCAAGTGGCCATGAGCTTAATAATTATTAGTAATATTGAATTATTGTACATGTATTGCTTTCCTGGGTACTCTAATAATAAAATTATACGTTCCCAAATAAAAAAAATAGAAGAAGAATCTAGATAACAATCCAATAAACAATATCAAGTTTAAAATCCGACAATACGCGCGGGCCGTAAACGTTTCTGAATTTAATAACAAAGTAAATGTGACTGTGTAATTATATCCATTGATGTTGTAAATTATTACTATTACTATGTACCATGTAGGTTTAAGCCATCTTGCTTCATGAAGCTTCGGACCTATCCTAAAACGTAGTGATTGAGCGTGGGAACTGACGATGGGTTGAGCAGAGACATATAAAACTGGTTTATGTCTCTGATCGATGATTTAAGCATAAAATTATATAAGACCTAGGATGAAGATAAGACAAAGAACGCATTATGCAAAAGAATTGATTTAGCTTTTGATTATTGATCTGTGTTATACGATCGACCAGTGCCGATGGTATTATCATTACATTATATATGTGCCGACCGAGGTGCCGATGGAGCAATAGGCATGTCGATAGGTGTGGCGATCCGTATACCCATCGCCCATCGGAATACCCATCGGAATGCCGATCGGAATGCCCATCGGCGGCCCATCGGTGTGCCCATCGGTGTGCCGATCGCGCGCTTCTCGGAACGTGCCGATGTGACTTCAGGCATAATCACCACTGTATCTCTTTGTATTTTAAGTACTCCACTTAACTTTGATTGGGAGGTGCATAATAAAACAAATACTGGATGATCAGGAGCTGGATATGGCCAGAATACCTATCCTCGAAAAAATATTGGGCTCGGCTGCCGCCTCGCCCAATATTTTTACTCGAATAGGTATTCTGCCATATCCAGCTCCTGATCATCCAGTATTTGTTTAATGTCCCGCTCCAGTCCAAATGCGGGCAGATATAATATATCCATCCCGCTCCCGGGAATTTTTTCAATATAATTCTTTTTTCATGAAGTGTAATAATGATGCGTTGTGGGATTTCTCCAGACGATAAAATTAGAAATAAAAATTTGGAAAGACACTGAAATTCGATTGAAACACGGATAATATACATGAAAACGACACTCATTTGAATATAACGAAGCAGAAACTAACCGCAGATTCGAAAATCAAATAGATGTAGAAGAATTTCTCACAACCACTGAAAATGAAAACACTTAAAAAAAGCTCGACTTAAACAGTATATTTATAAGCAGTTCTGAGCCTGGAGGATAAACACTTCTTGAACAGTATATTTATGAACAGTTCATGTTTTACAATTACAAAAGTTTAAATGTTACAATTTCATTGTATTATTCATGACTTATTCATCAAGGCAGTTGACAGGAGTACCAACAGAAACCATCAAATGCAATGATATCATGGTCGAGACCATTTTTTCAATAAGAATCTCCATATTAAAAGAGCACTGCTGACCATTAAAGCAATAGTCCCATTTAACGATTATGATATACCATGGTCAATTAACATGTAATTTTGTATCTAAAAAATTCCACCAATTTCAGTATTTCATGGTCACTATACATATTATAATGCCTCTTAAAATACAACCATTTTGCAGTATTTCATGGTTGCAAACCACCAAATGCAATAAGTACAGTCAAGATGTTTAATCAAAGACTAAGGGTTGGACTTACAAGATTTACTTGATCTCCTATTTTACCGACAACAGTCAAATAAAAGTAAAGGAAATTCGTTTAAAATAAAAAATTTGTTTCTAGGGTTATTAACTTCATTTTTTATAATAGAAATTAATTCATTAAATAATGAAACAAACGTGTATAGAGTTGTCACTTTAATGAAAATCAGAATCACTAATTATAATAATTTGGTTATCTAATAAAACATTTACTAACAAAGATATTTTCATATAAATAATACTTTTTGAACATGGTCTACCATTGGATTTCACTACATTGCTCCACTACATCATTATGCATCTACCGCTCTACTGCACGATTCTAGACCTACCGCTACACTTCACAATTCTGCACCTACTAAGGAATTCAGTAATCCAAATATATAAAACTGTACACCGAAACAGTTGATAAGTAACAGTGGACAATTATCAATGGAACATTTTGAAGAAATTGCCTGATATCAACATTTTCTAGCAGCAGTTCCTAAGTACAAACAAACAACTTTATTGGAGGCCCTGATCAAATACCCTGTACCAGAACAAATTAGGGATTGTACTGGATACATCTTCAATCGTGTTTTTGCCCTTGGTGAATTAAGGATAAAAGCATCACTGGAAAAGTTTACAAAGGAGCTTCAGTAAAGGAAAGGTTGAATATTTCAAAAGTTAGAGCAATAAATGATGGAATACGTAAAGCATGTGAACACTAGCCTCAACAGACAATTATGATACATTTTTCAAGAAAGATTAGAAAAAATTCCCGGCTGGGTTTAATGTTAATTAAATTAATTAAATTAAATTAATCATACTTATACCACCATCAGAGCTCCACCTATAGAAAATTCAAGCACAATCATTCATTCCTAATGCATGTGATGCTTTACATAATACTAGCTATCACTATACCTTGTACCTCACTGTACCCATGGCAAGATTTTAGGAATAAGTAAGAAATTCTAAACCCAACTTAGCCAACATGTGTTTAAAATGGTGAAACAGGAAATTCAATCTGTACTCGGTGCCAATGTTAAAGTGGGCATTAAAATTGGCCTTACATACCTTTGTGAGCTTTTGAAGCCCAATCATTGTGAATTTGTTCGAAGAAAACTATTGGAGAAAAGTCTCATGAAAATGCCCAAATTCCACCCAAATTTTGGGGTTGATGACACATTTGTGGTCATAAAGAAGTATAATGAACAATTGTTTCGTGAACATTTGAACAAACAACATGGGAGAATTAAATTCACCAAGGAAGTATGTTCTGATAAACATCTTCCATTTTTGCATACGATGACCCGAATTGAACAAGACTGATCATTGTCATTTGGTGTTTAGTGTATTGTTTTAATGATTATATTGGCTTCAATCATGAGGATACATCAATGAATATATATGGTTCTTGTTGTAATTAACGACTTTTACTTAAAATTGTATTTTGAATTGTTCATCTCAATGAATGATCAATATTTGGGAGGTAAACATTATATGATGAGGCACTTCCATTGAGTCCATCAATACATTCGATATATTCAGACAGTATTCAACGCTTTCATTAATGCCATCCCAAAATGGTGAGGACTTGGTTTTTACCCCAAAAAATAAAAATGAGGGGTCACTTGGACGCAGTAGTTTCTAAATTAGGGAAAACAAAAATCAGTTAGTTGTTCAAAAAGTTAATAACAGTTCCAATAATACTTTTTAATAATCATTACTGATAGACAAGGCCATGGTCAAACTACAAAATAGCCCATTGCAAAGCTGATTTATAAAAATGCTGTTTGGAAATTCAAAAATATAAATATACTTGATTTTTGATTTCAGGTTTGTCTGTTAATGTGAAATCAACTGATTAATCTTGATGAATCTTTTTTGCCTGACATCTATAAATGATTATGAAATTGAAATAGCGAAAGTTACAAATAATCGTCTGCTACAAGTATTGTCATTCTGCAAATTAATCCAAATATGGATCATACTCAGGAAATGGCCGTTGATTTGGCTTTAAATATGCACAATACAGTTGTATGTGGCCAAGCAGGCACTAAGAAAACCTTTACAATGAAACAACTTAAAAACAGGGACAAAACTGTAGGAGTGACAGCAAGCACTGGGGATGCTTCCAAATTACTCAAAAAGCATGGAAGCATAACAGGTTATATGTCTGTTTCAATTTGTTTGCTAAACTTTTCAAAAGATGAAGCAATATGGCTTAGTCTACTACATCTAAGCAGTTTAACATTGTTAGGTTTTACAAAGGTGTGCATGATACATGTGATATGGACATTTATATAACTTCTTATATATAAAATTAGTGTTCCCGAAAAGTCTAGTTTCAGTTTTGTTGTTCAAGCAATAAGCATTTTTGTCTTTGTAGCGTTTGACTGTTCTGAGAATAAAAAAAATGACAGATCTTCATTTTTCCATCAGTTCAATGTTTAGTTATTTTTCATAGATATTCAACGATTATCAGTTATCGCAAGTCCATATTGATCAATCATAAGGTGAAAAAAATAAATGATATCCCCTGATAATACAAAATAAATGTGAATCCCCTTTACATTTTGCCATATTTCTAGCATTAATTGCAATTTATGAGGCCTGCCTTGTTAAGTATATGACTGAAGAATCAAACTGAACTGAGAGACAAGAACCGAAAATAGTACTGAACCATGACTGACCCTACTCTAATAAATACAGATGTTATTAATCCACATATTATAATTGCACTTACCACTACTATTTTCAGATGAAGCTCAAAACCACAGTGAAGCATCTGACTGTAGAAGTCTGCAAGTAAGTGGCAACATTTCATTATCATGTGGCTTACACAATTAAAATTACACTGCAGATAAAAAGATGCTGAGGACTAAACTTATTTAGCTTCAGTAATTTATTTTGATTATAAATATTAATATTTCACCAGGTACAGTACCATGTATAATAAATAGTCCAGTGATTTAAAAATAATCTATCTCTATTCATATTCTTTCAAGGCACTTCACTTCAAATACTGTAACCCATTCCACCACTAGGACACCCAATCCATCAGGTGAAGTCTTTGCATTATATTTACATATTTTATATTACATTTTTAGCTTTTCCCCCTTACATCTCATGAAAAGTTCACAAATTGGCTTAGTCATAGTACTGTAGGCGCTTCTCTATTTTTTGTTTCTCACAATTTTTCAGAACATATGTCTGAATATTCAAATATCTCACTGCATATGAAGCTAACAGACCCGTGGACATAAAGTCATGCCTGGAAACTTCCATGGATTATAAACTCAAACACCAAAATAATAAATGAAGACAATAATTAGCGAGACAAAGAAATCACAAACAACAAATGAAGAAAGTAAGTTTGAAAAAGATAATAGAAAATTTCACTAATCAATCAGCAAGACACATTATGAACCAAGCAAGAAGCCCATGCTTTAAAAGCTGGACATTTTTGAGATGCTTATACATTATCCATGAAACACGTGATATAAGAGATCCAGAAAATGAAATCATAGACCTTTTTCAACTGATATTGACAATTCTTGTGAAAGTTTTTTTGTGAATCCCAACATATACACAATGTTTTATTCACTTTTTCCAGATAATTGGACTCACCTGCCAGGTTTTTCATCACATCTCTAATCTCTATACTCTTCTCAAGGTAATTATCAGATATGGCTATTCACAATACATTGTTCATCTCTCTTGTCATCCTCATTCACATAGCAACACACATATCATGCATTTGGTTCCCATTCCAACAGTAGTGTTTTGGCATTTGTCACGTGCTGTCATTGGTTCTTTTTTGACAACTGGTCATTCAAAATCAAGAAGCAAACCATTTGACCCATTGTTCCCGTTTTGGATTTTCTTTAAATTCTTTAATTGACGACCTTTCCCTGCTGCTGATTGAGCAATACTCAATCTCTGACGAAACACATGCTAGTATTAGATAAGATACATTGAAATTGAGAGGGTGAATAAACTCACAGTAGATATTCTAAAAGTAAAGGTGGAAGATGTAAAATCAAATTTATCAAAATGTAAAAATATATCATATTTGCCAATGATAAAATGCAATGTGGCTCAACTTAAAATGGAACTTCTCCATTACATCACAAATCCCATTGTTTACAACAAGTCTTCCAAATCACATTATGAACCAAGCAAGAAGCCCATGCTTTAAAAGCTGGACATTTTTGAGACGCTTATACATTATCCATGAAACACGTGATATAAGAGATCCAGAAAATGAAATCATAGACCTTTTTCAACTGATATTGACAATTCTTGTGAAAGTTTTTTTGTGAATCCCAACATCAACACAATGTTTTATTCACTTTTTCCAGATAATTGGACTCACCTGCCAGGTTTTTCATCACATCTCTATACTCTTCTCAGGGTAATTATCAGATATGGCTATTCACAATACATTGTTCATCTCTCTTGTCATCCTCATTCACATAGCAACACACATATCATGCATTTGGTTCCCATTCCAACAGTAGTGTTTTGGCATTTGTCACGTGCTGTCATTGGTTCTTTTTTGACAACTGGTCATTCAAAATCAAGAAGCAAACCATTTGACCCATTGTTCCCGTTTTGGGATTTCTTTAAATTCTTTAATTGACGACCTTTCCCTGCTGCTGATTGAGCAATACTCAATCTCTGATGAAACACATGCTAGTATTAGATAAGATACATTGAAATTGAGAGGGTGAATAAACTCACAGTAGATATTCTAAAAGTAAAGGTGGAAGATGTAAAATCAAATTTATCAAAATGTAAAAATATATCATATTTGCCAATGATAAAATGCAATGTGGCTCAACTTAAAATGGAACTTCTCCATTACATCACAATTTCCATTGTTTACAACAAGTCTTCCAAATGGACACACATACCAGTACAACTTCCAAACAAGATAAAAAACAAATCATTTCAAATTTTACTAGAAAAGACAGCACATTCTAATATGTATTGTGGCTTTTTGTCTTGGAGTTTCTATTGATGACATAGATGTTGTGATTCACTGGACCTACCCAAGAAGCATTCTCCAGTATTGGCAAGAGATGGGAAGATGTGCCCGCAACATGTCACATGGAAGAGGTATTCTTTGTTGAATACACTCATGTTTCCAAAAGAGAAGACGATTTCAAGAGTTAGAAGTACAAGAAAGATGAACCAAAAAAGTTATAGATTTTTACATGTCATTGGAAAAAAAACCAACATTGTATTGTTTACATTTTTATTAATTGTAACCTCAATGTTAAAGATACTATACAGCATAGACTTTTTGTCTGTCCGTACTTTGGTAGTGATAGGAATGTATTTTTCAATAATGTTGTGTCAAACTGCAACCACCAACTCTCCTCTGACTTTCTAGCAGGAAGTGTACAACTAAAAACATGTTGGGCTCTGGGAGATGACACTTTGATCTTGTGGGGACATGATAATTACGTGAAGTTTGACAAATATGTCAAATTGTTTTTAAAGAAAATACATGTACAGTGCACAAAATAGTCGTATGCATGTTTTTAGTGTTTTTTTACATGATATGTTTTATCCCATTTATATTTTATATATGATGTATTGGATGCACCGATTGAGTGCCGCTGCTCTAAAAGCGTTTTCCAAATAAATAAATAAATAAAAAAAAAATAAAAAAATAACCACATTTATTCTCATTTGACTGAGTAAAGATTTTTCTGTTCTTTCTCTCATTTTCCATGTGACTCACATTACTATTTAAATATTTTCACACTGATACACTTATTAAAAGTGTCAAGTGTTACAATGAATTTGATTTTTAATTTAGAGAAAAAAAAATATTTTTAATTAATTATGGAAATCGAGCAAGACGATATGGCATCAGTACATTAATTATAAAGTAATGTGTTATTTTCAAAGGGAGGTATCTGCCAGTAAGAATTACTGGCTCCAAACCATACAAATTCCGCTGCCACACCATGTGAGACCTTACAGAATACGACTGCAAAATTGAGGTATCATGTAACATTTTAAAGAATGATCACAATGTGAGCATGGCAATCAGACAGGTGACATACACAAAGATGATGGCAATGTTGCATGATATCAAAGTTATCCTGCGAAAGAAGGACATTTCAAGGAACAATAGCAGAGGTACAATGTAACTGCTACCATTTGTTTCTTCAATGCAACAAATGATGACCTCCAAAAAGTAGCTAAACATATTCAAATTTTGTCAGACAGGCAGGAAAAATTGGGGACGAATTTAAAGCACCAAGCTTCAGAGCTAGACTCATTCATGTCAGCAATGGACAAGAGAATTACAAATGTGCTTAGTGCCGTACAATTTAACCACAAGGACAGATGGCATTAACTGTGAACAGTTATTTAACTAAATTACCACATGCCTCTAATCAGTTAATTGAAAACTTTTCGAATTATATCCAATGCGTGTCAGCACCTTTTAAGTGGAAAAAGCCAGAAATGTATTTGTAAGGCAAGTATAAGGTATGTGGCCTTTTCATGATAACGCGTCTTTCTGTTGTTTTAATGAATTTTAACGCGTTTGCTGTTAAAATCACGTTCATTGTTAACATTTAACGTTTTAATATTAACACTACCCGTTTTTCGCATGTGTTTTCAAAAGCATCTATCATGTTTCTAACGTTAAAATCTGTTGTTAGCAACGCCCAAAAACGCATCTAAAACGGCCATAATAGCATCTAAACGCATTAAAACGCAAAACTGTCATTAACACGCATGTGCAATGAACATTGTTGTAGCGTGTCAAGTGCAAATTTCTCTGCTTTTGGATCAAGATTTCTATAACTTTTATAATATTTTCGCTATTTGCACTTTGTATTTTATATAAATTGTAGAGCATTGTGGTTCTCTATAATGTATGGATCTTCTAGGAAGTCGAATCAGTAGCTGTATTTGTAATATACGTTGGTAATAACTAGTTGAAATTTGAACTTCTGATTTTCAAATTCAAAATGGCGCGGGTGTTGCACATTGTTAGTTAGACACACAGTTTGATATATGTCAAGCTATGCTAGAAGAGACCGATGCACATACTTTTAGAAGGAATACTATAGTATGAAATTGCTCTATTTTTGAACTGCTGCATAAATATTTGCCACCTTTTCACATTAAAGTGGATGAACCAACTACTAGATGTCTTTCCCTATCCTGCTGATACTGCAAAGAACTAAGCTGAACCAATTGAGAAGAAGAATTATACACAAAATAATACCTTAAAGCAGTCTGCTTCAGGTATGCTAGCACTGTATGATGCCTTACCTTATGTACTTGGGAGCAAAAGTTCCTCTTGATGATGCCAAATTTAAGAAACTCATCTCAGCCATACAGATTTTGCATCTTTGCACTACACCATATGCTCACATAGATACAGGTAATGAGTTGTTATACTTGATTGAGAGTCACCATAAAGAGTTTGCTCCATAAACATTTTAACTTAAGTGCAGCAAGAACTATGTGGAGGAGTTACAGCAGATGTCTAATTTCAATTGTTGATGGATATTCCTTCATAGAAAAGATAAATCTGGCAATGTTATTTTCTGTTATGGACACAGATATGGAATCTTGATGTGATGGCAAGAACCCTGAACATCTATCAAGAGTTTTACTTGAATGTAAGTGGTGTACCAAGTAGGATTCTACCTGAAGAAGAGAAGAGTTTATGTATTCCAACTAATTTAACATTCAATGAACAGTGTTATTACCAAAATAATTTTGCCAAAGAGCATTTTTAAGTTCCAAACTAAAGAAATTAAAAAGACATGTAGAATCCTTTAATTTTGATGGAATAAAAATGGTAATGGAAAATTGATATGCCAAGGAATGACTTAAGTCCACTAAGAATCGTTAAGAAAACTATGTAGTTTTATTTTATTCTGATCATTGGCTCGGCAAAGGTTGATTTTTGGACCCAGCTTTGAACTGCAAGACGCATTAGTGAATATGAATATTAAAAAACAAACTGAGAGTACCTTGGTTAAAGCAGATATGAAATTTGACCATATTTGGATGCAGTCTTAGTAAGCACACAACACTGTAACGTGTGCCCGCAAACAAAAATGAAAGAGTGAAACTTCTTTCTCAGCTTGAAGCACATTATCCAAATATTGGAAATAATATAGCCGTGAGCAAACAACCGAGGCTATGTGAAATACATTTTGAAGCCATCGGAAATGACTCAACTAGGAGAAAAGCAAAGTAATGTGTGCCATACATTGGCCAGAGTTTTGGCTAATGCACATTGGCAAGAGGACAGAGGAGGAACAGAAACAGGAGCAGATACGGAATATGGATATTGTAGATGTCTATTCAGAAGTGTTGCCATGCTTCTGCTTTCATCATTGCAGGAAACACCCATGTGAAAAAATGCCAACTTTGGAAGAATTGCAAATACTTAAGATGACTTAGATCACACACAGTCCAATTATTGAGGAACCAGCAAGAAATACTACAAAACCTCCCAAAGAAATATTGCTTGAACGAAACCACTCTTAGGATTATATCCAGTCTTACTTAATTTACATAGGTAAAGCAAACTAAGTGTACAAAACCAATAACGAATATGTTGGGCACTAAAAATGACAACAATAGCTACAAGTAAGCAAGAGGGTCCTCTGCATTTGCTGGTGATTTCAGGAATACAGCAAATCTCTGTGGAGCATAAACATAGTGCTGCATACTTCTGTAAAGTGAAGCAGAGAGAATTAGAAGTTAGAATTATTGAGGACTAAGCCTATTGTGTCTAATAGTGGAATGGCAGCCATAGTAATATGGATACAGAATAAACCAAGTGAATGGCTTTCAACTAAATGCCCCTGATTTAAAAAGATTTCCAGAGAGAAAACAAAAATCCAGGAACAAAAGAAGAATCTATCAAAAAAGATGAAACAAAACACTAATGACCTAACTCATTTTGATGGTCTATGGTCAGAGGATATCATTTCTGAAAAACTTGCTTTATTGAATCCTGAAAAAAATATTTGCTTTGAATACACATATTGGATTGAGTCATAATTTGGCGTGAGAGTTTTGTGCTGTAATCTTTTCCTTTTGCTCTATTGTTCATATAAATACAAACTTAAACTTTCAATAAGTTTTATAATCAATATCAGTACTACCTATAATCTAATCATAATTGTAAATTCAATGTATAAAAAAATATTAGAAAACAGAGTAGAAGTAGAAGTCATAGATAAAGACAGCGAGATGGAGTAATATCGACATTTTGGTCTTGTGACATTTTTAAGACAGAGATCCTTGAAGAGGAGAGAAAATACCTGTTCAAAAATTTAGAGACCGCTATATTTGATAGATATTTGCATTCAATAGGACTGTCCAGTTCGAGAAATGCATGAAACATTTTTGTATTACTGAAGAAAGTATCTAATTCACCAATTACAATACAATATAATAACATTTTAATATAATAATAATAGACCTCTTATTTCTGATCTACCTACCAGAATGAAGGCTTATTTGCTGCCTCCTATTGCAAATCCAACAACACCTGCCGAAAGGCCTTTCAACATACACCATAGACGCATGAGAGTGGCAATCAAAAATTGTTTCTGGCTGGCGAAAATGTGATGGCTTTGTATTCATACTTTCGGTACATATAGAACAAAAAAAAATTCTGTGTTATTCGGTGAATAAAAGCAAATCAAAGATGTTTATATCTTTTTATTTCAGATGATGTACAAAAAGCCCCCATTGATGATATCAACAAGTATTTTGTACAAGCCCGCTTTTCATTTACTGTAATAATCAATATGATTGTTTTGAAAATAAATGAAATACCCTATATCATCCCCTAACTGAACCAAATTTTGCAGATATTAAATGTTATGGATTTCTTATGCCATTAGAAGTAAACAGAAGATTTCCAAAACCAAATTATTATTATTATTTCAACCCAGATCCAAATGTATGTAATAGTATTAATGCAATCACTGGAACGTATTGCTCATGCCCAACCGTGAGAGTTGGTCGAATAAAGCAGTTGGAGCCATGGCCACAGAACTTGGCACAGCAGGCTTGTTGGTCATTCTTGAGAATGAAGTCTGTCATTGTGGAAATTTTTTATTGCTATTGTTTGACATTTTGATACCCATCCACCATATAAATGCACTCATCAGTAGATGCAGCTCTTTCTAATGTAGACAACTTTACTGCTAAGTTATGACAATTCCTTCTATAGATACGCATCAAGGAGATGCTTGATTTCTCCAACAATAGAGACAATGATGACATACTCTTTACTAATACTGAGGGAAAATCACTTCATAGATCGTCTGTGACTGGTTACACTGGATTCACCACAGGCCAGTTACGAAAGGCAATGACTACAGTGCTGAAGGAGACCAACACTGAAACAAGGTAAGAATTATTCTTAGTTAAAAATGAAATTGTTAAAATCAGCAATTCCTCATTGAAAACCAGATGCTCAATATGCCCTATTTTGATCAATCTTGGTAAATAATGATTTGACATCTGATAGAGTTTGGGCTAATACACATTGGCAAGAAGACAGAGGAGGAACTGAAACAGGGGCAGAAATGGATTATGGGTATTGTAGATGCCTTTTCAGATGCCTTTTCAGAAGCGTTGCCACACTTTTGCTATCACCATTGCAGGAAACATCCAGGCGAGAAAAATGCCAAGAGAAATACAAATACTGCAGATGACTTAGATCACACACAGTCCAATTATTGAGGAACCAGCAAGAAATATTACAAACCCTCCCAAATGTTACCAAAGAAATATTGCTTGAACGAAACCAGTCTGCTAATTATACCTCCATTGACTTTAGGATTATATCCAGTTAAAGTAGTAGCATTCTTACTTAATTCATCAAGGAAAAGCAAACTAAGTGTACAAAACCAATAAAGAATATGTTAGGCACTAGAAATGGCAACAATAGTTACCACACCCGGTGATCGTGAAAATGGGATGGAGGGGGGGGGAGCAAGCAATTTCTGGTAGAAAAATGAACAAATCTGCAAAAATTATTTTTTCAAGAAAAGGTTTATGATTTAATTGCTAAACGAATAGGCGCACGGTATGGTAAAATATGTCACGTATTCTACGAATTTTTTTTAGCCGATTCTCTTCTTAGGTATAAGATCTATTAAAAAAGGCGCAAAGCCACCAACGTGCAAAAGTCAATGTTTTTGCTTTAAATCATGTTGTACTTGTTAGGTTTAGTTAGAGGGGTCAAATTAAGGTTGGCAAAATATTCCAGGAGACTGTTTATCTACACATAAAAAGATAAACGCTCTCCTCCAAGATTTTGATAATCCTAAATAAATCTAACTACGAATACAACTTGTTATCAATTCCTAACACCGGGTGATCACTTACAAATATTTATTGCAGGTTGTGTAGACCGTTGATGCTTGATTTAAAGCAAAAACATTGACTTTTGCACGTTGGTGGTGTTGCGCCTTTTCTAATAGATCTTATACCTAAGAAGAGAATCGGCTAAAAAAAATTCGTAGAATACGCGACATATTTTACCATACCGTGCGCCTATTCGTTTAGCAATTAAATCATAAACCTTTTCTTGAAAAAATAATTTTTGCAGATTTGTTCAATTTTCTACCAGAAATTGCTTGCTCTCCCCTCCGTCCCATTTTCACGATCACCGGGTGTGGTTACAAGTAATCAAGAGGGTCTTCTGCATTTGCTGGTGATTTCATGAATACAGCAAATCAATATGCTCTGTGGAGCATAAACATAGTGCTACATACTTCTGTAATAAGTGAAGCACAACGAATTAGAAATTAAGAATTATTGAGGACTAAGCCTATTGTGAAAGATAGTGGAATGGCAGCCATGGTAATGTGATACAGAATATACCGAGTGAATGGCTTTCAACTAAATGCCCCTGATTTAAAAAGAAGATTTCCAGAGAGAAAACAAAAATCCAGGAACAAAAGAAGAATCTATCAAAAAAAAGATGAAACAACATACTAATGACCTTACTCATTTTGATGGTCTATGGTCAGAGGATATCATTTCTGAAAAACTTACTTTATTGAATCCTGAAAAAAATATTTGCTTTGAATACACATATTGGATTGAGTCATAATTTGGCGTGAGAGTTTTGTGCTGTAATCTTTTCCTTTTGCTCTATTGTTCATATGAATACAAAATTAAACTTTCAATAAGTTTTCTAATCAATATCAGTACTACCTATAATCTAATCATAATTGTGAATTCCATGTATAAAAAAAAATATTAGAAAACAGAGTAGAAGTAGAAGTCATAGATAAAGACAGCAAGATGGAGTAATATCGAAATTTTGGTCTTGTGATATTGGAAAGACAGAGATCCTTGAAGAGGAGAGAAAAAATTTAGAGACCGCTGTATTTGATAGATATTTGCATTCAATAGGACTGTCCAGTTCGAGAAATGCATGAAACATTTTTGTATTACTGAAGAAAGTATCTAATTCACCTATTACAATACAATTTCTTGTTTCTTTTATTAGTTGCTTTGTTGTACTGATGATGCTATACAACTCAGATTCGAGTATGATCTCATAATAATATAATATTTATTCAATACCCTGGAATATAATTATGTATAACAGTCTGAGTCATAATTTCACTCTATGGCTATTATATTATGTGAATTCTCCACAAGTAGTGAAAGCGCAAAATATAATAGCATGCAAAAATTACTAGGAGTACAGTATTCATAACCCTTGTTTTTTTTTAATTATAGTGGTTTGTAATTCTGGGCCCAGTTGTTCAGAACCATTATAAACTTAATTGCAATTAACTTAATTTTTGGTCTAATTGCAATTAGTTAATTTCAATATTAAATTCTATTGTACAAAGCATTTTAATTTCAAAAATAACTAATTGTTAAATTCAGTATTAAGCTAATAGTGAAATTAGAATAATAGTGCAATTAAGACAAACTTCCTTAGTTACCATCCCAGGAATGCAATTGTACAGACGTATATGGTCTACGTTGAACAACAGAGGGGCCTGGGCTCTTCCAGAGTATCTAGCAAAGAGAAGAGAAATGAGGCCCGGGAGCACATTTCCATGAGGAGGGATATAATGCCGCTCTGTGTGATAAATGTAAGATGTACTAAATTTGAAACAATGCTAATTTTATTCAGTTGAATGAAATATTATATTTTTATGCGTATTTTACAAATTTGTATAATATTATTTAACTGCTGGTAACCACTGTACCATTGTCACCAAATATACAAACCTGTCCAAACCTACGTACATTATATTTTCTTTCTTTCAGATGGTGAGACACAAATTCCAAAACCCAGATGGAGTGATATGTAAATGACACAAATGGATTTGACATTTTGATATTTATACTGATTTGATTTCAAAAGCATAAAATAAATTATTTTGAAATACAGGGTGGTCAAAAAAACAGCAACCCTAATTTTTCTCATATCTTTGTCATTTTTGGAAATTTTGCCCTGATATTTTGCACACATGTACATCATTCAATTTCATACTAGACTGTATTATTCCATGAACATTGGACTGATAGTTGCAATGTTACAACACTTTAAATAAGGTGTCCCAGTTTTCCAATATCGTGCTGTAGGCAAACCTGCACATGTTTTCCAAACCTGTCAATGACATAACAGCATTCCTTAGCAAGTATGGCCTGAATGACACATGTGATGTTTATTTTGAGGTCAAATGTCTTTCTGGTGTTATTACCCTACACTCTATCTTTGGGGTATCCCCACTGGTAAAGATTAAATGGGGCCATATCTGGGCTATGGGGTGCCCATTCATTGTCTGTTGTACTGCTGATAATGTGGTCATTGAAGTGGTCCCAAATCCAATATTGTGCATCATTTGGTGTATGGGGTATGGTTCTGTCTTGTTGGAACCACTGTTGCTGCCTTTCAACCCCCTTGGTTCACCTAAAGTCCCCAAGAACTCCATGGGAATCACAAAATAGAGTTTGATGTTGTCAGTTATTGCATATCTGTTAGCATCATCAAAGGTAAAGGACCCTATCTTCTGAGAACACACTAAACTGTTCATCTGTCTGTGTGAAGGTGCCTCTCCACTACTTCATAAAGTGCTTGGCTCCCCAAGAATACATAATTGTTACAGTTTACCAGTGCATCAAGTTGGAAATGGAGTTCATTTGGATAACAGACCAGCTCTGAGAGCTCGAAAGTGGCCATCTGGGGTATGTTGATTAAAATGCAGTAATATTGTGACTATCAGTCCAATGGTCATGAAATATAGTAGGTTGGTAGGAAATTGAATGATGCACAAATGTGTAAAATATCAAAGAGTTATTCCTTAGAATGACAAAGATATTAGGAGAAAATAGGGTTGCCGTTTTTTTGACCACCCTGTACATCATAGTTGTCCTGTTTTTGTAAATGTGTTATCTCTGTGATGAGTGCCAAATGTATGTGACGCCGAGTTCATGTAAAATAATGCAAACAATTCACCACAGTGCTGCTAATTGCAATGAAGTAACACGAAGTAGCCATCAAACATTATTTTTAGTACTTGCAGTTATTCATTATAGATACATCAAAGAACATAGTATGTTAGTAGTAATAAAGCATGGACAGTATTTTGAATGTAACAAAATGTAATTAATTTGGAACTTCGAGTAAAAACTGTTCCCATATCTTTTGAGTATATTACAACGTAATATGCCGAAGGCTAAGGATAGAGGGGATAAGGCCAATGGGCCATATTTGAGGAAGGCCTTGGGAAGACAGGTGGAAAAAGACAATAATAACAATGCTACTGATCTGGTGGATGATGAAGATTTAGATGTGTCTAGGGAAGAGGGTATTCCACTTGAAAAGAAGAAGGCTTCTTAGAAGGCCATATTTTTATGACCATACTTATTCTCTTTACAAGAACAGACAAAAGAAAGATGCAGAAATAGGGAATTTTGCTAATAGCATCGGATGGACAGGTAGACATCGTATTTGTTTATATGAAAGATCTAAAAATGAATTAACCACGATCCTTTAAAGTGAGTCATGATTCTTTAAAGTGAGTCATTACATAAACAAGTTGATTATTTCAATGTTTTCATGATCAGTATAAGTTCAATGAACTTACAAAACGGTATATTTACGTAGATGATAACGTATACAGTTGGATCTCCGTATAAAGATTTGCCTACATGTGTGTGGAACAATTGACCGTAAGCATTTTTTGAGATTAATTGGGAACAAGTATCCAATCAAACACTTTAACCATCAATTTGAAACACCAATCAAACCAGTAGGTTCTAGCAATTCCTGGAAACGACCCATTCAGTAGCTCAACATATGACATACAGGGTGTTTCATAACGAGCATCTCCCAAAAAAAAGTCAATTTGAGAAGAGATGGGTCAATAACATATGTACTATATATGAGCCTATTTTATTCTAGACAAACACTTTGGATCAACTAAACATGCTACAATTCAAGAAAGCACAAATGGCATCCCTTTGACCTGTATTTATTACAGTCCGAGAAGATCTTTCCTGACGAAATGCCCACATTATGAAACACCTTGTACGTTTACCTGTAAGTATAAGTATACGTTATAAGTTGTACTTTCACTAGGTGCGAAATCTCTTATAGCAAATTAATTTACCTTTGATAAGCTTCGAAATGATATATGACATATACTATGGAGATATATGGGCATACTTTCAGGACACCCTGTATATTATTGATTTTGTGTTTTTCCAGACGCATGGATGGTTGTATGGACAGACTGACAGGTGGACGGCTTCACTATACTGAAATTTGTTCGTTGGGATAATAATGCATTGCTCTAAACTCTTCATTTAGACTGACATTGGTATCAAATTAATAGGCCCTTAAAACTTTACAAGACATTACCATATTTTACAAGATTTACTAGATTTACAAGACTTACACGTTTTACAAGATTTACTAGATTTACAGTCTACCGTTAGAGTTGCCCATTGCTTCTTCGTGAGACATCAAGAGTGGTATTTTAAGGGGTTAATTAGCAAGAAAACTATAGTAATTGTATTACATTACAATAACGCTGCATCATTTAATATAATCTCCTATATTATAGGTTGGGATTGTAGTTTCTATAGAGGAGGCAACAATAGTTGTACAGTGGATGAAAGGGTATTCCACAGACAATTTCAGAATGTTATATCTTAACCCTTCATATACTTGTAAATGGGCAAAACTATCTCCAAATGATTTGCTCATGCCACATTCATTGTCTCATTTCCAACAGTCAGAAAACTATATTTTCTTTTTTTTCATTTAGCATTGAAAATAGACAGCAACATTCGAAATATAAGAATTGAAAACAATTGCATTTTTAGTGCATTGACAAGAGCATTGGTGGCGTGTACAGTCAGAAGAGGCGGCAAAACAGAGCCAATGACCGAGGCCATTCCTAAAGGTTGTGTTTGGTTGTCAAGGTTTACCCACAAGGAAGATTCCAACCAAAATCAAAAACCTTATAGAGCACTACAAAAAGTCTAAATAAATAACATGGAAAAACTAAATTCAGGAGATATAATATAGCGGGGATACGTATGTCAGATAAATGTAGACTTTTAATTCGGAGAGGCGATTGTGAGTGTTAATCAGAGGATATATACCCATACTCACACACCATACACAGAGACAGATAATGGTGTTTCACTGTTTAAAATCCATACTCATAGTAAAATCATCGCTAAAATTATATCCAAGCAGGATTGCCTCCCAGCATTCCATCGAGAAATTTTGCCTTCAAGAGGGGTCAATGTTGTTATAACACAATTCATAATACCCCCATTTTTTTAATAATTTGAATTTAGAGTTTTGGTGTCATCAAAATTGTTTATTCATCATCGCATTTTGTAGAATCATGTTGATAGTATCCCAGCTTATTAGATATAGCAGGGCTTGTTCAAAATATCTAGATTTCAAATCAAGACACCATATTTTAGTGATCAAGCTATTAGGTCAAGGTTATACTTGTAAAAAAACTTAAAAAATCCTTTCTAGGCTTTGCTGAAAAGTTGCAGTTTACACATTGTAAAACTTTAATTACCGGGGCATTTAAGCATTTCATTCAGCTAATTTGAATCGTTCTCATGAAAACGAGGCCCTATCTTATTTATCTGTTTTGACCAATCAGAACTTTTATATCTTTAATTTGAACCAATCAGATTCATTACAATCATAATTCTACTTTTACACTTTTCCTTCCAAAGCCCTTCACTTTCACTTCATTTCTGAAATTATGCACATCTGCTTTCAGGTAATAGTTTTGCGAATTTTATTTTATCAAGCATAAAGCAATAATGTTATTTCACTTGTTTAGTATTTTTCATCAAATAGTCTGCAAGGTTTGGTGTTCTATATTGTAAGCGTTCACCTTTTACATTAATTTAGAATTATCAATACATTCACATATTCACATCTACTTTCACGTGATTTCGAACTATTAGTCACATCTTCTTTCAGGTTTAAATTAGAAACATTTACGAGGGTTGTCTAATAAGTCTTGAAATTTTTATTCTAATTAAAAAAGATTATCATGAATTTATCTGAAAATTGGTATGTATCAAGATCAATCAATTATCTTCAACATGTGACAGTTTCAGAACAAAAGTATGAACTTGAGTAACTATTATGGTTTCTATGGTAACCCGGGGAGTCGGGGATGGGGCGATAATGAAATATAGTAAAAATGTAAAATGGAGCCATGGGAGTATTAGGGATTTTAAAGGATGGTATGCATCTTAAATTGTAAATCACCTGTCAAGATTGACAAAAACACTGTATTCTTGGTAAAATCTTATGAAATACCTCTGAGATGTCATAATAAGCTAGCACAATTGCTCAATTTTGGTACAGAGTAACAGCATTTTGAAAATCAAAATGGCAGGGATTTTGTAACCAGATGCTAAATCTTTGCATGCAGTTGTACAATAGCCTCCTTAGGGCATACACCTACACAAACAAGAACAGCCATGGAAAAAGCATATACTAGACAGTATATAGACAGTAAACTCAGAGTGCACCTACAATATGGAGGTGGCAGAAGAAGTTAAAAACTGAAGATACCAGTCAGGAGGATGCTCCTAGAAGTGGAAGGCCAAAATCCAGTGACAATCTCATATCACATATTGTAGAGAGTATAAGGGCTGAACGGAGAACTTCTCAATGTAGGAATATCGCCCTAGATCAGACTTTGATATTAGTAAGAGTACTGCTCACAGAGTGATGAAGAAAGACCTTGGGATGTCAAAGAAAGCACCTAGATTCGTTCCACATATTCTGACAGAGGAGCAGAAAAAGCAACGTGCTGAGCTGAGCCAGGGGTTCCCAAATCCTTAATTTTTACGTCATATTTGTATTTTTATGATGTTTTCTGCCCTGGGTACCCCCAACATTCAATTTTTAAATCATCTATCACATCGCCAAATGATCTTATTATGCTATGAAATTTACAGAGATAGTAGAAAAATATCTAAGTTACAAAATGTGACCTTTTTATCATTGTATCTCAAATATTCTTTTAATTAAAATAAAAATTTCAAGACTAATGGGACAACCCTCGTACCATGAGTGTCACTCCTGAAAGGTTAGTAGAAATTAAGAATCTATTAATAGAATGGAAAGATCGGGTAAGTGCTACGAAATAAGAATTGCAAAGCTTGATAGGCAAATTACAATTTATGTCCAAATGTGTCAGAGCAAGCAGAGTCTTTATTAACAGATTTTTGAACCAATTACGTAAGTTGAAAAAACAGCACCACAAACAGCAACCAATTTACCGGCGGAAGAGGGAGATTTTTGACTATTGGTAGAAGAATAGGCCAAGCTCCAGAAGCTAAAATTCTTATCAAAACTCCATTCTTCACAGGAAATGTCAAAGCTTTGTGCTTAGAAAATCCTATATGTGACATAATTCTTGGTAATATACAAGGAGCAGATATGCCAAAATCAACTGATTTTTCCTATGTTACACCTGCTAGTTACGAGAGTCATAAAATAAAAAAAACACAAGTAGTATAGTTAATCAATTAGTTTCAGTTTTGTAATATTTACACAACCATAAAGGATGTCACAATAATCATGAATTGGGAGTATGAAAGATTTGTGGCTTGCTCCATATGATGTATTATGGTGAACCCATGGTGCAAATTAATGGGCCATATGCAATGCTAAGGAGTTTAGTTGAGTTCCATGGACTTTTGGATGGATCCAGACGAGGTATGACTTGTGAACCCATGGCTCAAATTAATTGATAATATCATCTAAACGATGTTCAAAATATCGAAGTACAAAAAATAAAGGAAATGGGTCAAAATAAAGCATTGTGAAAATGCCTGCTTGAAAGCTCATCGTCTCCAGATCATCAAAATATCCAAGTACAAAACGTAAAGGAAATGGGCCAGAGTAAAGCATTTTGAAAATGCCTGCTTCAAAAGGAAATTCACCTTGTGAGTTTAAAAATCAAATACATGAATAAGTATTGGTTCATATGCAAACCCCCATTCTCGGAATGCAACACAAACGCAGGTTCAACAGGACCCCTCCCCCTAAAAAACATAGTCTATCTGTGCTTTCTAGACATTGTAAAATGGTTGACTTGTTCTATCCCTGCTAGAGATCAAGGACAGTACTGCTAAGATAGTGATAGAGGGAGCGGCAAGTGATCATGGTGTGAGCAGGTTGCAACTTATGGCAAAGGCAGGGAGGGTCTGCAATACCCTCAAATTAAAAAATATGACGGCATCAGCAGGACTAACAACAATCCCTGATAGCCAGATGAATATGCCGAAATGGCAACAACCCCCAATACTAGGCAAAACCAAAATAAATGCAAAACTGCACCAGCTAAAGCTGCCAAAAATGGTCAACATGGCACAGACGAAACAACCCTGGAGTCTCTAGAACAAGAAATCCTTTGGGAAGCAAGAAACAAAGGTGCACTACAGGCTCGGAAATCCCAAAAGGGCTTATCCCAAAAATAACATACGAGGTGCCTGAAAAAGACACTACAGACATCAAAGAAGTGTTCAACATAATATACAAACACGAGAATGACCTAAACAATGCAACCACTTTACACAGCCGAACCAGATTTGCCTTTCATACAAACAGGTGGACACCCTTACCAGCAAACTTTTCAACACCGTGGGTAAAATGGAAGTGGAGAAAAGTACTAAGGAGCTGAGAAACACAGCTTCAGAATACAGATCCAAATAGAAACAAGCCACAACACCTAATCAATGCAAAAATAAAATATACAACATTGGTAGCTAATATGTTGTCATCCACAACAATTTTAAAATGTGTCTTATGTCTTACGATTGGAATTCCATGCAAATTCAACCATCATGACCCAGTTCAAAAATTGGTTTTCTTTAAAAAATTACAAATGTTGTACATTCAATTTGAGAGACTAATCTGAAATATTATGGCTCAATTCCAAATGGTTTTTGCTATTTTTCAGAAGAAGAAAGGATTAAATTCTGCTTAAAAGTGACTGTTTTTGGCCCATGTTTGTGGCATTTGTTTTTTGCATTCTTAATTTACTATCGGGGAGGCTCTTCATCTAGATTAGCCGCCGATAGTTGTCTATGTGCAAGAGAGCTTGCCTCCATGGCCGCAATGGTCTCTCCATTCAGGCTTCCATAAAACTCTGGACCATTTATATTCTACCTAGACTCACCTATGGTCTGGAAACACTGATCTTCACAAGACAGACATGGGAAAACTGAACCGTTTCCGAAGGAAAACCCTCCAACAATTACAAGGTATTCCCGAAAGAACTCCAAATGCAGCCACCCTACTCCTCACTGCACTGATATAACTGCCACCATCTTAATATATGAACTCTGTGCCAATGCTGAAACATAACTGCCATCATCCTAATCTATTAATTCAGTGCCAATGCCAGAAGATATAACTGCCATCATCTTTATTTATGAATTCAGTGTCAATGCCTGAAGATATAACTACCATCATCATAATCCGCCATTGCCTGAAACATGACTGCCATCATCCTAATCTATTGTCTCAGTGCCAATGCCTGAAGATATAACTGCCATCATCCTAATCTATGAACTCAGTGACAATGCTGAAATATAACTGCCATCATCCTAATCTATGAACTCAGTGACAATGCTGAAACATAACTGCCATCATCCTAATCTATTAACTCAGTGCCAATGCCTGAAGATATAACTGCCATCATCCTAATCTATGAATTCAGTGCCAATGCCTAGACATCCTACAAAACGTCACAAAAAATAAATATCTCCGAGAAAGAATTTTTTTATTATGAACAACCCAAATATAGTGTTTAAACAGGTTTGCTATTTATCTATTTTATATAGAAATAGAGAAGCCCTACCATATAAAAAAATTATAAGAAGCAGCTTCATTGACAGATCAGAGAAATAAAATCAGGAAATTGAAAATATTGGGAAAGATCCATGGGAATTCGATGAACCTAAACCAATTATTTCATATTAAGGGTATCCAGGTGGAAAAATTGATCATTTTAAAAGAATGGGAACTTACATAATGTGGACATTATATAAATACAAATTGGGGGAAATGATGCAGGATAATTGAAAAAGGAGGAATAAATGTAAAAAAAGGGGGAAATATTTTAGCCAAACAAATTCTCAGAGCAGTTGAGAAAATTCAAGAAATAAATGAAATGAATAAATGAAATCCATGTACATGATACTCTATGTGCAGTTTACTTAGGCATTTGATGGAATATGATGTTGCAAGTCATTAAGACTAGCTCCTCTAGAGTTTGGAATCTTTGGCAAGCTGAAGGAAGAGCTCCAAGGTGTAAAATTTCATGGGGTTGCCTGTCCAAGCTGCACTGAGGAAAAAGTTCCCGAATGGCTTCAGAAAAGGGTACCAAGATTGGGTTAAAAGACATGAACTCTGTATTCCCCTTTTGATAAGTTATCGATGTCCAGAATGTTTCAGTCTTCAACCTCAGGTGGACCACCTACCAGGAAACTAAATGACAAGGCAGTGCTAGGTATGTTAAGGAACCTTGTAACGAGGCCAATGAGCCAACAGATCTCAACTTTGAAGTTGCTGAACAATTCCTACCCCCTGGATTCCTCCAGCAGGATATTGCAGACCCAGTGTATCTAAATATCTCCAATATTATTGGTTTTAGTTTAATCATCTATGATGGGAATAGTTTATTGTATGTTTTAGATCAGAATAAACCCATGTTTTTCTGAGAAAATTATTGAATTACTGCCCTTTTTGAGAAAAATTCAATGGTCATAAAAAAAACTGGGATATTTCCGAGTAAATTTCTAATATTTTTGTTTCATCTGTTAACAGGTCATGAAAACTCGATCTTTCAAGGTTAAAAAGAGGCTAAAGCAAATATTTTGAATGGAGAAGAGGTGAGACAATGCACCTTGCTATTTCCATTGCTTTAGAAGAACTAAAGGTAACTGTCTTTGGGTATTCTTTGGTAAAACATTTACCAAACCACTATGGGTCAGAAGAACTTAGCTTTTCTGGTTGTTGTATTACAGAAATTATGCATTCAGTGGAATTTTCTTAAGTGGCCACAGAGAGTTATGTGATTGTAATTAATTGTGGCTCACATACTCTATAACTGATGAAAAAATATTGTAATAAACATAAATTCAGGCCTATAGTCATTACTTTTCTGGAATCAATTATACAACACATACATTTTGTAAGTTTTAGTGTTTGTGACCATAGTATGAGATTTCAAAATTTTTCATTCAGCATTGTATTAATTTAAAAATATCTTAAAGAAAACACATTTCTGTTAACAATAGTCTGCTTTTTAGGAAATTAAATAAACATTAATGTCATTGCAATCAGTGCCATTGTTCATTGCAGTGAGAATCTAAGACAAGAAAATTACCAACTACTCTGCGAGGAAAACAGCTGCACCAACAAAGCGATAAAGTAACCCTAATTTCCTGGCTAGAACCACTTGATTTATTCATCTTTGATAGGGGTTTTAGAGATATCATTGGGACACTAGAATTCAAGGGCTATGAGTGCCATATGCCAGCATTTGTAACAAAGTTTATAACTGAGTTTAGTTGTCAAGATGTGAACAGCAGTAGAATGGTACATGGTAACTAAAATGAGATGGGTGCTTGAATGTTATCATGAGAGGATGAAAAATGGAAGATGTTAGATGATGCTCTATATCATGCTTTTGTTGGTTAGCTTAAGAAATTAGTTAAAGTGGTGACTGCAACTTTGAATGCTTTCTGAGGTTTGATTGTTAACAGTGTGCCAGAGGATGTTCATACAACAACAATGATATTGTTACATTACCAAACAAGCTTTGGAAAATATAATGAATATTGTGTTATTCAAACACCTACAGATTCCAGTCCAAAACACCTCACAAGTTAACATTTTCTAGACATGGAGCTATCTTTCTATGTAAAACCCAGTGATTAAACAAAATAGGAGTACTGATAGAGTTGCAGCAATATATTTAAAAAATGATGAGGGTAATTAAGTAAACCGTGGTGAAACAAGATATGATGAAAAGGGCAAGCAGTCTTTTATTTATAGTTTTCTATTAAGTTAGAATAAATTTCAAACTACACAATGAACTTCCAATGTCAGGATCAAACATGGATTCCCTTAGCCACATGTCAATTATCAGTTACTATCCATGAACTAGTTTCAATGATGAATATATCTTCCCAGTTATCTGTGTGCAAACATAGAAGTCTTAGAAGACTCTGGCTGCATAGGGTGTATAAAGAAAAGCATAAAACTGTTTCCAAGAGAGACAGTAGCACAGACCCATATTACAGAAGAATGAAACCAACTGATATAAAAATATAAATGACATTAGTACTAAAAAGAAGGACAGGTATAAAATGTGTATTTAAAGTGTTGAAACATTTCCCTTTGTAATTTGCAAATTCACCCAGTGTTTGATCAGATTACAGTGAAATACTATGACTAAGTAGTAATAAATACTACTGGAAACCCTGCTCATAACAAGGGTTAACAGAAACATGAAGAGCATCTTAACAATGATCTTAAGGATCACATAAAACAGGCCCATGGATCAAGAAAGCCAATATGAGCAGATGGGAAAAGCATAATAAGCATTATGTTGTTATTCCATAGAACAAAGTTCAGAGGGATAGAGGAGGCATTAAGTTACAACCCCCTGGCCATCTCTGTGATAAATACAGCTGCAAAATTTCAGGCAAGCAATCTTTTGATGAATGTTCACTTGCTTTTTTCAATCCTTGTATTTCTCTAAACATTAACAGGAAGCCAAATATATCTAAAATGAATAGATCATAAAAAATGAAAAGCAAAAAGACTATATGTATTTATGTATGTATGTATTCTCTGTGGATGTTTGTTATATGCAGCTGCATATATGCGTGTTCCATATATGCAGTTATTGTCTGCGTTTTGTCAGTGATGATTACTGGTTATAACATGCAATTCGAAGCAAATAAACACTAGAATTGCTCGTTATTTGCAAGCAATATTCTTTATTTTATACAGTGGTGGCCGCAGCTGATCCTGAACTTCACAGATTCACCATCCTAAATGAAGATTACCTCAGAACTTTAATGTTTGGTGTTTATAAGGTCAGAGTGGTATAAAATCCACCCGGGAATAACTGTAATTCATGCAATTTATCTCTTGTTACGAAACAAAATATCAGTATATCTGGATATGCATCTTTAGACTCAAGCGTGCTTGTTGTTTTAATCTTAATTCTCTATCATTTCTTAGTCAATGCGAAATAAGATCAGTTTAATAATCATATTGAATTCCTTGATTGATGTATGTAAATGTATGGGTATTCTTGAAATGATTTATTTCTGATGATTATTTCATTTGATCTGTACATATACATCATGTACATGTATTTCCCAGGTAATATTAAATCTTAGACCTTCTAACCAATTATATTCAGTATGGATATTTCTTTATTCCAGCCACTATCAATAAAAAACAGAAAGGACATGCCAGACACAATAAAGTAAGTCAACCTTAATTTTTCCTTTGGTGCACCTTAATTATGCCTTGAGTGCACATGAAATTTCCCTAGGTTTCCCTTACATCCCCATTGATTCACATCAGCCAACCATAACTTCACCTTTTATTTCATATTTATAGAACATGGGATTCAATGTCTGCTTAGCGTAATTTAATGTTTTTACTTGAACCCCTCACACTACCATCACACTAGATTTGTACTGCCATGTACTATTTTAGGGACCTGTATCTCTTTCCGTATATGCGCCAGAGGTCTAATATTTAAGGTAGTTAATATTTGAGAAGTAGGCTTAAGGAATATGAAAAAAAGAAATAACAAGTATTTGACAATTATGATTTCTTAGACCTCTAAACATTGCCAATCTTAATAACATACTGTAAAGAACTGTACTGTGATTTTGAGGTCATTGTAGTAATAGAGATGCAGGCAGGAGGCGAAGATCCCTTAATGTATGCATCAAGTGTGCCAAGGGGCTTTACTTTGACTGTCTTCTCTTGACATCTCATCTCTGTTACACAAGTCATCATACTTCAATATATATATACATATTTTCTTTTTTTTCATTTAGCATTGGAAATAGACATCAACATTTGAAATATAAGAATTGAAAACAATTGTATTTTTAGTGCATTGACAAGAGCATGGGTGGCGTGAACAGTCAGAAGAGGCGGCAAAACAGAGCCAATGAACGAGACCATTCCTAAAGGTTGTGTTTGGTTGTCAAGGTTTACCTTGGAACGAGGAAGATTCCAACCAAAATCAAAAAACCTTATAGAGCTAAATAACATGGAAAAACTATATTCAGGAGGTATAATATAGCGGTGATACAGATGTCAGATAAATGGAGACTTTTAACTCGGAGAGGCGATTGTGAGTGTTAATCCATGGATATATACCCATACTCACACACCATACACAGAGACAAATAATGGTGTTTCACTGTTTAAAATCCATACTCATAGTAAAATGTAGAATCATCGCTATAAGTATGTATCGTTTAAACAAAATACAAAAAAACTTTTCAAGAGCAGGTATTACTGTTTCGAAAGTAACGATGGTTACAAGGCAGTAAACCATAGATCACAAGCCTTACCACAAATATAAAGTATATGGGAATAGAGTTGATATGTGTGAGAACCTTAAACTTCTCATTTTATTGGGGATGGGACTTGTGATTCATGTGTATTTCTAACTTCTTTATGTGTGCATGGATCTAAAATTGTGGCAGCCATCTTGGATTTGTCATATATGTGGACATGGTTTTGGTTGTGCTGAATTTGTTTACAACTTTTGGTCCTTTCCCTTTGGCACCTGTGCTTATATATTTCAAAATAACATTTCTTGTACACCTTCGATAAGTGAGATAAGCATTTGAAATTAAATACAGATAGTATACTTGACATTTAATGCAGTGAACAGTAATACAATTCATTCTTACATAATGAAGTGAGTCCAGACAAAAAGTTGTTATTGTGTTGGTTTAACTGGGCATAAATCACTTATTGGCCTTGGTTTTCTTAATTGGCTTGGATAAAATGTTGTTCTATTTATTCAGAAAGGAGTATAGTTCAATATACAAGTTCACATTCATTCAATCCTCTTGTAGAAATGAATCTCATATTATTTCATCTCAAATATAGAACACAAAATATAATTAAAAGCAAGTTTCTATTAATTGCAAAAGTTAGCTTCCATGTCATGACTGAGATTGGGCTCCGCTTCTAGAGAAAAAAGATATTCCCTCTGGAAATATCGTATTGACCATAGCTATACATTCCATATTTAATCATCCCTGTGAATAACATTGATATACAGTATATATATGACATCGATCAAGGATCTTGGGTTTGGGTATGTGAGACATGAGTTGCTACTTTTTTAATCTCATATTCAATATTCTTTCTTTAACCCTCATATTTAATATTTTTGGAGTTGTCATTCAATTATTTACCTATTTGTTATTCTTTTTCCCATAGCTGAGCTCTGTTCCACTCTGTTAGGTAACATGAAAAAACATATTTATCATATTTTGCAAATGCGTGGAAAAAGTGATATCTGTGGAATATGGAAAATATTTCACAGATATCACCTTTTGCCAGGGATTTGCAAACTACCACCAATATGATGTGTTTTGTTACATAGTGATTTCATGACATCACAGGGATGAATGAATAAATGGATGATGTTTTGATATGTTGTTTTATAGGTGAACTATGGGATAAATAGAACATCCTATGAATTTTGATATTGTGTTAATCAACTCATTGATATCAATATCTGCGCTAATTCGCTATGCTAACTTGGCGAGATATTGATATCAACTCGGAAATAAAAGTGAAATCATTTAAAATCATATGATATCCTATACATATCCTATACTGTGCCACAACTTTCTCATATGTTATAATTTGGCACAGGCCATCATTTCTTTTCCTTGAATTCATGCTTTTGTTCCTCGTTTTAGAAATGTGAGGAAATCTTTGATTTTCCTTGTATTTAAGTTGCTTAAGTGTTGCCCTGTGATGTTGATAAAAGTCAATAGTAATCCATTAGAGTCAAAGTCGAAATGTACCCATTGCTAGCCCAGAACCTACCAATATTGCCCTATGTGCTTTTCCATTAAAATAGTTTTATTTGTCTCTTTTCTTCAGTATTTCATATATATATATTATATTTTAATATAAATTGGTTTATATTTATACATTATTTACTTAGACAACAATAAATAATTTTTTGATAAAAAAACCCGAAATGGTATATGATCTTTAAATGACTGTTGTGTGAACATCAAAGGTCAAAATTCGCTGAATTGTATTTTCATAAAGCACAAATGATTTTTCTTCAATATGATATGCATTATTATCAGATATCTTTGGGGGCTAAAAAGGGGACTTAATGACACCCGTCCTTTAAAAGAAACTGAAATCTTCTACACTAATCTATATCAAGATAATAATATAGAGCCTAATAAAATAAGTAAATTAAAAAATAAATTAATAAAATAATTAATCGTTTACCAAGATGCCACCATCCTTCAACTACTGTAATAACATCACAGAATGTCGACACAAACACCATTGAAGGACGATGGGAACATAACAAGGACCATTTCCAAAAGATTAATGGAACCAGTTTGTCTTGACTTTGAGGGTCACTAAGCAGAAGTAATGTGGCGATCCAATGTACAATGCCTGTACAAGAACAAGTAATTGTCAAGTCAATTAGGAAAAATCAACAACATCTTTATAAACAGATGGGAATCAACGAGTCATTTATAGAACATACTATATTAAATTAAAATTAAATTTAAATATTAAATTTGCCTTGACTTAATGACAAATAGTTTTCCCAAAACAAGTTCAACTCAAAATTCTTTGATTCTATTTAAGCAAGGTGTTTCTTGAAGGCCCTCCTCTTCATGAAATTCTGGCAACATTGGTTGAGGGGGAGATGGAACATGACAGATCAGAAAAAATTGACATCAAAACAAGAAGGTACCACACCGTTGAGGATACCACCTGGAGGTTTCTTCTTCTGGACAAAGACGAATACAAGAGGCAACTCATAGTGAGGTTCTTACACGAGGTGGCAATATACACTGGTGGCCCAACTCAAGAATTTATGAGGTACTTTTACCATTGAAAATATTGTGACATAAACATTAATACCACTTTTTTACACAGTTCTCCAGAAATACACATCTTGTCCAATATGTTTCAACAGCAGTCCACTTATAAATGACCAACTAATTACATTTTTTTAAATATTTTTTTTCATCTTTCTGTTATATTTCTCACTGTCTGATTGTGCATTATGTGGCTTGGAAATAAGAAGATTTATCTTTATCATTGCTAAAAAGCATGCAATTTGATTGGCTGATTGAGTACCGATGGTGATCAAAATACATAGCATAGCTTCCTCAAGACATATTGCCTGCACTTGACAAAAATAAAAAATGAACTATACAATGTAAATTATGTTAACTAATGGGTTTATTATATAGTTATATTCATTGACTCCACAAGGACTCCACATGTCAAAACAAATATTCTATTTTTCTTTTAAAAATACAAAATAATTGTAGAAAATGTCTAGCAATGGTATAATAAAACAAATATTTCATTCTATGTGGAGGGAATACCTTTGCACTTTCAATGACTTGCCCCCTAATCGTTGGTGTAATTCTCTATAGCCTAACTGTTTAAGGGTTAATGTATTTAGCCTTACAGGCGGTGGGCAATACATAATGCAAAAATCATTTAAACATGAACAGGTATTGGCTAAATGGAATATTTGCTTAATATTCCACTGCTGTACATGTGACTAAGCAGCCACTTATCATCAGGTTGCATGCCCACGTTTGTTATTTATTCCATTCCGAATAGTAGTGGTCAAACGGTTTGAAAAAGCTCATGGGTCAGTATGATTTTAGATGAGTTTTTGATTTTTATGAGTTTTTAGAGCTTTATGCTATCACTTGTTATCGAGACTGAAAAATACAAAACTCACTAGATCAAAAATTTTCAATATGAGAAAAAGGAGAGAAATATCTACACAATGGCTTGCTAAGAGAAAATATTAAGTGTAAAGTCTGTCAAGCCCCTGTATAATTGTCGTCACTGTTGTTATCTGAGCATGTACCCTATGCTGCATACTCTGTACTGCTAAAATGCAGGGATTGGGGAACAATACACAAGCCACTAGATCTGTAAAAGAGAAACAGAGATTTGTAAATCTCATTTTGGATTATAAAAAAGTTTTTAGGGGAATTATTTTTTAGATGTTCAATTTCAGGTTTGCATCAATTAATTCAGGATCAATAGAATCAAAACATCATATGGTTGATCATAAATGTCCTCTTACAACCTCAATCACTGCTCATCAATGCTACAAACATTGATGTAAAATTTCATTGATGAAAATCTAGATATCAAGTGAATTTTCATTTTAAAAGAGTTTTTTTTTTAAATGTACAAGGAAGAATTGGACCCCAAAAGAGACTGATGAGTTGAAACAACATTTTGGACAGTTTTTGGACTCAAAAACATGTCCAAAAGTTAAAGAGGTCGAGGAAATAAAAACTGTTCTGATCAACAGGACATCGTCATTAATTGTCAAAAAATTGTCAAAAAATTGTCAAAAAATTAGTGCCATGAACCACAGAAAAAATAGACAGTAATAGGTTTTATATATTAAGTTTTTAAGTATTATTACATTATATCCATGTATCTTTTTGCAGACTAAATATGTTCATGATGTTATTTCCTCCAAAAATATGTTTATTTGGATTATCTTTTGGGTAGACTAGTAAGCTTATATGGCTTATTCATTTTGGTTTCATTTTATTGACTGATTATTTGAAGAAGTAGTTGTTAGATCCATATTGAGTTTAGTGTTAAAAAAACTTAACAATTCTTTTGAACTTGTGATAGGTTAGTGAGGTCACACGAATATTCATAACTCAATTAAAAAATAAGTTGGTGTTTTGTAGATTTAATTGGATATTTTAGTTTGTACACCTAGGTGTGTCCTGCATCTACACCTAGGTGTCCACTGCAAATTTGCCTATTTAGTTTACTTTTACATACTCAAGTGTAATTTGTTTACAGAAATAGAAAAATTATAATATATTTAGAGTTTTCATGGAAGTTTTATAAGCATTAAAAAGCATATAAATCATATGTTTAAATAGCTTTGTGTGCTCCTCGGTGTATTTTGGTATCATCCTTTCCCATCATGCATCATTTGTGCCATTTTGGATGTTGGATAAATACGCAGTTGATAAAGCGCAATTGATATTTTGTTGGATTTGTGAGTATATGTTAATATTATTTTGTTTCATTAGATGTTTGCATAATTTAATGCAGACGAAAAACAAACACCCCATAATGATAGTAATCTGACAAAATGAGAGAAGGGGAGCCAATTTCTGCTTGAAAATTCAACAAATGAGATTTATTTCTGCCCACCTGCTCTAAGACCATGCAAAAGCTATGGATCAAAACTACAGTTTGCTTGTTCATGCTGCAATTTCCAATCAAAGTTGTCCAAAACATATGATAAAGTAGACAATAGCTATTTCAAAGGTAACATTAATGAGTCTAGACCAGCAGACCTATGCTGCATTACAGGTAGCACTTAAACAATCTACAATTGATTCCAAGCAAGTTAGAAGATTTTTTGCTTCACTTAATATCAAACCTCAATGTAAAAGTCATATGTTTAAAACAAGCAAGTAGGCAGATAATAACACAACTCTTTAAACAAGATATGAGCAAAATCAAGACAAAATCTCAAATAAATAAATAAAATGAGACATGTAGCTGAACCCAGAGGTAAGTAAAAAGTAAAATCGTTAATATGTAGCAATTATGTATAAGGAACATGATTGATATGATTCAATATATTTGTAGAAAAAACTTCCTAAATTCAGATTGAACCAATGTTCCTCCTGTGGTCCCTAAATGGATTAAAGAACATTATGGTCCTGACCAATGTTGTAGGAAGGCTACACCAATGAGTATCGAGGCTGAACCTACCATGCGAGGGAAGGAGGCAACACCAGCGAGAATCAATGGGAGGGAAAGAGGCAACACCAGTGGCGTCACAGCATATTTCTCAAAACAAGTCAAGAAGTATATTTCTTTAACATGAAGTATTATAATGTGACGATTCAATATATTTGTAGAAAAAACTTCCTAAATTCAGATTGAACCAATGTTCCTCCTGTGGTCCCTAAATGGATTAAAGAACATTATGGTCCTGACCAATGTTGTAGGAAGGCTACACCAATGAGTATCGAGGCTGAACCTACCATGCGAGGGAAGGAGGCAACACCAGCGAGAATCAATGGGAGGGAAAGAGGCAACACCAGTGGCGTCACAGCATATTTCTCAAAACAAGTCAAGAAGTATATTTCTTTAACATGAAGTATTATAATGTGGCGATCTTGCACTTCGTTTCCACTGTTGTCAGTTGGTTGATTTGAGAGATCGCCACTTTGTTAACTTATACTCACATTTTAAATGCTATCGCAATTCTCCATATATCAGAGTTTAACCCTTTTCTTTCAAAATTTCAAATTAAATGTTTTTGTTATTGCTGCCATGTTGGATGCACTTTGACCTTTGGTCCTGGGAAATAGTTCCTCTTTCAATACGTTATTACTCAAGTATTTCACTCTATTTCATGTGTTAAACCTCATGTTTATTTATATTATTACCCTATGTTTGGGTATTTTAACTTCAATCACTCTTAACTTAGCTTTAAACAGAGGAACTATATTCTCCGGCCCTAAACTAGCGCAATTAGGCACGCGCATAAATATTTTACATTGTGCGAATCCGAGCTTCTTCTGGCGAGTCGATATATTCAATTCTCCGTCTTTTGGCTATTTTACAAGATACGCAAACTCTGGATATAACTACTGGATATATATACCGCTGATTACATTATGGAGTCGTGATACAGGCACAGGCCAGGTAATTGCATTTATTTAGGTTGCTCAAGATTGTCGAAACTTGCTGGGTTATTTCACTGATTTTACTGTTCGATCATTCAAACTCAACTTTATACAAGAATTTGACACTATTTGTAGCGCATTTATTGTTATAAACCCTTGTTAGAATATTGTGGACCAATTTAACTACGTTTTCGCAGCCCATCGGGAGCGAAAACTTCAATTTAACACAGGGTCATTGAGGTCACTTGCCAAGCCTATGAAGCCCGTGAAGCCTTTTGGGCTGTAATTGACTTCCCTGGTACTGACCTACCCCCTCCCACACTTACATGTCAATACTCTAAGTGGGCTACATATTGGTGTTTTCATTTGACTTAATGCATTCATATTATCGGCCTATACTTAAAGTTCTACCAATTTTTCTGGACACACTTGTATTAAACGTGCTCCGATCAGCTGATCGGTGTTATTGTTTACGTTTAAGGTCAAGTGTCAGCAAAAAATAGTTCTCACTTTTGGCTTCTGTATGTGAAAACCAGCGGCGTTTCAAACTTGAGTGTACACATGCATTCCATTGCCAGTAACTGTTAGTGACTTGTAACATTGTGAACTTGTTAATTTATTACAGTAGAATAGATTTGTTTTTATACATTTTTATAAAGATCCCTTTAAACGCCAGAGTTTGTTTATTTCTTGGTAAAGTATGGTAATTATTCCTAGCTAGATCATTCAATCCCCCTCCCGTTGTATTAGAATTGAAATTATTGACAGAAGCCCATTTGTAGCCAGCTGGTTATTTGTGAACAGACACTTCAACTGTAAATTGTCTTTACAGATACTTATTAGGTTGTTTCACGTCTGATTTCTCTAATGCCATGGCTTTACAAAATGCACACTTTTGTTTCCACTGCACTAATTTCTCACCTGACCTAATATATCTACCCTGTGGCCATTACATCTGCTTGTATTGCAAAATCTTACTGACATTGACTGACCCCCAACATTACCCTGAGCAAGAGATTTGTGCATGTACTTTCTGCATAGACCAGTGGAAAACAGATGACACTTGTTGTCCAATTTGTTTCGCAGAGGTCTCCTATCAAGGTCAATCGCACGCCTGTCCAGGTAGTTAAATTATTTGCTCACACGGTAATTGGGAAATTGTCACACAAGATTTGCAGAGTTCTTAATTTTCCTGATTGCTCAGCCTGATTACCCTACATATTATTTACCAACATATTACAGTGAAATCTGTCTTTGATCCACTATATATCATCTGATTACAGTGAAAACTTGCATTGGCCCACTATTTACTGTATGATTACAGTGAAACCTGCAATATCAAACACCTCTTGTTATCACATACACCAATGTGTCCATATGAAGTCACGCCTTTATAATGAACACCTTTCAATGGTGAACATATTCTTGTAGATTTTCTGAGTACAGTGAAACTCATGGAAATTGAACACCTGATTTCTGACATAGTGTTCTTAATAAAGCCCCTGTAAATGGCTTTCCTGTTCAACTAACCCCTCCCACTTTGAATTGACAACCCTAACCATTGCAATCTAGCACATGCAGTACATGTTCTTAATAAAGCCCCTGTAAATGGCTTTCCTGTTCAACTAACCCCTCCCACTTTGAATTGACAACCCTAACAATTGCAATCTAGTACATGCAGCACATGTTCTTAATCCAGCCCCTGTAAATGGCTTTTCTGTTCAACTAACCCCTCCCACTTTGAATTGAAAACATTAACAATTGCAATCTAGTACATGCAATATCTATTATTTGAGACATCAAATATTACTTCCTTTTCTGTCCGATTCCCAATCACGCTACCACATACGGGTCGTGACAATAAGTTCTCAAATTCATACTTTATGGCAAATGATTACAGATGTAAACACAGGCAAAAATTCATTGACCATTGTTCGCTGCTAAATGTGGGAATATGCAAAAGTTTGAGACCTAATAATAGACCTTAATAAAATAAAAATAAAAAAGCATCTAATGTCTAAGGTCTATTGTGAAATCGAATATGAGAATCATTTAGAAAACCTATATTGATACTGAACAAGAAATTTATTTTGTTGAGGTTGCAGTTTTCTAGTTATTATTTATAAATTACTGTTTTTCTTATAGGAGGAGACTTATTACATTTTATTAAGTCAGGTTTCTTATCTGAAGTCCAGATAGTGAAAGAGTCAGACAGATGTTAAAGACTCTCTCAGCTTCAAGGACCTGGAAACTTATTTGTGGTAAGTCATTAGCATGGACTTGAAAAAAATGAATTTACCTTCACTTCCTCTCTGACGTTGTTAAAATAGTTCTAAAATTCCCGGGGCACGATCTGAGAAAGCTTCAGAAATTAGTATTTTTTTTATTACGAAATGAACAACGTCAATTCTGTGAAACATGGATAAGAATAGCGTTTACAGATGATTGTACTATGATATTTGTTAATTAATGTTGTATTTGATGTGTTTTAGGCAAAAAGCCAAGAAATTTCTGCGGAGCAACAAATTGTCTAAGTCGATGATCACTGGCTTCAACATTACTACACGTTTTCAAGATGGCTGCGCCCATGAATACTTCCAACAAAGACAAATTAAATGAGAAAATAAGACAAGCATGTGAATCCTAAGGTGATAATTTCCCGTTAAAACCACTGCAAGAACAGGCCATCATTACAGTGTGCGAAGGAAAGGACTGTATTGTGAACTTACCGACTGGGTATGGAAAAAGCGCAATATTTCATTTACTACCAAAAATAATTTGAAAAAGTGTCCTCTTGATAAGTCCTCTAAACATTATTCAAATGGACCAAATGAACAATTTAAAGGAAAAGGGTGTATCCTGTTGCAGATTAGATCAGGTGACAGATCTAATGAGCTACGATGAGAACCATGTGCTAGTCAGTACACATGAACTTAATGATGTAATCAAGGGAAAGTTTTCCATAGTGGAGGTGCATCCCGAGGCATTGTTTGCTTCCCAAAAAGCGCTGGATTTGTTACAGAATGTAGCTTTTCAAAATAGCATTGGGGCAATAATCATCGACGAATGCCACAAGGTAGAAGAATGGTAATTTACAGAATTTTGTATGATTTTGATTTGATAAGATGATAGTTCAACAAGTTAAACCCAATACCACGGCTTTCATTTATTAATCTGAATGTTCCTGTTGCCGTGATTGAGTTTAACTGCCGTGCGATGGTTTCATTGGTAGCAAATTCTCACAATCAGTTATTACTTAAACGCTCATGAATATCCATGCACAGCAATAGGCCACCATTAACTTTTTTGCATCAAGGCCAAGACTAGGTTTAGAATTTAGAAGGTATGATTCTTACGATGATAAAATATAATCTTCCAGAAGGCCGAAAGGTGACTAAAAACTTTATAAGAAACCCAACAAGAAAAGCAAACTGTAAGTGTAAATCTGTCAAGAAAAGTAGACCCTATATATCCCAAAACCATGATCTAACGTGAAAAGATACAATGTCTAACACCACCCCCCCTAAAATCGAGAACAAATATCACCATTCTTGACCAGAACACCAAAGGACATTACATTCATACTGAAGTCATTACAAAACATGTTGAAAAAAGATTGAAAAAATTGATAGCCAATACTCATAACATCATAAATAGTTGTAGATACTTGTACTCATAAAAGATAAGAGTATGCAGTCTCAAATGATGTGGGAAAGATAAAATCCAGTCTTGAAGTTAAGGAGGACAAGATGACCAAGGACTTCAAATGACCAAGCGTACACAGACTGACAACAGACGAAAAACGACGGAAGGTTAAGGATGTAATGAACATTTTTAAGGAAAAGAAGAGAATCTAAGTGAGACCGAAACAGCATTCACAGGAATCAAAGACACTCTACACATTACGCTTGACTTTGTTTTCAATAAGAATATTTTACAGTATAAGATTGTATAGTTTAGGAGGAGTCTAGATAGAATTATAGATTAGTCTTATTAGAAGCAGTGAAAATATATTTTGTACAGCAGAGGAGATCACGTAACATGACCGTATCAAGAGTGCTTACTGAAATCGGGATAGAAAACAATGCACCATCATGCTCGGAAATTCTCATGGAGAGATATACTGTCTATACCAGACGCTCAGAGAACTCCAACTCCAGTTACTCCACTGACTCCAATTGGAAACGCTCAAGTGAATGGTAAGATATAATTTCAATACATTGCTGGCAGTAAAACCATCTCAAATTAACTTGTCACGCATTCTTAAATATAATAGAAAAATTGAGCATTGAAATATTGAAATAAAAAACTATTAGGTCAAACTGTGGTGTGTAGCTAAGCTATTAACTGATAAATCTTAAATATTTTGTGGTGCTGTTTGAAATTGTATTTAATGTATTTTATTTAGAGCACCATGTATTGTATTGTTTTTAACTTTATCTCATAAATCAAAGGATATCTTCTATATTTCTGCTCGATGCATTTGTTCATTACTTGTAATGTATTTAAACTTTTATCTTTAATTTTTACAGCTATAAAGATCCTCATAACCAGTATGTGAGGAGAAGGACTATGCAGCAGATTAAAGAAAATACAAAAAAGCAGAGGGGTGAAGAGCTGGTGCAGGAATACTCTGAGGCAGAAATGGAAACATATACTATATACTAGATCCAAGGTATGACATTTGAAAAACGTCAAGGCTGATCAATGGCAATCCTGGCTTCAAAAAAAGCAGGGTATCAAGTTGGCGACAACTTCCCATGAGCGGATAATTGCATGTGCATTATCCAGGGAAAATAAGGTGACCGAGGCTAAAACTAGTAATCAAACGGATAACTGTGACAGTGACAGACCAAGCACTATCTCCAGAGAAACATCCACACATTCACAGTAAGACGAATCAAGAAGGAGGAAAAGGAACAAAAATTTGTGACATCAATATATAAAGGAACTATAGCATTATCTGTATTAGAAAATTTCCCGGTTCAAGTTTTATTTCAACTTTAAACAACACGGGCAATCTGTACAAGTGAAGGGCTACCTTGTAGGATGTGGTAAGTAGTACAAGTGTATAAATGTTTTATTATCCCAAGGGTTGGTACAGAAAATTGCTGGAGTATCAAAGAACCCCTTAATATTCTGCTAACTCGGGTATTTTTTTAAATTCAAACAAATGTGATTGTTGTATTTTTATGCCTAATACACCTTAAATGAATAAAATTTTACATTGGATGTTTTAAAATTGTAAAAATACAAGTCAGCATAAAAATTAAATTAGCAAAGCAAGTCAAACATATAGAGAAACTTGTATATTGATGACCCGGCAATTATTGTTTTGACTTTATTTTGAGAAATGTGATGTTGTTGTACCTTTACCTGTTAGCATACAAATTACACATGTCTACTGGCATGCACGCTAACAAGTGCCACATAACTTCAGAAACTAGAAAGAGTGAATGGTTGAGGCAATTGGAACTTGTAATAAATGAATTTATCTCCACTGAGCCTTCAAAATTAACCATCAATGGAGTTGTCAATCAAATGAACAAAGAAATGAAGACACCTTTAACTCAAAAGCCTGAGTCTAGAAATGAATGCCTCTGTGGTGATGGTAATTGATGTGCATGCATAGTTAATATTTCATCTTATCTCTTTGTAGCAACTAGATAATTTTGGCAAAAGAGTTGGAACAGATTAAGACAAAGCAGAACCCTGATATCATCGTCATTTATGATGGAGGCTATTCCAGCTAAACAAGGGGCAGGTGATTAAACCATAGCTCAGAGCTTATTGAGCTTGAGTTTTTCTTTATTTTACAATTTGCTTCTCTTATATTTTGCCAAGAGTGAAAAGAAAGACAACAGCTAGACAGAAAGACAACAGCTTAGCTAATTCAATTACGTATGTGAATAATGGGCTGAAACAAGGGATGTCATCAATGGAAATGTATAAGCCATTCAGTCAAGTAACTGTGGAAGATAAACCCAAAATCGCTTTATAGCAAAACAACACATGAATGAAGGGGAAGAGCTATTTTACAGCTATAATGATGATGAGATAGGTAAAAATTGTACCATTATTTTGTGTTTAAAACATTAAGATATATGAACTAGGTTAACTAGAAAACAAAGGAACATTTCATTCATCTCTCTACAAAGAGTTGTAATTTCATTTTCATGCAATTTGGAGTTACAAAATTGAATGAGATGTTCATAACAATGGGTGTTGGACACCTCAATAAAAAAACATTTTCTGAAATTGAGAACTACATTGGATCAAAGTGGAAAGACATCACAGAGGAAGAGTTATTGAAAAATGCATCAGTTGAAAAATCACTAGTCACCATATCATGACATGCTCATGAAATGATTCTTAAAGTAGCATAAGGCAGTCACTTCATGATGAGGATTTTTGTCTTATTTCTCATGATGAGGTGTTTTGCAGCAAGGGACTATCAGTTTGAACTCTGCCAAGAGACTGACACTTCCCGTCACCCATGCTTCAATACAAACAATGTCAACAGTGTAGCAAAAGTGTCCAAAGGTTGGACAAACACAAATGCAAAAAGGATGTCAAAATTAAACACAAAAAACACAATTTGACCGAAAATCGAAAAATGACCATATCTCCAATTCTGCTCAATTACCTTGACAACTTCCACTCTATTTTTTGTGAATTTTTCAATCAGATTTTATTTTTCTAAGTTGAACTGAACAGTTTTAGGTCCCATTCTATCCATAATATTCATAAACAATATGTCCTAAAGTGTAAATAACTTTATTAATGTATTTGCTGATGATACTAAATTACACAAGGAGGTGTTTTTCATATTAACTTGTGCAAAAACTGTGCTCTCTAGGCTATGTGTGCTCCTCTCCGTCTCCTCTCCTGAATCATCATATTGATTTTTGGGAAGGTTAAAACCTCTGTGTCTTCCACCACATTAAGGGATTGACATCAAGGGCACTTGATTCCATGGATGTCACCAAATTTCCTGTAACAGAAGGTTGGACCAATAGCTACGTTGGAGAACTTTAGTTCAGGGAGGTATTCCTGAAGTTCTGTGACCCACAATGACCACAGATACTTATACTTGATGGTCTAAAAGATAATCTATAAGATATTTCATGAATGTCTTGCTATTTTTCTTTTTATTATTAGTTTTTACTACAGTGTACATGTTTCATGGAAACAATATGACAAAATGAGTGTTTGAGCATTCTTAAAAATTTGAATGAACTATAGGACACTTGTGATAAACCAATGCCTGGAACATGATTGCCACTATCTTAATCTATTAATTCGGTGCCAATGCCACATAGAACATAACTGCCATCATCTCAATCTATAAATTCAGTGCCAATGCCTGAAGATATAACTGCCATCATCCTAATCTATGAGTTCAGTGCCAATCCCTGAAGATATAACTGCCACCATCTTAATATATAAACTCAGTGCCAGAGGAAGGAAGATCTTAATACACTATGTAAATACTTTGAACTTCTGGTGCAAAATGTATATATTAGTCAAAGACAAAGTTTTTTAGTCAAAGTCAAGTAAAGTTTTCAAAAAACACAATTTTTTCTTGTTTTTATTATTGGGAATGTTGTGCTGAGATATGCTTAAAATGCACCAGAGAGGGTCTAAATTAAATTATTCTGGGGGAGCATGCCCCCAGACCCCCTTAGTTTGCGCCGCACGCTTCCCGTGAGCCGCGCTTCCCGCATGGTCCATCCATACCAAAAAGTAGCCCCCCCCTGGAAAATCCTTCTGACGCCGCTGTTTTGCCAGATGTGAATAACTATTAGCAAATGATGAGCTTTTTTCGATCTCATTTTTAAAAATTACCCCTCAAAAACATAGGCTATGTGTGCTTTCTGGACATTGTGAAATGCTCTACTTGTTGTATCCCTGCAGAAGTGCTTATATTTCACATGTGTGCCTAAGGTTGACATTGAGCTATACCATGTTTAAAGCCCATGGCTATATATATACCTTGCTACACAACTTGCAAAGATATGAATTAGATTTCAAATGAACCACATTCATGTTACAAAAAAAATTGGTTTAAAGATGATTCTATCCTTTTCCATATTTTACAAGATTCAATGTTTATCTACAAAGGCAGGAAAGACAATTTGAAAAAGCAGGTTGTAAGTTAACAAAGAAAAAAAAGAAACCCTGCTCAAAAGGTATGCGATACAGTCCATTGACCATCAAGTGGTGTTGCCGCATTGCAAATCAATGTGAAGAGAGTGGGTATGAATCAATTAGCAATATCCTTCCTTTGAACACTTTCAAACAAAATAATCAACGAAACGAAAATAATCAAGCAACTGTGACCCTATGAACCTCGAAAATATTTCTAAAATGGTTCAAGAAACTAAACGTAGGAAGTGTTAAGGCATAGGTGGTATCCATTTCGATGAGATTATGATTAAGAGAGGAATATGCATCAATAAGGGCACAGGTCACAGTGTGGGATTTGAAAAATTAAACATTCTTGGAAGAAAATATTTTAAATATTCATGAAAGCAGAGAAATGAAATCTTCTCAGGAATTCTCTCAACTTAGTAACCAGTCTCAATCCAGTTCACAGTAATCATCCACATCAGTCGAACATATCATTCCAGAAAAGGAAAAATTGGCCACAATGATTTGTCAATTTATTCATGAGTGTTGATGGGGACTTTTGCTGGCCCATAGCATCATTTCAAGTGGCAAGGGTCAACCATATGAAAATACTCAAATTAAAGTTGCCAGAATGAGGTATTCCGTAGTAGCCTTTACGGAAGACGAACCAGAGATGCTATCTGTAGTTTTAGACTCATGGACATTCTTGAATGAGAAAAATAATTCTTCTGTCATTTTTTGAAAAATAAGAACCATGTTAATGAAAGAAAATTAAGCGCATCCAAATGACAGTGTAGCAAATGTTGAGGATTGTATTCTAAAACACATTATTCTAAACATGCGCACAGGTGCCAGGACGAGTCTACCTTAAAACCTATTGGGATTAGGAGTGACTTATTGGATGTAAATACTATATTCCCAAATGAGGAACAATTTACTCAAAATGTTCTTAACAACCCCAGGAGAGATAAAATTGCGACACTAGTAATGACTGATCCAACAATCCTAGTGAAAAGAACTTACTTGTATCAAAAGGAAACAAGAAAATATTTTTCAAGATATTTTTTTTCTATAAATATCTCAAATTTCAAGTATCTATATAAATACAAACAAATAATGTTTTGGTTTGCAAAAATTATAGTTTGTTCAAATAATCAGGATACAGATCATAATTATGTGTCAAATTTTCTTGGTATATAGTATCATATGACTATTGAAATTTTATTTATTAAAAAGGCTTGAGTAGAATAACTTTTTCAGTGAACAGAAATTGTGTTAGTACATTATTGCCATGTTTCTATTTTTACACTTTAATAGACACCAAGTTTATTTTTATTAATTGTAGCCATGCCTCATTCTTTATTACAGAACAGATCAACACGGATATAACTACTTGTTTATTCAGTAGTGATGGAGCAGAGGCTGATGACAATGGTAAAGGATTAACATCTAAATATGATATTGGGCAATGAATACACAATAATTTCAAAGAGTATTTCAAATTCATTTTATCATTGTTTTAAAGACATTAGTGGAAGAGGTTATTGGCTTGATGAGAATGGAAAGATTTACAAACAAGGTGGAACGATATCCAAATTTCAGTTTTCAGTGGGGTGGGGGTAATTTTTGTTAAAGATATGGTTGAAGTTTACAACAATTTATGCAACTTCTTTCATAACTCTAAAAGTTCAAATAAAAAAGCAATTTATAGCTCTTTTCTTCCTCTATCTCATGGCTCTATTTTAATTGGTTATGTTGGGGATTGCCAAGAACAAAGAATTATTTTTTATTCTTTGTTCTCATTGATTCACCCGGATGAAAGTGTTTCGACACAATTATGAAAGTTTGTATCTTTCGTATCTAGGAATAAATTATTCTTGATCTAAGTTGTACCTACCTGTATGCAAGGTGACGATTTTAGAACAAGTTACACAAGTGATAATTTCAGAGAAAATTCACAAATGACAATGGACTCTTCAATAGCATAAGGGGGGGAATACCATGGTAAGAACGCCTCTTTCTCAAAATATTGCGAGATATTCAGACTATGTTTTATATGTGTAGGTCGGCACAGTGAAGGTTTATTTAGAGAGATTGCAGGTATACACAAAAACCAGTACAACCTCTGAAGCTGAGTTCAGCATACAGAGAGGGAGACTTACAAACATTTTAAAGTCACAGTGTGTTTTAAATATAAAAAATATTCCCTAAAGAAGCTCCTTCTGTATTAAGCAGGGAGGAATTTCGAACTAAATTTTTTGAGTCTATCAAATTTCTCTTTCACTTAAGACATTACTTTAATTGTCCACTCATTTTGTTCATCAGGACGGACGGATGGCTTTCCTATATCCCTCACAAACTTTGTTCGGTTGGATAAAAATGCCCCAATTTCCTATACATTGTTGGACTACAAAAGGAGACAAAGGCAACCTCAATGACGGAGCCATGATAGCGGCTCTATTTTTTTAAATGTCACGGCATCTTGAAACTCCGCAAAAGATCGTCAACACAGGATATGTTCAATTGGAAATGTATGAAATGCAATAACCATGAATTTTCAATTAGAAAATTCAGTATTTTCGACAGTTCACATCTAGTCCCGGACATCTTCATGTTCATTAAGGTAAGATAAGATCAAATTTCTGTGAGAATAAAATGTTAGCAATTAAAATTGAAACTTTCTCTTGAAAAATAAATTTTCCCAAATTTTCCAATTTTTTAAAATATTTATTCAGAAATCACTTAATCCCCCTTACTCCATCTTTTTCGTACAATCACTTTAAAACTTCTTTATCAATATATTTCAAGGCTTACTTGGATGGTCATTCTTTTTACATGTGTTCCCAAAATAGTGGCATAGATTAATCCAAAAGTGCCGTTGTTTGACACCGTATTTGGTGGACGCATCTCTTTGATCCTACTAGAGATAGTGACGTGTTAGGGCATTGTGCAGTCCGGCATCTGAATTTGAAAGCAAGGAAGAACGACTTATTTGGGTTACCTTTGGCTCACCCTATACAACAACTATCAATTATTACTTCAAGCAGAGCTGAGTTGAGTACCCATGACAATCAATCTGCCCTTGGAAGTTTGTGGCTACAATGATCCGGACAGATCAAAACAAGATTATGTTTAAACCTGCTCGCGCCAAAGGGGCACAATTGGGAAGGTTTACTAGAAACAATGTTCTACTGTACACTCAGAATATTTTCTCTTTATTTTTCGACACTGTTCTTATAATAGCCCATCACACGAAAAATATGGGTCATGAGGGAGACCACAGCTAATGAGTTCTGTCAATTAATTGGCTTGTTTATTTACATGGAGCTAGAGGCTGACATATTCAAAACAATATCTAGCCAAGCAGTCACATTTAATGAGAACAAAACAAATGACATCAAAAACCTGTGTGAGATCTGTGAGAAACAATACTTTAAAAAGTTTTCACACACTTTGAGTTTACAACGGCTTTTTTTGGGAACAGCAGAAAAAGCTCAATAAATGTTAATCAACCTCAGGAGAGATGAAATTGGGACACTTGCGATGACTGACCCAACAATCCTACTGATAAGAACTTACTTTTATTGAAAGGAAACAAGAAAAGACAAGAAATTTGGTGTTGTGATTGGTATAAAAAATGAAATGAGAAAATTAGCAAATCTAGAAATGATAACCAACAAATATATCTGAGAATGGACAGATTATTTCAAGTTTAATTCCAAGACCAAAGGACTTTTCAGTTTCAAACAGTTTGGCTTTTCCATCATGTCAAACTAATCAAGCACTTTCAAAAGGGAGGTTAGCCAGTTTTAGAGAATTATTTATTCCTGTCCTGTCCGTCTTTCTCATGTCTTATGTTCTCCTGTTTATGTAATTGAATATAACTTGGATATATTTAATGCTGCAGATAGCATTTCTGATGATTCATACGAACCTGTCTTTTCTTTGAATATCCTTTTTGATGAGAAGCAAGATGAGTGCGATGAAACTGGAGCAATAAGCGGACATCAAAGTGATTTAAAAACGGGCACGTTTTCAACAGTGAGACACATTACACTTATATAATAATGGTTATAACACCACCATATTGTATGTACAATGTCTTTCATTAACCGTTCAAGCATGAGGCACCACATGCGGAATATTTATGTTACAAATCAGGACTCAAGTGATTGTCAGACATATAGATGAGGGACTGGTACAGCTTCCTGGGAACATTAAATGGGCCACAAAGATCAAGCTCACGAAGTGCTACACAAGGGACGGAGGCAAGATGAAAAAGGACAGGCAGGCTGAGGTTAAAATAAACTGCAGTTTTTTTACATTTTCCTTGTTTCAATGGTGTTTCTCAAAGTAAAGAGGGATGATGGCTCATAATAGACTAGTCACTTGATTTTTTATACAGGTTCATGGGCCTATGTTCAGTTATGTCATTTTGTTATCTTTATTGCCTTGTTTATGTGGGAGGAGCAGATTTTGACCTCCAAAACTTTTTGTCGTGGCCCACCTTAGAGGAGATACCTATCCCCCCCCTTCATGTATTGGTGGAGCATGCCATCAGATACCAGCTTTTAAAAAAACATTGATTATATGTGAATGCCTGATCACACACTCATGGTTCAGATGTTAAACTAGACACTTGGACTTTATTTTGCACAACCACCCCAATTTGATGAAAGATAAACAACAAGAAATACCACAAGAAATTAAAAGTGATGCATCACATATAGATATCATAGTTCGACACAAGTAAATAACACCAACACAGTACAACACAATCAATCATCGTAGAACATAATACAACACTAGTAGCAAAAAGCATAGAACATAAATCTAATTATGATCTACTTCATAAAAGGAAACCCAAGAATAATTGCTTATTTATACCAGGAATTCTATTCTACATTGAAGAGCATTGACTAACTATGATCTGCTTAATAAAAGGACAACTAAGGAAACCCAAGAATAGAGTCACCATCACCATGGTTTAATTGCTTATGGACATAAATCTCAATTCATGCTGTTCTTTATATAAATGAGATACCAGGGATTCTATTCTACATTGAAGAACATGGACTAATTATGATATGCTTAACTTTTAGCATGCTACCGGCGACTGGAGTAGCCCGTGCTTAAAAATCCCTAGCAACTGCCAGCAACTCAGTTTGAACTTTCAAAAACTTTACTTTTTCCCGCCATTGTTATGATCCAATTAGATTGCCATTTATTCAGTCCTTACATGACTTCCTGTTGACCTAGAAATGAGGATCTTTCGATAAATATTTCTCAATTCAACAATTTAAACAATGTTTTAGTCGTTTTTAGTGAACAAATCATACATAATGGCGGCCAAATACTATCACAACGAAAAAGTGGAGGAAATGGATTGTGATTTCGAGCTCTTTAGGCTCTTTGAAGGTAATGGTCATCGAAAATAGAACCTAAAATATTTTCTGAACTGAAAGGCTGAACATTTGATCGCTGCAAATTCAGTTTTGGATTCTGACCAGACGTTGAATCTCCTCAGGGGCTAAGCGGTGGATTCCGGAGGAGTATTCATGGTATATTTATGCCCAGTCGTGTTTATGTACAACAAAAATTCATGAGAACATTTTTTCCATGAGCCAGATTAGTGTATCTTCCCTTTTTGAAAGTTTTATCCAGATTCATTCAGTAGTTATTGAAATATTAATTATTTAGTCTAGGCACATCATTTTTTGCACTCTGAAAAATAAGTCAGTCGCATGGGATATATTTGCTGAAATAAATCAGCATGCTAAAGGTTAATAATAAAAGGACAACTAAGGAAACCCAAGAGTAGAGTCACCATCACCATGGTTTAATTGCTTATGGACCTAAATCTCAATTCATGCTGTTCTGTATATAAATGAGATACCAGGAATTCTATTCTACATTGAATAACATGGACTAATTGAAATAATAATAATCTAGTAATAATTCAATAACAACTTGAGTAATAATTCTAATTATGGTCTGCTTAATAAAAGGACAGCTAAGGAAACCCAAGAATAGAGTCAACACCACCATGATTTAATTGCTTATGGACATAAATCTCAATTCATGCCGTTACATGAGATACCAGGAATTCTATTCTACATTTAAGAACATGGACTTATTGAAATTTTGTCTAAAAAGTAGAACTGTCTGTTTTCAGATGTGTAATCTATATCCTGGGGAAGACAATCGCAGGAAGCTTGCTGACCATATGAAGCACCGTGTCAGAGTTCAGAGGGAGGTCTTCGATGTATCGGACCAGACCAAAAATGCTGCCCATGCGCATGACCTTATGGCTATTGTGATGATGGCAAATGTAGATGCCAGTGGCAATATTGCCTCAGAAATACCAGATAAAGGTAAAATAGACCTCAAATAGAGGACAATATAAAAGAATTCTAGTAGACTTTTTACAAATGTAGACTGAAAATTCAAAAAAGTAGACTTATGGTCAAATTATTTTAACAAGCAATCTACCCATTTGAGTGTATTCTAAGGTTACGACAGTATCTACTTGCGTGAGTATCCATAAAAGATCAAACACCTGTAGCGTATACTAACCTGGACTCATTATGAGATTATCTTGTTTAAAGGCCTTGATCTACAAGACATACTAGAAGAAGAGCCTGAAGAAGTGCGCTTTACAACAGACATCACAGAGGTTTAAACATGGACGAAGTAAACCACGTGTACAGATTAAGAATACCTGACTTCCTTTCATTCCCTGAATTGCTCGACCATTTGCATAGACTGTTTGACCAGATCATTTTCAACAAACTGTTAGCTGATGTCGACAACACAGACTATGGGCTCTTAAAAAGCCTTTTTTGAGTAAACGGGAACTGACGGCCGAACGCCTCCTAGACATGATCAAGGCTATTATTCAAAGCGATCAGGAGGTTCTTCTGACTGACACCTTTGTTTCAAATGTTATCATTGTACGTAGCCCTGTATTTGGTCTCTACAATGCCTGCGACTTCCATAAATTCAAGTGTCAATCGCGATGCGTGATTGAGATTCAAAACACGGATAATTTGTGCCTGGCACCCTCAATAGTGACTGCTATCAAGTGGCGCATATTCAGCACCACTGATCCTGGACAATGAACCACCCAAGAAATAGCATAATTTGAGTAATGTATAACACTCACACTACGAACAGGACCGATTGGCCTCAAAACTTCATGAAGACTCCCAGATCCCTTGCCCGCAAGAAGGGGATTTGTGCATCACGGAACACCGAGCAAGCTTTCAGACCTTCTACAACAATATTTATCAAATATAGGTGTTCGGCGAAGATAGCAGTAAAAAAAGAACGTAAACCTCTACTACTACGACTGACGTGCTGCCATCATGAAAAAAAACTAACGGTGCTTTTCAACAGCAGGCATTAGTGTTTTGATTATATGCCTAGGGATATGTCAGTATTGTGAGGTAGTAAGTTCCAAGTGTAAGGGTCGTTCTATCGCCAAGGAATTTCGCTGCCCAGATTATGGTCTTCATTTCACAGGCTGGCAGTCTGAATTGAGAGGGGAGCCAAAGTGTGATGTCATGTTTAACTGTGATCATTTCCACCTTGTAGCTAGTAGAATAGAACGACACGTCAACGAGGCAACTGGTAAACATCAGACCGTTGATCAAGGATGCTACGACCACGTGTGTAAAATATGTAAGAAAAGGGTACAAGCTGAACACCTGTGCTTTGTCCAACAGTGCACCGATCTGAAAAGTCGGAGCGAAGCATATTTTGAGTCCCAACGGCAAGGTGCAATCATACTTGACGGCGACATTGGTGATGAGGTTAGAGATATTGAGGATGAGGAGCCGGGAGGTAAGTAGTCTTTTGATATTTACTGCCTTGTTTATATGGTTTGGCTGTAGTAACTATATTACATCGTTAATTTCCATGGAAGTAATGACAATGTTGCATTTTTCGCCTCCTTCAAAAACATGTGCCTCAACATTGAGAACCCGTCAACGATGCACAAGGCCAAGCTGCAAATAGGAAATCAATAGGGCTCCAGGGCTACATATTTTTCATTATTATGCACCTCATTTAAATACTCAAATCTGATTGGTTCTTAGTTGCTTGTAATTTGGCAATACTCTGCTCTTTTCTGAAAACTGCCGGATATTTTTTTAATATCTGACCCTTTCGAGAAAAAGGGTCGGATATTTTTTTCAATGTTTTTGCAACATTCCCACTTCAGAGTTTTATTTCTTAATAACTGGAGTACTACTTAAAGCTAACATCTGAAACTGGCGGAAAATAGAAGAAAAAATGCACTTAATCAATCACAATTACCCTCATCATTCAAAAGTTACATATAATTCTGCAAGAACGCCTCGAATAAATAAAAATTAAATTCCCGGGGCAAATATTTTCGTCCACGTAGCGAATAAACTGGCCGGAAGTCGTCTGAGTTTTGAAAGAAAAAATAAATAAATGTCAAAATAATGTCAACTAAACGACAGTTTAAGCCTGTACTCCAGTAAGTACTCCACTTAACTTTGATTGGGAGGTGCATAATAAAACAAATACTGGATGATCAGGAGCTGGATATGGCCAGAATACCTATCCTCGAAAAAATATTGGGCTCGGCTGCCGCCTCGCCCAATATTTTTTCTCGAATAGGTATTCTGCCATATCCAGCTCCTGATCATCCAGTATTTGTTTAATATTGAGACACATTGTGACAACACGATGCATAGCTCAATGAAATCAAATAACAAAAAATGAGTGTTGCAATTGGTACAAGAAACCATACAAGAAACAACAAATACAAGGAATCAGAATTTCAAAATAACACTCAGCCAGGTTCTCTTGTGGTTGAGGAAATTTACCAACAACCTTTTCTTCAAACACCAATCAGGATTTTCTAAAGGGCCACAGTACAGAACACCAGTTACTCCCTCACCAAAAATTGAACCTCAGGCATGTCCGTCCAGATGATTTCCAGGCTACTTTTCCTCTACAAATGAACCTGCAAAATGAAAAAGATGATCAAATCTGGTCTGAAGTAAAAATTAAAGATATATACTGCACTCCTAAGTTGGGCCATGTAATTTCGAAAATGTTGACTGATTTCATAAATTACTAGTTTATTACTTGTGGTGAAGACATAACAAAGTTTATAACATAGACGAGTAATCTGATAGTACTTGTTATTATTATGTCAAGTATCATATAAGATTGAGAATTTAATGATATAAATTTAATGATGATTGTACATTATAAAATTGGAGAAAATAATATAAATATTTTTATTTCATATTGCTAATTCAAGATGTGTTCATATTTGATATAAGCCATTATGTGACACTAAGTCTTACTTATATTTATAGGTATTCCAAATGTTAAGTAATATGGGTTTGTCAGTTTCCTGAATGACAGCTGCCAGAGAAATTGACAATATAATTACTGACTTTGACAAACAATTACTCATCTGGAAGAGGGATGTGAAAGCAGCATTTACAGGTACACATCTACATTATGGAATGGTGTTATCAGAATTTGCTAGCACCATTGCTTATACTGTCAATACTTTGTTGTCATTGAAAAGATGCGGAGAATCGTAAGTCCTTTCATACCTACAGTTTTGGAAATTTCTATGGAGAGGTTCACCATTTTAATGGAACTGTAAGTATAAAATGAAAATATATTAATTAATCATATTTGTTGTTTCATGGAAAATCATGCAAAATGAATGAATTTTTCATTTTGTCACAGCTAACATGAATGAACCAGTAAAAAAGAAATTAAATTTTGATTTGCATGATTTGACAACACTTCCACATTGTACATTTGTATGTTTAGGGCCTTCTCTGATCCTTCATCTTTTTTATAACAGGTGGGCCAAGACTCAGATTAGCAACCATGATGGGTCTCAACATTGCCATGGCAATTGAGGAAGTGCACAGCAATGGCATCATTCACTGTGATGTTCAGCCAGAAAACATACTTGTCTTTAGTGACAAAACTAGAAAAAGACAGATTTTCAAAGTAAGTATCATATTTATTTATTTATTTATTTAGAAAAAAATGTATTTACAATAATAATACATGACTAATACTGACACCAAATGGCATATAAAAGTATAATGTCAAGTATCAAAAAAAAGTATCACTAGCAAATATAAAAAATATATATATATAGTCTAACTAGTTTACAAGGGTATATAGGTATATGAGTTTCATATATACAAGTATTTACATGATATAACATAGTACAATGCATACACTAAGCATGTATGTACGTTGTGTTTAAATGATGTGCCATGACTATTGTAATATACAATGCGTGGATAGTAAATAAAGATGTTTAATAAGACAGATTTTTTATAAGTAGCTTGACAAGAGGTCAGATTTGTAGGCCTTTTTAAAGGAGGTTATAGATTTTGACATTTTTGTGGAATTTTTAAGAGAATTCCATAGTGAAGGCCCATTCCGTTTTATGGAAAATTTGTTCGCATGTTCAATATGGAAGTTGTCACATTGGCGGGTATTATAACTATGTGTATCACAGTTTATTTAGAAATTTGTATCGAGTAGAGAATTTAGTATTTGGTCACCATATTTTACTTGGTACATGAAAATTGCTGTATTCAGCTTATTTATATCATATATATTCAGAAGATTAAGTTCTTTGAATAATGGAGCTGTATGATCAAGGTATTTTTTTCCTAAAACAATGCGAACAAATCGTTTTTGAATCATGTGAATTTTATTAAGATAAGATTTGTAGTTGTTACCCCAAATAATATTGCAGTAATTAAGTTGAGAGTGAATAAGAGAGTAGTATATACTGAGCAAAGCACTTTTTGTTAAAAGATTATGGACTCCATACAAGACCCCAATGCACTGAGAAATCTTTTTTTCTAAGTTTTTGATATGCTCTTTGAAAGTTAAATTGGCATCAATAGCTATTCCTAAGAAAGATATAGTGATGTCTTGCTTGAGTTTGGTGTCATTTATTTTGAGAAAATGATTGTTAGAAGTTTTACCTGGTCCAAAGAGAATCCATTTAGTTTTGTCAATGTTTAAAGAAAGTTTATTGGCATTGATCCAGTCACTGAGCTTTGAAAGTTCTTCATTTGCGGTGTCAAATAGAGTGGGTAAATCTTTGTGAGAGGCCAAGAGATTTGTATCATCAGCAAATAGTATGAATTCAAAGAAATCAGAGGATTTGTAGATGTCATTTATGTAAAGAAGAAATAAAATAGGACCAAGCACTGAACCTTGAGGGACACCATGAGATAATGAGGTTTGTTTCGATTTACAGCCATTAGAAATAACAGTCTGAAGACGTTGAGTTAAGTAACTTTGAAACCAAGAAAGGGTAACACCGCACATTCCGTAGTGTGAGAGTTTATCTAATAATATATTATGATCAATAGTGTCAAATGCTTTTGAGAAGTCTAATGATATCCCTAGTGAAGGAATTTTGCTTTCATTTGCACATCTTATCTTTTCAATAAAAGTTAGAAGTGGCATGTATATAGACTTTTTCTTCTGGAAACCAAATTGGTTTTTATAAAGTATTTCAAATTTGTTTAGAAAGCTTACAAGGCGAGAGTGTACGCATCTCTCGAGTAATTTTTAAAATACGGATAACACTGAAATGGGCCTGTAATTTGAAAAGAGCTGAGTATCTCCCTTTTTGAAAATTGGTGTGACTTTTCCTACTTTTAATTGATTGGGAAATGTTCCAGTTGATAGTGAGAGATTGAAGATATATAGTAGTGGCCTGACGAGATAAGCACCAACAGATTTTATTATATCAGCCTTGAACCCATCAAGGCCTGGCGCGGCTGTATTTTTTAAGGCTGTTATTTCTGTTGATAGCTCGCTTTCTGTTATCGGGCTGAAAAATAAGGATGAAGAGACTTGTTTAATCTTCTTGAGATGCTCTTTAAAGGATGAATTAGATGTGGGGATTTTATCTGCCAATGATTTACCAATATTGGCAAAATAATTATTGAAACCATTGGATATTTTTGAACTATCATTACTGAGGACCCCGTTAATAAGCATAGGGACAGTTGATGTTTTGTTGAACTTTGAGCGCCCCAACACTTGATTTATTAGTTGCCATGTTTTTTTCATGTTTCCACTCACCATTGCAAATTTGTTTTCAAAGTGCATTTGTTTGGCATATCTAATAATATGCTTGAGCTTATGACTGAATGATTTGTAGATTTTCTTATTATGTTCATTGGGGTATTGGATGAATTTTTTGTATAAATTATTCTTACGTTTCGCTGATGTCAGTATTGCAGTTGAAAGCCATGGGCGTGAGGGGTCAAAGTAATATGAAGATTTGAATGTTTTTATAGGAAAACATTGATTGAATATGATTGAAAGTTCTTTATCAAAATTGGAATAAGCTTCATTTACATCGTTAGTATTTTCAATATTATGCCATATCATAGTTTTGACTTGTTCTTTGAAGCTTGATTTATTGGTGTTATTAAATTGCCTGAATGAAACTGTGGACGTTTTAATTTTTTGGGCTTGCATTTCAGTAAGGGCGTATATTGGAAAGTGATCAGATATGTCTTCAAGAATAATACCTGCTCTAGAAATACTTGGAGCATTTGTAAATATATTGTCAATTAGAGTCGCAGTGTTTCTGGTTATTCTGGTTGGTCTATAGATAAGTGGTATAAGGTTATGTGAGTAAAATAGATTTAAAAAATCCTGAGTAGCATGGTTGCTTTCTGCTTTTAAAAGGTCACAATTAAAATCACCAAGAAAATACACTGTTTTTTTTCCTTGGAGATAGTATCAAGAAGTGCTTATAATCATATATATAAATAAGAGATGGTTGATTACACAAACAAAAAGTAACATCAATATTTTACATCCAATAATCTGTTTCTTTTGCATAAATGCTTTTATAACCATCACATGCCTGCAGAAAAAAAATTAAATATTAATGAGTATGTGCAAATTTTTGATGTCAAAGAAGTATTGATTTTGTTTTTAATACAAAGGCTGGGGAAATGGATGGATGAATGGATGGGTTCTCTATATCCCCTAAAACTTTGGTTGGTGGGATATTAAGGTCACTTACCAAATAATCAGTCAATTGCTCATCAAGGTAACTCATATAGTTATCATTCAGTTTGTTTAAACAACTCAACTCTGTTTCTTTACAGCCCAGTCAGTGAGAGCTGTGAGAGCCCTGTAATTGATGATTTGCGATCAACAGATGGATCCAATCTTGGATTTTGGAGATTATTCAATACTCACATTACTTTCAAGTATTTAAATCACATATTTCTGGATCAAATCTATTTTTACATCGTATATACAGTAATGATTTTGCTGAGTCACATCATTGTGTTACTTTGGACCAGCCCTGTGAAGAAGTTCTGCAGGCACCCTCTCTGTCAGATGAGACATGTTAGGAAATAACAGAGCTGGCTAGAAGGATATAAACTATACTTATTTTCATCTATGAATAGTTGTTCTCTTTATACTTCCATGAGTGCAAGGCCCCAGTGAAGTGTTATTGGGGTGGTGAAGAGGTCTGGCTGAAGCGCCCCTGTGGTGCCAAGACCAGGTCTCTGGGTGACCTCTGCAGGCATTTCAAAGAGATGCATGAAAAGCGTTTTCGCGAGGATTGAGGCTGCGGGGGCATGACAAAGATGGGATGATCCAACCAGTCAGTGAGAGCTAATCACCAGTCAGTGAGAGCCAATCACCAGTCAGTGAGAGCCAATCACCAGTCAGTGAGAGCCAATCACCAGTCAGTGAGAGCCAATCACCAGTCAGTGAGAGCCAATCACCAGTCAGTGAGAGCCAATCACCAGTCAGTGAGAGCCAATCACCAGTCAGTGAGAGCCAATCACCAGTCAGTGAGAACCAATCACCAGTCAGTGAGAGCCAATCACCAGTCAGTGAGAGCCAATCACCAGTCAGTGAGAGCCAATCACCAGTCAGTGAGAGCCAATCACCAGTCAGTGAGAGCCAATCACCAGTCAGTGAGAGCCAATCACCACTCAGTGAGAGCCAATCACCAGTCAGTGAGAGCCAATCACCAGTCAGTGCGAGCCAATCACCAGTCAGTGAGAGCCAATCACCAGTCAGTGAGCGCCAACAGTTTAGGACATCATAGGTCCTTTTCCTTACTAACACAGCAAAACAAACAATTAAAAATGACATTCTGTTCACTTTCCGTTGTTACTATACATCCTGTACACACTTTTTGTATACTGAAAATGTGATTACTTTAGGTGTAAAGATTCATTCAACTGCTGGACATGAGAGGACATGCAAAGTGATGTTAGTCGGATCGTTGGACCTTATGGTCCAGTGTGCTATTCAAGAAATGATTCAGTTAAATTGGAAACATGTATGTGGTTTCTACGAGCAGCCTGGTCATTCAGATAAAGTTGGGAAAGGCTACTCACATGTATATCCTTGTCTTCCACTTGACGAGACACAGATATTGCCAATATCTTAGAACATGACCAAACATGCAGAGGAAGCAAAAGAAACTGGAACTACTGTAAGTCATTACATTATTCAAAACATGTAGCCTATATAACAGGACAAGAAGTAACAATGTTAAGTGAAACCTGAAATCAAAACTGTTTTATACAAACTCCTATCTCAAACAATTCCATAGTGTCTTATTGGATAAAATGTATATACATGTATTCCACCCCCACCATCCCCCCACCCCATATTAAATATAAATATAACCTCTGTTTAACATTAATATAGATCATTCAATAAAATTATTTATGTAGAAGGAAATAAAACTCAATTCTCAGATAAAGGATTTCCCTATTACCCTTCATTTCAACAACTTCAATGAGACAATGGATAGACTGGTTGTAGACTGGCTACATGGGGTGTATACTCCTCTGGATTCTAGTTTCAAGAAAGAATCCTCACGGTCCCAAGCCTCATTAGAAGTCCAGGGAAATTGGATAATGTGATAGTTTGGGACTAATTGGGATGCATATGATTCATGCCATGGACTTTTGAGCACTGGATATTAAACCTATACAGATAGCCCTTCATTGTGACCAGCTGTCCAGAGAAAAATCATTAATGTTCAGAGGGCAAGGCTGACAGCAGGTAGTTCGCTTAAAAATTACAGGGGTTCTGCGTTCAGGCCCAAGAGTTTCACAGTCATGAACAAGGATAAAATCAAAAATGTAAAGTAAAAAGTAAATTTTATCATATGTTTGAAAAGAAGATGAATTTCATTACTTTAAAATTGTTACATTATTAGTATTTTTTTTGTTAACTGATTTACAGGACATTCTTAACAAATTCTATGATGATGGGAACAACAAGAGAAATGTTGGGACACTTGCTTGGGTGAGAAATCAATTTTTGACTATTATTTTCTCGATAACTGATGAACCAAATTAATTGAAAATTTGTATACAGTAGCCAAAGATTATTGTTACCAAGGTACAAATATAAAAAAGCTAAGAAAAAAATATGCTTATGATCATAACTAATGATTATATATGAATTCACATAATAATAATAAACAGATAGGGTATGCTATATAATAATGCTGGTTAATGCAGGACATTCATAATAAAAATGTTAAATTGAGGTAATTAAATTAAAACTATTGTTTTCAAGCATTCAAAAATAGTTTTACAGAGAAACAAACTGCTGGGTCATTAATCACATTGATGAAACAGTACTGTCACAAATCAGAAGCACTACAAACTTGGCAGTTTGGGTGTATAAAAGATTTCACTCCATTAGCCTTGAATAGTACGTACTACTCCAGTTGCTTGGGGTGATCTACTGAAAATATAAAAGTCATGGAATTTGACTTTCTCAACCTTGAACACACGCCCCAGGGTCCAAGAACATATGAGGTGCTTGTCTGAAAAGTGGTCAGCGAATTTTTAATCAGCTATTATAGTGGCACCCTCTTTCAAATTTCAGTCATAAGGGTGGCTTTTATAATATTTTGTTCTGATTCTTTCATCTAGTTTATGGTAGTGACGAATTGATCTGTATATAAATGTCTGTTGTATTTCTTCTGGCATTTGAGCGAAAAGCATTTTTGAATAAGTAACCCTTTGATTCCTAAAGGTTGGTAAAAAAGCAGGGTTATACTACATATCTTCACATAGTGGTGTGATAATATTTAGGACATATATTGAGATAAACGATGTCTTATATGAACTGGCTGAGAACTGTACTGTCAAAGAAACAGACATGGGCCGTAACATTACGTTCAAATTGAGTGGATTAAAGACTTTGGATCTTCAGTAAAATTATTAAAAGTCAGGAATAACATGGGCAACTGATAAGAGAGCATTTCAAAAACTCATAGAGAACTGTCTTGAGAGCAAAGGTGTGCAAAACCTCCTGTTGGAGAAATGTTCGAACAGATGCGTTCAGCCACATGTTTTTGTGTCTTGTCTTGTCTCTTCAAAAACTTTAATCTCCAGGACTATGCTGATCAGCTTTGTCTCCCTTCTGTATTACATGTTTTTTAACCTACTCACAATGAATGAACAAGAATTCAAAAAGCTCAAAAACTAAAAACTAAAATAAACGAAACATTATACACATTTATCCCATTGAGTGAATGGTGTCATACTAGGAGATGAAACTACTGGTTTAAGAATGTGAAAAAAAGAACAATAAAATGCCCCAATTTTCTACATATTGTTGGGCTACAAAAGGAGACAAAAGCAAGAGTTGATTTGACTCTCTTTGGGCAAATGTTTGCAGGAGACAAATTTCTCTTGTTAAAACAAGTTTCAAACGAGATTTCTTTCATTTATGGAAAAAACTGAAGTAAATCCCCTTCTATGACACTTCAAAAATTTCTCAGAGCAGAAGTTGTAAGTATTGCAGATGTTTCAGCCTTGCCAAGGAAAATAAAAAGGAGACTGTCTATTGAAGGGACAGTGAAATCTGTAAATATTAAAGTCACCTTTTTACAAGGAGGATGAGTTCCCAAGGTCCTATCTTGATATTTTCTGAGTCATGACAGTACTCTTACAAAAAACACAGCTGTTCTGCAACAACATAGTTCTTCCAAGTTCCAACAAGTTTGCAAACGAGGAGATTTCCTTTCATTTATGGAAAAAACTGAAGTAAATTGCCTTCTATGACAATTCAAAAATTTCTCAAAGCAGAAGTTGTAAGCATTGTGGATGCTTCAGCCTTGCCAAGGAAAAAAGGAGACTGTCTATTGAAGGGAGAGTGAAATCTGTAAATATTAAACTTACCTTTTTACAAGAACAAAATAAAAAAAACTAGACTATAACAAAATAAAAGACTGCAAATCTAGGGCCTAAATCTAGGCCTAGGTGATTCACCTCTGCCAAGATGACACAAGGGAAAATGTCTACTAATACAGGATTGAATTTGTTTCAGAATGGGGAAACAGTAAAACAACCAGAACAGATGGATGAACCTCAAGCAGTATAGGAGAAAGTATAAATTTTGATGGAGTCTCTAAATCCTGTTTAATATTGTATAAATTATTTATACTGACCATTAGACATGTAGGCCATCAGCCTGGGGGGTTGGTCGGTATCAAATTAGGGGAATAATCGCCATAGTGATTTTTGGGAAGGTTAAGACCTCTAGAGAAAGAAAATAGGTGATAACATTGTAACAGTTGTAGCTAAATGGGTGTTATCGCCCATTTTTCAAAATGGCCGCCAATGTACGTGTCACAATACAAGAGTGGGTATATCTAAGCACACTGAGATGCAAAAACTGTGATTTTAGGACCTATGTCTAGGTTTTAGCGGTCAAGGATTTCATTTATGTTTAAATCTAAGTCATCAAACAATTGTTTCTCATAGAAATCCAAGATGGCCGCCAAAATGGGTGCAAAAACGGATATGTAACTACTGTTAATGCTCAAGAATCACTTAAGAACAGTGATTTTGGAGCCCATGTCTACGTTTTAGGGGTCAAGGATTTGATTTATGTCTAAATCTGAGTCATCAAATAATTCCTTTTCATAGAAATCCAAGATGGCCACCAAAATGGATGCCAAATCGAATATGTAACTATTGATTTGAGCTCAAAGAACAGTTAAAAACAGTGATTTTGGAGACCATATCTAGGTTTTAAGGGACAAGGATTTGACTTATGTCTAAATCTAAGTCATCAAACAATTACTTTAAATAAAAATTCCAAGATGGTTTCCAAAATGGGTGCCAAAATGAATATTCAACTATTGATTTAAGCTCAAAGAATAGTTAAGAACAGTGATTTTGGAGCACATGTCTGCGTTTTAGGGGTCAAAGATTTCATTTATGTCTAAATCTGAGTCATCAAACAATTACTTTACATAGAAATCCAAGATGGCCACCAAAATGGGTGCCAAAATGAATATGTAACTGATTGATTTAAGCTCAGAGAACAGTTGAGAACAGTTATTTTGGCGACAATGTCTTGGTTTAAAGGATCAAGGATTTCATTTATGTCTAAATCTGAGTCATCGAATAATTGCTTTTCATAGAAATCCAAGATGGTCACCAAAATGGGTGCCAAAATGAATATTTAACTATTGATTTAAGCTCAAAGAACAGTTAAGAACAGTGATTTTGGAGACAATGTCTAGGTTTTAGGGGTCAAGGGTTTCATTTATGTCTAAATCTGAGTCATCGAATAATTGCTTTTCATAGAAATCCAAGATGGTCACCAAAAACGGTGCCAATAACAAGTAAATATTGATTTAAGCTCAAAGAACAGTTTATAACAGTAATTTGAGACCATGTCAAGATTTTTGGTGTCAAGAATTTCAGTTATGTCTAAAACTATAACTAATTCCTTTATTTGGATCCAAGATGGCTTCCATCATTGCTGCCGAAGTGAAAATAAGATTTATTATCCAAACATAAAGAGGAGTTAGAACATTAATTTTTGATATTTTAAGTTTGTGGGGTCAATGATTTTAATTTTGTCTTTAATAAAATCAACAAATATTTTATTTATATGGATATCCAAGATGGCCTCCAAAGTGAATTTATATAACTATCCATTTAACCACACAGATCACCAAACAATCTATGATTAATATCAGAATTCAAGATGGATGCCAAAGTGTTAATATTATAAAAGGTCAAATAAGAACAAACAATTACATGAAGATTTGCGAAATAAAATCTTATAACCATCGCATTAGCAATATTACTGTAATTTGCCTTCCTTTCCCTTAGTTTTGTGGTGGCTCAGTTTCATAAACATTGACTATAGAAAGAAGTAGACTGCCCATGGGAAGAAGTAGATTATTGGATGGAGAAGATCAAGCACAAGAAATTCCTCAAAGACAAGTGTATGATAAACCAGAAAGAGTTTGATGAAGATAAACATTTTAGTCAGTCCTCAAAATCGTGACTCTGGAGCCATTTTGGTGGTCGGTCATCTTGGATATCAAAATAAAGGAATTGTTTTATGACATAATTATAGACAAAATAGTTATTCTTGGCCTCTTAAACCTGGACATAGTCTCCAAAATCACTGTCCTTAACTGTTCTTTGAGCTTAAATCAATAGTTACATATTCATTTCAGCACCCATTTTGGTGGCCATCTTAGATTTCTATAAAAAGTAATTATTATTTGATTACTTACCCGATTTAGACATAAATAAAATCCTTGGCCCCTACAAAATAGACAGAGTTTCCAAAATTACTGTTCTTAACTGTTCTTTTAGCTTCAATCAATAGTTACATATTCATTTTGGCATCCATTTTGGTGGCCATCTTGGATTTCTATAAAAGTAATTGTTTGATGACTTAGATTTAGACATAAATGGAATCTTTGACCCTTAAAACCAAGACATGATCTCCAAAATCACTGTTCTTTGAGCTTAAATCAATAGTTACATATTCATTTTGGCACCCATTTTGGCGGCCATCTTATATTTCTATGAAAAGGTAATGATTTGATGACTCCAATTTAGACATAAATGAAATCCTTGACTCTAGAACTGTGGCATGATCTCCAAAATCACTGTTCTTAACTCTCCTTCGAGCTTAAATCAATGGTTACATACTGGCAATCGTTTTGGCATCCATTTTGGTGGCCATCTTGTATTTCTATGAAAAGTTTATTATTTGATGACTCTGATATAGACATAAATGAGATCCTTGACTCGAGAACTGTGACATGATCTCCAAAATCACTGTTCTTAACTGTTCTTTGAGCTTAAATCAATGGTTACATACCGGTATTCGTTTTGGCACCCATTTTGGTGGCCATCTTGGATTTCTATAAGAAGTAATTGCTTGATGACTTAGATTTTGGCATAAATGAAATCCTTGACCCCTAAAACCTCAATATAGGCCCTAAAATCACAGTTTCTGCATCTCAGTGTGCTTAGATATACCCACTCTTATATTGTAACACGTGCACCGGCGGCCATTTTGAAAAATGGGTGATAACACCCATTTAGCTACAACTGTGGCAATGCTATCACATACTGGAATCACTGCATCAAATGTGGAATTTCTAGTAATTTCTAGACGTGCTTAGTCGGTCTAGGAACTCCGTGTATCTAGAGATTTCTAGGCGAGCTTAGACGTGCTTAGAGCTGGCGTGGACAGAGCGTGACTAGAGTCTAGAAATCTCTAAGCACGCCGTGGTTAGACACAAGACAAAATTAGTCGTTATTAAATTGCCATGTGAGATTTTGCGCTATATATTGAAACATTTAAATTATAATTTACCGCACGTGTTAATATTTCATGTTTTGCTTTAGCTAAATACGGGATATCAAATCAAAAAGAGTAAAACTGCTCAAAATGGTGAAAGAATTATTGGCCAGGGGATACAGTATTATTTTAAACTAGACATCTCTGGCGGCGAGGGGGGGGCTAACTTATTCCAGGGGTGGGGTCACATTTGATATTTGTTCAAAATCACACGAAAACTGCTCAAAATGGTGAAAGAATAATTTGCCGGTGGATGCAGTATTATTTTAAGCAATGTTTTTCACAGCCTAACCGTCAACTGAAAGTACATGGTTTAACAAAGGAATATATCGAGCGTGCAAAGTTTATCTGCGCTTTAGTCAACTTCAGATACTCTTTCAGCCTCAGGGTTTCGGGTTTAGAATGGGGGATTTAAAAGGATGAGTCTAGGTATCGACTTAGAAGATTGTAATGTCTGAAAAACCAACTCAATCTCACATATTATTACACTTCAATATCTTATCCTTCTTCTGAAAGTACAAAAATATCAACTTGTATCACAATTAATAATAAAAAATATTAGCATCAAACATCATGTACACTGGTGATCCGCTCGATTACGCTGGTTACCAAAACGAATTGTTTTGGTAACAAGATGGCTGCCGTTCCGGCTAGAGAAATCGGTAACAATTTTTGTTTTCCTTGATATCTCGAGATACAGCACGAATCATCCAGATCTTTTAGGCCAAAATATGGATAAGCAATATATCTTTCTGGACAACCAAGTGATTTTAATCGAAATAGTTTGTAGGGTGGCAGGAACGCCCATTCAATCCCTAGCTTTGGTTACATGAACGAATTGATGATAATATGACAACGGTCACGCATTTGAACACACTTGTTACCGAAACGGTTATGTTTAGCCATTGATAATCAAACAAAGAAATGTATATGTGTTATTTCTTTTTTTAGAACGGCAGCATATGTTACCGCATATGTTTAAGTGCTGCTACTGCAATACCGGGGATAATCAAATCGAACATGTTATAGAACTTGAAATGAGACGGCACCTCACACAGGACCTTAAAGTGCATAAACGATATCTCAAGAAGGAAGTCGGGGGATTTGAGTATAGGTCCCACCATTTTGGGATAACGGAACAGAAAATAAAGGACCTCCAGAGGGAAGAAGCCAAGGTCTCCATTAATGAGACCACACTACAACTCCACATCAAGAGACTCCCATTACCCTGTGGAGGTGAATACTTTAAAACTCACTTTGTCCCCCACCTATGCATTTGGCCAAACTATGTTTATTAACTTTCTAAAATAAAAGTATTCCGAATGGTTCCGTTGATTATTTTAGAAGTTGAATATAGTGGATATAGTGACTTAAAAGATACTGAATTTGGATGACCAAAATGAGTTGAAACCAATTGTTTTTCTAAATGGGGAAATAACATTGTGAACACTCATCTTAAGAGAGTTCAGTTTTCATTTCAATAACTCATTGATATATCAAAATAAAGAATATTCAAACATGACCGTGCTCTATTTGAATTTCTAAACCAATCAGAATGCAGCATAACCAATAATAAACATACACTTGATATAGTTATTCTGTTGACTAATATATAAAATAAAACACTTGCTAAAGTCTGTACTGTGTAAACAAATATTTCTCCAGTGTAAATTAACTAGTGTTTTTGTTTGCTTTATATGATTAAATTTTACATACTTTCAGACAAAGTTGCACGACTCGTCTACGTGAGTGTCACAATCTTGGACCACCAAAGAATGCAACTCCAAGTGATATCAAAATACACTGCAAGCAGGCAAGCAGAACAGAGACACGATTGGCTGCTTATCTATATGCCGTGGACAAAGCTGCACTGTTGCAGCAAGCTATCGAGTAAGACTAATCGTAGATATGTATGTTTAAACTCTAATGAGGAGGATATTCAGAAAAGATATACTTAACTTTCGTTAACATTAATCACTAGTTTGCTATTTCTTTTTTTAAACACTTTGGCGTACAAAAGGTGAAGGATTTTCGAATACAATGCATTTCATTGCACACTATACGAATTTGTAACACGGTCTTAAAAATGTAATAGGACAGTATAACATGAATGTCGAAAAAAGGGCAGATTCTATTATATATTAAATCATAAGAAAAAGTTATATGTCAATATACTCTTTATTTATAATAAATATTATTTAAAAATCTATTTCATGTCAGTACATTGTACTTTTATATCAAAATAAATCAGAAATTCAATGAGAACCATGGGAAGTCTGCTTCAAAGAGAACTATTTTCTAGAGAACATTTTCAAAAAGTTGAAGAAGCCTTATTGAACATTCAGCCACCTCATGCAAGACTTCATGCAGGGTATACCATGAACACATGTATGAAGTATACAAGTGGATGTTTGTCCATAAAAAACAAGATGTCCAAAAACAAGAGCTTGATCACTTTTCCACACTTCTTGACACAATGTGGGGATCAATTTTTTCTCAAAGTTTGCATGCTATTTCCTTAGATAATCAAGAACGGTTGAGGAAACCAGGCAGTCTTCCTCTTTAGAACGATGTAGCTCTCCTCAGAGATTATACATTGGAATAGTTCAAAGAGTTCAAGAGGATCACTACTTGCAACAAAAAATGGAAAATGTGGAGTTCACCCACCTTAGAGCCTTATTAGTATCCAGGTTGACCTTGTTCAATGCAAGGAGGGCAAAATAACACTGGATGAGTGGTCAGCTGATGTAAAGGAAGAGTAGGTCACTGAACAGGAAGAAGATATTATAGATGGAATGAAGATTCTATATATAGCAGGCAAAGGCCAACGTTTAGTCCCAGTAATCATCCCTGAAGACTCAATTGCCCCAATTGAATTTTTGATCAATAAAAGAACTGAAGCGGGAAGCTCATGTATATGGCTGGCCAAGCAGTTCAAAGTTACAACGTTATGTTTACGACCATAAGGTCATAAATGTACGACCACAAGAACATAATAAATATACGACCATATGGTTGTTAATTAACGTCCTTAAGTTCCAAGAACGTAAAAAAAAAGACCTCATAGTTGTAATGTTTACGACCATAAGGTTGTAAATGTACGACCTAAAGAACGTCAAGATTGTGAAAACTGAAAACCAATTAATGAATGCTCCTACAAAAAGTTGAAATGGTGGTGTGATCTGAAAATTTGGAAACTTCGCAATTATTTCAAAGAATTCAACGAAATGTGGTAGAGATGACCAGACAAATGGAGGTTAAAACTGTGGAAAACAAATGGACAATTGTGTGAGAAACCAAAAATCTGATGTTTTCAATGTTACAAGCAAAAGTCATATATTTAAAACACTTTTTATATTTAGGTTCATCTGACATGATATTGGGAATTATGGATTTTTGGACATGAATCAATATCCACACTGGTCAAATTTGACAGTTTTAATCATATTAATGAAACTACTGACACTTGATGGGATTCCCCCATACTATATTTACAAATGGACAATTGTCTTAAACCCTAAAACTTAAAATCATGTTATCTTTTTCCAATCACAACAGCCAGACAGTACAATTTATTTGAAGTCATTCATGACAGGAAGAGAAAGTGAACAACCTTAATGAAATCAATTTAATTTAAGAAGACATAATAAGTCAGGACAAACATATTTATGAGAATTGATGCAACTTGTGCCAAGAAAAGCAAGTTCCACTATTATTCTTGACTTCACTGAGGGGAATCCAATTCTGTTACTTTTACAAATGGACAATTGTGGGCGAGAAAACAAAACAGTTTTGATACGATTATATTAATGACACTACTGTCACTTCATGAGATTCCCCCAATACTATATTTACAAATGGACAATTGTAGGCGAGAAAACAAAAATTGGTTAAGTTTTCAACTTTTCAATGTATAGACTTAGAGCATGCAAAACTCTTTGTGCCAGATAGCTTGTACACATTTCTATCTTTCCTTTGCAAAGGGGCTAGTGTCATAGAAAACAACCTGCATGATGATGTTCATTGTGGTGATGATGCTTTAATCCATCGAGCCAAAATACACGCATGTCTTTTACACGCATGTGGTAATAGCATCGGGTACGACAATGTTAGAAGTAGAGATGTCATGGAACAAAAAAAAGATGGAGATTATAAAGACATAATAAAATCCTTAAAAAACAACTGATTTTTCACAATATGCTTTAACTTCAATTTTTTACACTCATGTGGTAATACCTTTTTACCTTTCAGGTGCTTTCAAAAGTCGGCATGGAGCAAAGAAAACAGCGATGTGATCAAAGTTCAAGAAGACCTACCCATTCTCAAATTTGATGGAATGGTTTTCCAAAATGTAGCCCTTTGTGTCCTGTGATTATTATTATTATTTATTAGACTCCAGATGTCAATCTGGAGTCTACTGTTTTTGCCAGTATTCTTCTTTATTATTATTAGACTCCAGATGTCAATCTGGAGTCTATTGTTTTTGCCAGTATTCTTCTTCTTCTTCTTATTAGACTCCAGATGTCAATCTGGAGTCTATTGTTTTTGCCAGTATTCTTATTATTATTATTCTTCTTATTCTTATTATTCTTTGGGAGTTTTTTCAATAACTATGAGGTATCCAGTAAGTACCATAATTCAGTTTATTTAGGTTCAGTATCTAGTTGGTGGGAAATTCGGTCAAATTTTTATCTAGGTCAGAGGTCAAGAACTAGGTCAAATCCAGTACTTTGTCACTTTTTTCGATTTTCTCGGTCGTCCTTCAATATTTTCGATCCGGTTTTTTTTCATTGTGTTCCTCATAAAAAAGTAGAAAATCTAGGGTCGATTTAGTTTTTTGATATCTCAAACCGATTTCGAGATATCAGTGTCCGAAAACGAGGTCCAAAAAAAAGTTCTCCAAATCCAATGTCCAGGATATCAGTCTTATAGGAAATTTTCTCAGGATTCCGAATCTGAAAACCAAATTTCGATCTGACTTCCGTTTCAGAAGTAATGGCGTTTTGAAAATTCAAAATGGCTAAATTTGGTGCGCCATGTTAATTCAATGGGAAAAAATATTTTTTTGAAGTGTAAAATACGAGATATAGACTAAGCACAGCTAAACATAATGGAAGCCCATAAAAGAAAGGGACCTCAAAACCTTCTTTCATAAAAATTTGGACACCAAAATGCCTAGGTCAAAATCTAGGTCAAATTCAAAGTTTTTCCTTATTTTTGCGATTCTGACACTACAGATTAATTATATTCTTCGAAATTTTGTATACATGTAGCCAAGAGTGTGCTCATAGTGTTAGCCTCTTGCCGTCAGAAAGTCTTTTGACCCACTTTTGAGATATGGTGTCCGAAAAGTAGGTCAAAATAACAAATTCTCCAAATTTAACGTTTGAGTTATGAATTAAGTATAGAATTTTCTCAGGAATCCGAATCTGCAAATCAAATTTCGATCCGACTTCCGGTTCGGAAGTTATGACATTTCGAAAGCTCAAAAATCGCTTAATTTGGTGCCCCATGTTATGTCAATGGGAAAAAAAGATTTTTTTGAAGTGTAAAATACGAGATATAGACTAAGTAAAGCTTAAAATAATGAAAGCTTATGAAAGAAGGGACCTCAAAGGCTACCTAACTTCAAAATTTGGACACCAAAATCCCTAGGTCAAAATCTAGGTCAAATTCATAGTTTTTCCTTATTTTTTCCGATTCTGACACTCTGTTTAAATGATTTGCCTCAAAATTTTGTATACAGGTAGGAAAGAGTGTGCTTATAGTGTTAGCCTTTGCCGTCAGAAAGTATTTCGACCCACTTTTGAGATATGGTGTTCGAAAAGTAGGTCAAAATAAAAAGTTCTCCAAATTTAACATGTGAGTTATGAATTAAAGGTAGAATTTTCTCAGGAATCCGAGTCTGCAAACCAAATTTCGATCCGACTACTGGTTCGAAAGTTATGGCGTTTTGAAAGCTCAATTTCGGTAAATCGATCTGATGGTATCCTGATAGAAAGTCAAGAGTAGAGAAGTCGAAAATTTAGAAAAATTTATCCATCCTTCCTATCTGATCTTATCCTATCCTATCCTTCCTATCTATCCTTGCTTCGTATCTTTTCCTTCCTATCCTCTCCTATCATATCCTTTCTTCCTATTCTGTTCTATCCTATCCTTCTTTCTTATTCTATCCTATCGTTCCTTCCTATTCTATCCTATCCTACCTTCCTATTTTATTCATCCATCTTTTTCTGGATGACTCAGCTTATTCTGGATGACTCAGCTAAAAATGGTCTCAATCTGGAGTCTGAAATTGAACTTCGTTCAATTTCCAAAGTCTAGTTATTATTATTATTTTTCTTTAAGAGTTTTTTCAATAACTATAAGGTATCCAGTAAAGACCATTATACAGTTCATTTAGGTTCAGTATCTAGTTGGTGGGAAATTGGGTCAAATTTTTATCTAGGTCAAAGGTCAAGAACTAGGTCAAATCCAGTACTTTGTCACTTTTTTCGATTTTCTCGGTCGTCCTTCAATATTTTTGATCCGTTTTTTTTTTCATTGTGTTCCTCATAAAAAAGTAGAAAATCTAGGGTCGATTTAGTTTTTTGGTATCTCAAACCGATTTCGAGATATCAGTGTCCGAAAACGAGGTCCAAAAAAAAGTACTCCAAATCCAATGTCCAGGATATCAGTCTTATAGGAGATTTTCTCAGGATTCCGAATCTGAAAACCAAATTTCGATTTGACTTCCGGTTCAGAAGTTATGGTGTTTTGAAAATTCAAAAATCGCTAAATTTGGTGCCCCATGTTAATTCAATGGGAAAAAATATTTTTTTGAAGTGTAAAATACGAGATACAGACTAAGCACAGCTAAACATAATGGAAGCCCATAAAAGAAAGGGACCTCAAAATCTTCTTTTCATAAAAATTTGGACACCAAAATGCCTAGGTCAAAATCTAGGTCAAATTCAAAGTTTTTCCTTATTTTTGCGATTCTGACACTACAGATTAATTATATTCTTCAAAATTTTGTATACATGTAGCCAAGAGTGTGCTAATAGTGTTAGCCTTTTGCCGTCAGAAAGTATTTTGCCCCACTTTTGAGATATGGTGTCCGAAAAGTAGGTCAAAATAAAAAATTCTCCAAATTTAACGTTTGAGTTATGAATTAAGTATAGAATTTTCTCAGGAATCCGAATCTGCAAATCAAATTTCGATCCGACTTCCTGTTCGGAAGTTATGACATTTTGAAAGCTCAAAAATTGCTAAATTTGGTGCACCATGTTATGTCAATGGGAAAAAAGATTTTTTTGAAGTGTAAAATTCGAGATATAGACTAAGTACAGCTTAAAATAATGTAAGCCTATGAAAGAAGGGGACCTCGAAGGCTACCTAACTTCAAAATTTGGACACCAAAATCCCCAGGTCAAAATCTAGGTCAAATTCATAGTTTTTCCTTATTTTTGCGATTCTGACACTATGTTTAAATGATTTGCTTCAAAATTTTGTATACAGGTAGGAAAAAGTGTGCTAATAGTGTTAGCCTTTTGCCGTCAGAAAGTGTTTCTACCCACTTTTGAGATATGGTGTCCGAAAGTAGGTCAAAATAAAAAGTTCTCCAAATTTAACATATGAGTTATGAATTAAGGGTAGAATTTTCTCAGGAATCCGAGTCTGCAAACCAAATTTCGATCCGACTTCCGATTCGAAAGTTATGGCGTTTTGAAATTTCGAGAAAATCGATCTGATGGTATCCTGATAGAAAGTCAAGAGTAGAGAAGAAAATATTGAAAAATGCATCCATCCTTCCTTTGTGATCCTATCGTATCCTTCTTATCTACCTTTCCTTCATATCCTCTCCTTCCCATCCTTCCTATTCTATTCCTTCTTCATATTCTATTCTATCATTCTTTCTTATTCTATCCTATCGTTCCTTCCTTTTTCATCCATCCATCCATCCATCTTTTTCTGGATGACTCAGCTTATTTTGGATGACTCGGCTTATTCTGGATGACTCGGCCAAAAAAAGTCTAGATCTGGAGTCTGAAATTGAACTTTGTTCAATTTCCAAAGTCTAGTTATTATTATTATTATTCTTCCAACGTTTTCTCCTTAACTAGAAGACATTGAGTCAAGACCTGTATATGGTTAATTTAGGTCCAGTATCTAGTTTCTCGGAAATTAGGTCAAATTTTTATCTAGGTCAAAGGTCAGGAACTGGGTCAAATCCAGTACTTTGTCACTTTTTTCAATTTTCTCAGTCGTCCTTCAGTATTTTCGATCCGGTTTTTTTTCATTGTGTTCCTCATAAAAAAGTAGGAAAGCTAGGCTCGATTTAGTTTTTTGATATCTCGAACCTATTTCGAGATATCAGTGTCCGAAAACGAGGTCCGAAAAAAAGTTCTCCGAATCCGATGTCCAGGATAATAGTCTTATAGGAAATTTTCTCAGGATTCCGAATCTCAAAACCGAATTGATATCCGACTTCCAGTTCAGGAGTTATGACGTTTTGAAAGTTCGAGGAAAATCGATCTGATGGTACCCTCATAGAATGTCAAGAAAAGTGAAATAAAATTGAAAAAATACCAGTCCAGTCCATTTCCAGGTCCAAGTCAAGGTCAAGTCCAGGTCCAAGTCCAGTTTTGTCCACGTCAAGTCTAGGTCCAAATCCAGTCCAGAACCTAGATCAAAATTTAGGTCTATCCTATCCTTTCTATCTAGATGATCTTATTCTGGATGATTCTCCCTTCCTATCTATCCTTCCTTCCTATCCTTCCTTCCTATTCTATCCTATTCTTCCTTCTCATTCAATCCAAGTCCAGGTACATGTCCAGGTTCCGGTTCGGAAGTTATGGCGTTTTGAAATTTCGGAAAATCAATCTGATGGTATCCTGATAGAAAGTCAAGAGTAGAGAAGAAAATATTGAAAAATTCATCCACCCTTCCTATCTGATCCTATCCTATCCTATCCTTCCTTCGTATCCTTTCCTTCCTATCCTTCCTATCCTCTCCTATCATATCCTTTCTTCCTAATCTGTTCTATCCTATCCTTCTTTCTTATTCTATCCTATCGTTCCTTCCCATTCTATCCTATCCTACCTTCCTATTTTATCCATCCATCTTATTCTGGATGACTCAGCTTATTCTGGATGACTCGGCTTATTTTAGATGACTGGGCTTAAAAAAGTCTGGATCTGGAGTCTGGATCTGGAGTCTGAAATTGAACTTCGTTCAATTTCCCAAGTCTAGTTATCACTGACAATGATTTTTCTGATCTATCAAGCGACTCAGACAACTCAAATTTGGATGACAATGTTGGATAGTGCATTTTCAACATTTTCAGGGAATTTTCACATAATGGAAGTGCTTTTGAAGAACAACTTCTCTGCAGAGGCACTTGGGATGCCTATAAACACAGTGATGGGGACCGTATGAGTTCTTGTACTCCTCTCACAAGCCCCCATTTGTTACACAAGAGAGGCCATTACCATTATAAGAACTGGTTGTTCCGAATGCAGGCTTATGAAAAAGCACTTTTAGCTTTGGTCCAGGCTTTTGAGCATTCTTTATGTAAATAAACTGAGGATTATACCTTAAATAATAAACTACGTACATGGCTGTATAAAAGAACTATCTACTGAAATACCGAAGAAATTTGTGAATTTTGACCATCTTTGAGGTATTTTTGGAGAATAATTTATTGTCATTTCTGACGAAATCATGCAATATCAAAGCACAAAAGCGTAGCAAATCCCATTGAAGAGAAATGGCTGGCATAACACAATAGAAAGGCCACCATTTTAGAATGGTTCCTCACTAGCCAAGTTGTCATTAGAAAAGTAATAATTTTAACATTTTACTTCAAGCAGTGTTGCTGATCAGAATCTTATGAATTTCAAGTCCAGTGAATTGGAACCTGCAAGGACTAAAGCTGCTTTTATCAACAATCCAATGGTTGTATATGTTCCAGTTTTATCCCTTGGATGTTGAAGAATGAAAACGAGATCGGCTGGGATGATACATTGATTCAACCTTAGCTTCTTATGTCTGCAAAAGGTGTGATTTCAAGCGCAACATAGCCTGGTCGAAGTGGGATCAAAGCGTGAAGAACCGTAACAAGTCGGGAAATCAGAGCGTATCAGAGCGTATCAGAGCGTAACATTACTTAGGAGATCGTGGTATTTTTGAAAATAAACAAAAATGACAGTGCTTTGCTCGCCGAATTTAAAGCTTGGCATTCGCAGTTGGTGTGAACATAGCTTTAGGGAACTCTCAGACAAATTTGATTTGTATGTGGAAAAATACACACCATCATTCCAAGTACTGCAATCTCTCTAAAGTGTCTGCAAAGTGGGTACCACATCTACTGAATGATGCACAACGTGATAAAAGTGTGACATTGTTCCGGGAATTCCTTGCCGAGTTTGAGCGAGCAAAAGAGAACTTCCTCCACAAAATTTTAACATCAGCCAAATCACCACTCTCATTCTATACTCCAGAAACCACACAAGAAGCATCAGGATGGAAACACAGAGATTCCCCATCTCCAACAAAGCATAAAAATGAGCTAGGCCCAGTGAAGAGACAAATGATAATCACATTCTTCGATGCTGAGGTAGTCTTGACTCACTTTGTCCCGGTTGGACAAAAGGTCAATGCAACATACATCACCAAGGTATAAATTAATCATATTTTTCAGTTGTGCACATTTAGATGTAAAACTTCAAACTTAGAAACTATGCATATTTATGACCCACAGCATTTTATTTGTCATTACCATCACGTCTTATTTTCTTCAGTATTCCTTTCAATACATTATTGGTAGACTGAAAATCCCTATCAACAATTATGTTCATTTTTATGTCATGTTTAATCAGATGTCGCTGCAGTCCTGCATGTAAAGCGACTAATCCAGACTTACTGTACACTTCGCATTTACATTAAAGTGATTCTATGCCTCTGTGAGAACATGTAGTGTTCAATTCATCAGGTGTCATTGCCTAAAATGTTACTGCTTCCTCATAATTTTCTGCCAGCCAACCTGAAAATACAAAAAATCTGTAGATCTAGCCTAGCCTAGATTTCTTAGGCCAAAACAAAAATCCTGAAAAATAAATGATAAAAATAAGAAAAAGAAGAAAATATCACACTGCATCTCGGTCACCATCCCCACTTTGGACTATATATAAAGTGATCTTGATAACTTTGAATTATTTGGCAGTCAAACTTACCTTTTTTATAATCTGTTTTATTTCATTATATACAAGTACAAATAGTTTCTGATATAAGTGACCAATCGCTATGGAAGGATAGCATTATAGGTTCACTTTAAATATAAAAAGAACATTGAGTATGTGAAAAAGATGTATTTTTCTGACAAAGGGGTTTGCTGGTCTTTGCTGGGCAATGGTGCTGGGGCAAGGTGATAAGATGATCTGTTGGAGCATAAGGAGGCCATTTTGAGCATTAAGTGGAATTGTCTGATAAAAAATTTGTAACTAGTTTGAAAATCATAATGTTCTGTTCAGTTGAAAGATCAGGATGACCAAATAAAAATGTTTTGATTAGACCATTTTTGTCCATTTGAAGGTTACCTAATAAGTGGAGGATGTTGACATTTAGATTATGAGAGTTCAGGTTGAGACCACAATTGAAAAATATGTGCTTGACAGTTTCGACTTCGCCACATTGACAGTTTGGTGAGTCTACATTTGTGAAGTTATGAGCGTACATTTGTGATTTTAAAAATAAGTCCACTCTCATTCTGTTAAGAATGATTTCTTGAGATCGTGACAGGGTCAAATTGGAAGTTGATATAATTTTGTTTTTATATTTGATCTCATTTTTGAATGAATAAGAAGACGGGCTATTTTTGATATTGCTGGGGACTGAGTCCCATTTTTCCATCAACTGTATACATGGTGATCTTCTGAATTTTGTAGATATATTAAGAGGAATTTGGTAATCACGAATATATCGGAGTTGTCTTGGGTTGTGGTTTTTGAATGGTCGAAATATATCAGTTACATAGGAGGGTGCCCTATCATTTTGATACCTTTGAAAATATTTACACTCCATCTTGTCGGTGCATTTGTTGAGGGCTCCTCTCTATAGTCTTGTAAGCTGTTGATTTCTTCTACTTCACTATGTTATCCTTTTGGAAAAAGTCCAGGGGGTCACTTTTAACAATTTTGGCCCATAAAGGTCACTTGTTACCCCCAATATGACATTGTTTGATATTTTAGCAAAAGTTAAGGCATTTAATTAACAGATGATCATCAAGAAAGATGGCATGCAAAGCACAATCATTCCATTAATTCATCAAGGAATGCTTCATGTTCTTTTCCTCAACCCTCATCAAGTATGCAAGTGTGCAACCAATCTCAGGGAAGAAATCTACTGATGCCCACTGACCTCCAATGATATACAGCACTTCATTATGTTTAATATCATATGAAAGAACAGACTTATCCCTATGGCCACCATGCTGGTATTCTCTAATGCAACATGCATTTTGTGCAAACTTCCTACATATGGAAGAATGCTCATATAATCCCAATGCGCATGGGTCGAAGGAGTCTAATGAAGGGCTGCAACCTTGTTGCTCATCTCATCTGCTACTTTAAACATTCTTTAAAAATTCAAGAAGGAAGAGAACAAACACATTGATCTAGACATTGGTGACTTTCTGGTCCAGATGACCAATGAGTTAGATGATGACGTCCACATCGTCGTATTGCGCTGGCCCTAAAAAATTACTGTTATAAAACAGTCAAGGGTAAAGAAGTGGTAAAATGCAAGGGTTTCACCTTAAACATACGTGCCAGTGAAGTTATTAATATGGACACAGTATGAGGGCATTTGTACATAATAAAATTACAGTCCCCCATTTAAAAGTGACCAACCCCCAAATTAGAAGACCCCTCGATGTTTCCCTGAGAAGGGTCGAACAAAATAAACATTATCGATTTTGCTTCGCCAAAAGAAAGATAGTGGACAATTTTTGTACTGTTCCCTGAGGCTATTGAGTCAAATGTTAACACTTTGATGAATACTCATTTTAAGGCCCTCATACAATGTTCACGGTGTAGAACTTGAACGCTTGTGTTTGTGTGACTTTGCAAGTCTCCACATGTATCCTTGTACATAATAAAATTACAGTCCCCCATTTAAAAGTGACCAACCCCCAAATTAGAAGACCCCTCGATGTTTCCCTGAGAAGGGTCGAACAAAATAAACATTATCGATTTTGCTTCGCCAAAAGAAAGATAGTGGACAATTTTTGTACTGTTCCCTGAGGCTATTGAGTCAAATGTTAACACTTTGATGAATACTCATTTTAAGGCCCTCATACAATGTTCACGGTGTAGAACTTGAACGCTTGTGTTTGTGTGACTTTGCAAGTCTCCACATGTATCCTTGGCAGCGTTAATATTTAGTGTTGTTTTATTGCACTAATTATAAACTTAGCTAGCTCCGTGTGTATATTTTCGTCCTCCAACTCAATGTCCAGTTATTATTATTATATTACCAAATTATAACATGTCACCACTTTTATAGTAGTGTATATTAATATTTATAAGTATGGCTGTTTAATTCTCACGGCCTTTTCATTACTTTTTTCAGGAGATTCCTGATTCTACCAAGAGAAATATTGCAGCCAAAGGTGTTGGGTGGAAGAGAGCCACCAGGATCCATTGTAATGCCAATTTCACCTTTCCAGAGATGAATTTGAATGGCAAGGCCCAAGGCCGGAAAAGAATCATTGGAAAGTTGGATCCAAGAAGAATTGGGACTCATCATAGGTAAAATTTGAATCAATACTTTATGAAATCATTTATTGTTTGAGTTATATGTCAATATGCTAGTTCAGAGTTAAAAGGATTCTTTAAAATCCACTCCCAGTATAAGAGTTGAGTTTAAATCATAAGTGATTATTTCAATCATTTTGTTTGGATTTAGTTGTGATTGATCATGATTTGAATGAAGAATTAGAATTCAAATAACTAAGCATAAGAGCGAAAATATGCAGGCCAATTCAGTACACCATTGATGCAATTGACAGGCTTAAAACTTTTAATTTGGTCATTTTTGTCTTTAGGTATCTTTTTCAAATAAAAAAGAGAAGACATTTTCAACATTCAGTTATGCCCTGTCCCAAAATAAGGGAAAACCAGATGCCATAAAGTGAACCATACAAGCCATTATTTCGCATAATTTCAGGAACCGTGCAATGTGTATTTCATCTTGGTGCGGTTATCTAAAAGATCCAACAACCTTCAGACATCGTAATTTACCATTTGGGAAACCTTTGACAGACCCAGTTTTGAAGGTACTTTAGCTATGATTGTCTTGAGTTGTATTTTAAAGCATAATTTTTCTAAAAAGTCAAATGGCAGTCATACTGATGATCCGTACCTAATTTGGATATTTGAATAATTTATGCATTGATACAATAATTTTAGCTTTTCATTCCTAGATCTCGACCTAGGCATTTTATTTGGAGCAAAAAACAGTTGACAGACCAGTTGTGTTAGGAGTACCCTTGGCTTCACCAAGAGTAGTAGTGTTAAGGCAGTAGAGATGATAGGCTTGATTGCCGTATAATGAGGTGATTAAAGCGTCATACGGCAATTGCCGTATAGTGCGAGATAACTGATATGGATATTGATAGTAGGATACAGCAATCTCCGTATCATGGTTACATTTCAACTGTTTTTGTTATGTTTTTATAATTGCCCATGCTCCAAGAAAACTGGCACAACAAATTACAAGTGGATCAAAAGTCGGCCCTTAGAGGTATAATATCACAAACAACAATCCTTATTACATTAGAATAAAGTCTATCATTGTGTACTATAATATTCATTAGTACTAATATTTACTGAAATGAATTACACTAAGGAATATCACTTTCTTTTTCACACTGGGGGATTTGAAACAAAACCAATGAGATATTGTCATGTTGCAATGCACTTCTTAGCAATTAGATATCATATTTGTTTGAACAACAGCACATGTTCCAAAAAGCACACATACGACTTCAACTATAAAGAAAACTGAATCACCCTCTCGAATATTTTGGTGAAATTAATGTCACCCTAAATTGACCTTATTCATACAGATTTTAAAAGCTTAATGCTTACACAAATACCTAATACTAATTAGCACTGTTAGAAGTTGAATATGTGGGCATTAACTGGTGAGTGTCAGATTTAGTCAACTTACAGGCTTGAATTTCATTTTCTGAATTTGTTATTTTCAACACTGACTGTGGTTATTTTTTCTTCTTTTAAACTATGTTTGTTAGACTTTGTTAAGTGCACAGTGCGATAGTTCAAACGAATACGGTAAAATAAATATATCTCGACTAAACACTGACACATGAAAATTATTGTATCTTCTTTTCCAGGTGATAAACCTAACACACCAACAAGCAGGATGGCTCTTCAACCACTTGGGCCATTGCGAAGATGTACATAAGCTTCATTACAAATCAACGTCTTCTTCAATAGAGCGAATTGAGGTGGCAAAACTTTGCTTACTGGTGGATAATTATAAAGTGAAACAAAATGTTGGAAAGAATCTGGATGATATCAGTCTCCAAAGTACATGTAGGAATTTAATTACATGTATAGGCTTTTCAAAATTAATTATTATATTTTTAATGTCTAGTTGAATGCCATATCTTAACAGAATGTGAGGTAAAACATAATTTTAAAAAGCAATTTTATTTTTATCGCTCCTGTATTTCATAAAAAATATATGAGAGAACGTGAAGAGAGCAACTGGCAAAATGAAGTAATGTTTGAGTTGATGCAATAATTGGAACAATACTGAAGCTATAATCTTGATACAACCTTCACTGCAATATGATCTTGGATTACACCTTTTAAGTTTATATTCAAATTTTTCTGTTTAGACATGGTCTATTCTAATGACAGCCAAAAAGATGAAGCTGGATCCAGTAATGATGCATCTTTGGACGAAAAGTTGCTCAACACAGTGCTAAATGTCCCTGTATGCCCAGAAGATGAAGCTAACTTAGAGAAAGCTATAAACAAAACTGCTGAAAACCTGAAGGACTTTGATACTCCTCTATTGAGTGAACCAGAGTTATCTACACCTATTCTAAAGAGGAAAAGGAAAGTCGGACCAGTGAGACAGAAATGGACTGACTTTGAGACAACAGAACTGGAGCATCTATTTAGAAACTTCATCAAAGGAAAAATATGTCCCTCGAAAAAAGATATTGAAAAAAGAATCAGTCTCTGGAAATCTTTACTTTCTCTGACGTTTTATTTGTTTCCACCTTGTTGTCCTCATGAAAAGGACAATTAGATACAAGGTGGTCTCCTTTGCATCGATAACATCTTGTTGTTGATTGTTTCACAGCAGATGCATCCAAATTAGTTGTGTACAAATATGTGTCTATAGTGCTAAATTTGAATGATTTGGTAGCTCCTAATTTTATTCGGAATTTTGTATCGTACTGGTAAACTGCTGACCAATTGTACTTTTTGTCACAATCTTGTATATGAGATCTGTAGTCACGAAGCTCATTATATACTCCAGGGTGTTTCTCCATTACTATTAGCTCATAAATATTCCATGCTGTCATCCATGTCATAAAAGACTGTATATGTGTTTGTTTATGTTTTTTGGCCAACTTTAATTCACCATTGTCACTACATATTATTTGTTCATTTCCTTGTACATCGATATACTGATTATATAGATTTGTTGGTAACAATTCCGTCATATTGACGTACTCACCATTGACTATCGATTTTGAGATCTTAGGTGGTACTCCCACTTTGCATCCTTCATGTGACACTTGTAAATTAATGTCTCCTGTGTGCACATTTGATGGCAGTGGAGGTTGTTCAGGCAACAATGGCAAGGTTTGAACAGGTTTCGAAATGTTTTGTAACATAAAAGTTCGCATTTCGTCTTGGTCTTTTTGTATCTTTGATGTTACTACTGTTAATTCGGCAATTTGTTTACCCATTTCGAGAATAGCATTCATCCATGGGGGTTGTGTCACTTGTGTATGTTCCACTTCTTCCTTTGTGTGAAAATTCATATTTTCATTTGTTTCTTTAATCGTGCAACTCGGACCGTAAGGCCCTAAATGTCCTTTCGTGGGATTTCCACACATACTACAGCATCGTGCTCTCGCACCTTCTTCTGTTTCGGACATGTTTACAAAGTTCTATAGATGATAAATTGATAAAAATCTCACAAAACTTCAAAATTTAAAAACATTTTTTCAAGACCCCCAGCGAACTTCCGCCCAGAGTGCAATTTTACACTGAACGAATGTTGATCCCCGGGGATATTTCATACATCTGTTTCATTAAAATTAATTTATAATATAAATATACATCAAAGGAAAAATATGTCCCTCGAAAAAAGATATTGAAAAAAGAATCAGAAAGTCAAAGGAACATATCAAATATAGCAATTTCTCCTTCAAAATCATCTTCATTAGTCTCTGGAAATCATATGTGACCTTACATTTGACCTCTGGTTGATTTTCTGTGACCTTTAAAAAGTCCAATGCTATTATTTTGGAAGTCTCAGATGAATTGTTTACTATTGATAACAAAGATATTGTCAATAAAGAAATTACAAACTGTACAGCGTGGAGGAAACAGGTTTCTTGAAGCTAACAAGCAAGGGCCGACAACAACCTTTAACAGGGCCCACAACAACCTTTAACAGGGCCCACAACAACCTTTAACAGGGCCCACAACAACCTTTAACAGGGCCCACAACAACTTTTAACAGGGCCCACAACAACCTTTAACAGGGCCCACAACAACATGACCCACCTGAAACAAGATTCTGCTCTCTTCTCTAGATTGTTTATAGCTTGTCAGTCACGCAATGGTGATCTTGATGACTTTTTCACTCATGAAAACCAAGCATACCCTCCAGTTCTCTCTCTGAGAATGGTGATCTCCACCAGGGAAAAAAGAGTGACATTTTAGAACCCCTCGAAGGTTTGATTAAAGAGAAGGTAGTGGATGCTCCTGATATTGAAGTTGCAATCATAGATGGAGTAGTTGCAGCACATATCGTAAAACCAACAAAAGGTGAAATATTTCAGCAGTATGCTGCTGACCTTAAGATTCAATAGTTACTTGTCACAAAGGCTCAGGTCAGTGTTCAGACTGGATGTTGTGTTTGATGTCTACAAGCCAGAGAATTTTCAAAATTTCCATTACACCATGTATGTAAAAATGAATCATAGTATTTGTTTTCATTATATAACATAGACATATATTATATATATTACATGTATACTCATAGATGTTGCTGTTTTCTGTAACAATCTTTTGTCCTTTCTATCTGGCAATTGTGCATATATTCAGTGACTGACAAAAACAAAAACGTATGTGTGTTTTATTACAGCCCAAATGGTCAAAATGAAGAACCACCTAATAGGCGTAAAGGTTTTTTTTTGACTCATCTGAATACTCCAATGGATCTGATACAAAAATCAGTGCCCTGACAAAAATGTCAATGAATTTCTTAAAAATAATGATGATGATAACACTTAAAAGAAAACGAACTTGGAAATTAATGTCCTCAAATCCTCACTTGCTGTACCTTTTATTATCTTGCTTTTTACTCCTTGAAACCTCCGCAACATAAGGAACAAATATCTGACATTATTCTATTAAACCTGCACATCGCTCCAAAACGCAATCTAGTGTTGTTTCGGGGGTGAACTTTATCATTTTGAGCTTAATGAAAGATTATAGAATGATGAACAAATGGGGCAAATCTTGTGTAGAAATACTTACGATAAATGTGTCATTTCAAAGATTTTTCATTGAATTGCTTCGATCGGCGCCGACGATATGATTTTGGAAAGGTTTCTAAATGAAGAATGTGACGTCACTTCCGAATCATAGCATTCAAAATAAGTAGCTTTTAATTACTTCCACCATTCATAATAACGCGGTGGTGTAGCGGTAGAATTCTCGTTTAGCACGCGGGAGGACCAGGTTCGAATCCAGCATTCGCCTTTTTATTTTTTTTAACTAAATGATTGTTCTTTGATATTACGCAGAAAAAACAATTTTTATTTACATAAACTTTATATTAGAGCTTAGAAATGTAAAAACAATATATGTCAACATATTGCGTTTTGGAGCGATGTGCAGGTTTAAATTTTCTGACAATCAACTAAGTATTGACAAAGTTATGGTTACTATGGCAACCATTGTAATGGGTATGCAAGGCAACCTTGAGAGTTTACATGATGAAGCAGCTGCTTTATTCAAATGTCTCTATATAAAAGTTAAATATAAAGTTTTACAACCTGCTCGTGTTTTTGACTTCTCTTGTTTTATTAGATTGAGGTTAGCTTTGTATTATGTAATGCATTGAATATTCTTTGGTGTGAAGTCGTGATTAATTAAATAATTATTGATTGTTTAGAAATATCGTGAGACCCGTTCTCTTAGGTTACAATCTATAATGTATTCTGTTTACAAGCACTATTGCACAGTTAAACTTTTAGCTGAATGTATATTACAATACATTCTTCAACAAGACTACCAATCAAAGTTGGAAAGACATTAGACATTTTTCCAGCTGAAGAGGAACATGCAGGGTTTGTGGCCACTAACAACTTTAACAGTGTCAACATATCAGCTGGTCAATTGTCAAGGAAACTTCCAACTTGGGATCACATTAGATCAATCCCTCTCTTAACATATGTAATCTATCTAAGCTGGATTCCATATAACATGAATTTGAACTCAGTTAAATGACTGCTGAGTAATAAATTGTCATACTTTTGTGCGCGGAATAATGAATGTGTTACACATCATCACACTGAACACTCCAACAATAAATCTTATGTGGCTGTGCTTGGTTTACTGGACAAAAAATAAAAATAAAGGGAGTGACATGGTAGATCTTGGTGTGTGGTTGGATCAATATGTTGCCAAAAGACTTGACCATTACTAATAGGGCAACAAAAATATATTAGCAAGAAGAGAATGTTCAAAGCATATAATAGAAAATAAAAAACAGACATATTGGTGAGACGTGTCATGTTATACAAGGACACTTGTGTCATGTATGTGTTGTAGGACACAAATGTATGGTTAGAGATATATCGAAACAATGATATTCCGGTTAACTCGCAGCAAAATGTAATAGTACTCAATCAATAGAAGATCCATCAATACACCAAAGACTACAAGACAAGGACGACTCTGTTCAAAACATTTTAGACACTTTAGAGAATCAGGTTTCTAAGGAAAATGATTTTGAGAAGGGTGATATAGAAATTTTAATCATTATTTCACAATCACAGTGACAATTGTTTTTTTATTGATGGCAATAATGATATACTTGATCAAAAACAAGCTAAAGAGAACAAGTGAAGGAAAACATGACTGCAGCATAGTGCCAACAGACATACATCACACTATTTTATATTAACTCCAAATTAACATCATTATTTCTTAAAATCATGTTTGTTTTAACATTAAAGATCAGGAAGGTAGCCATGGAGGTGAGGTTGGACCCCCAAGCCTTAATTCTTTCAAGTTTATTAAGTTTTTACCATTCTGAGCACTTTTCAAGTATACAATTGACCTTATACATGGACATCGTAAAAACAGTTCAAATGTGCTCATTCTTCACAAAATGTTTCTCAACTGCGTCCTCAAGCTAAATTTCTTTTAAATCTCTACCTAAATCTCCTCTTCTCAGAGATGCATCCTGGGTAATACAGCATGGCCTAAAAACGGAAAATTTCCGCAATCCACAAGTTGACTTATGCAGAAATCTTGTTGCCAATGGACATCGGTTTGTATACTTAGACAGGCAGGTACTTCTGAAACAACACATCTGAGGGAGCTCAGAGGACCAAAAGTCTGAACAAGTTCATCTAAAAGTGGATATAAGATGAAGATGAAATTGAAATCTTGGACATGTTTGGCAAGCTGACAACCGCGGATGCCAAGGGTCAAAATAGAGTCACCATCACCCTTGCTTAATCGCTTATAGACAAACATCTCAATTCATGATGCACTGTATATAAATGAGATACCAGGAATTCTATTCTACATCGAAGAACATATAGGGACAGCAACTTTAGTAATAATTCTAATTAATGGTCTGCTTAATAAAAAGACAACTAAGGAAACCCAACAATAGAGTCAACTCCACCCTTGCTTAATCGGTTTTAGACTAAAATCTCAATTCATGCTCTTCTGTATATAAATGAGATACCAGGAATTCTATTCTACATCGAAGAACATATAGGGACAGCAATTTTAGTAATGATTCAAATTAAGGATCTGCTTAATAAAAAGACAACTAAGGAAAGTCAACAATAGAGTCATCACCACCCTGGCTTAAACGCTTGTAGACATAAATCTTGATTCATGCTGTTCTGTATTTAAATTTTAATTAATGATCTGCTTAATAAAAGGACAACTAAGGAAACCCAACAATAGAGTCAACACCACCCTGGCTTAATCTCTTATAGACATAAATCTCAATTCATGCTGTTCTGTATTTAAATGAGATACCCAAAATTTTGTCTCAGCTCAGCATGATCTTGCAAATGTCCATAGACTTATTCTAAAAGATGAAGTGAAAGTGTAGTAAAACCTTATAAACAATATACTTAAGCGTAAAACCTGTATAAGCAGTCATTTTGACTTTACCCAGCAGGGAATAGAGTGAATTTAGGAAACATTAGAAATAAATGTAGTAGACAAGGATGACATTTCTGTTAAAAAAAAACATTCAAAGAATAATTATATTTTGGTCATCAAGAAAACAGTGACTAAAGAGAAGTTCAGAATCTTATCTGATATGCAAAATTGCATATGAATATAAATTAATATGAAATCCACTTTGATGTGGGATAAATAAAGATACATACATACATAATTACCAATATGACTATAACAAATACACCGACTCTTAATCATCAGCATAATTTTCAAGTGATCGGCCTCTTAGCCAAGAGGGGGGTTCGTCAAAATTTCTATCAAAATCATGCAGTTTCTCACCATCACCACCGCACTTTTTAAGTGATTTTGCCCTTTTTGGTCTAAGTTGTCAAAAGTGAACCCCCACGGAATTTAAAAAAAAGTGAACCCCCCTTGGCAAATCCGAGTGTACGGGTCTGAGTGATAGATATAATTAATGATGGATAGTAATGAATTGTGTTTTTAATATGTATTGCAGGACCTTTGGTATATACCTTTGAAGGTACCAGTAAGAAGCACATGACGTCATATATCAACAATGAATTTGTCGGTAGGAAAACGGCCATAAAGGATGATGAAAACCATAGAGGTGTACTTGCTAAAGCAAAAGGACAATTCCTAAGGATATGTGGTGCGATTCATGTCCTTGACCTGTATTCTGTAAATTGGGAATTTTATAGCACGCATCTCTTCCACTTTATAAGGATCAACTTATTTGAGCTTGCATCATAAACGATTATGAATTTTTCTTAACCAATTGACAATGATTGAGCCCTACAATTTTGTGAGAAAATCTACCAAATTGTACAAAAGAACTTACATTCAGCTTCATGTAGCGGTGCTAAATGCACATATCCTGAGCAATACTGGCAAACCTGCCAAAGATAAACTGATTTTGTTGGAACACCTCAGAGACAAGACTATAATATTTCCATTAGTTATAAGAGTTTCCTTTTTGCAGAAAGGTACCATATGGCTCCTTGCACCTGTTCAAATTGGGGTTGGTAAAACAGTTCACCAAGATGTTGAGTTGGGATGGCACAAATAACTCTGTTCGGGACATTTACGTCAAGGACCTAGCTCCTAGTCTTGGGAGTTTTCTATAAGTACATTGAGAGCAGATGAGGAAAGGACTTTCTTCTGGAAGTAAAATATATATTTTAATGCAAATAAAACCATACAATGGTTACAAGACAATGGCGTGTTGGGTATTGATTTAAGTGTTACAAATGTATGAAATGCAGTAACCACAAATTTTCAATTAAAAAATTCAGTATTTTCGATAGTTCGCACTATCTAGTCCTGGACATCATCATGTTCATAAAGGTAAGATAAGATCAAATTTCTGTGAGAATAAAATGTTAGCAATTAAACTTGAAACCTTCTCTTGAAATTTTTTTTCAAAATTCTTTAATATTTATTCAGAAATCCCTACTCCCCCTAACTCAATTTTTTGTAAGATCACTTAAAAACTTCTTTATCAATATACTTCAAGGCTTACTTGGATGGTCATTCTCTTTACATGTGTTCCCAAAATAGTGGCATAGATTAATCCAAAAGTGCTGTTGCCCGGATGGATGTCGAGGTATCGAAAAGGTGATGATCAAGGAATCAAACTGTGGACTTTGGGGATATTCAAAAATATATTTCATCCAAAAAGGTGAGTTATAAATTTCGAGATTTAAGGCCCACCACCAAAAGGGAGCATGTGTACTTTCTTCTCTCTACAATGCGATAAATATTTCCTCTGGAACTTAACTGAACATTAATGACACCAAAGAATACTTCAAAATTATTGATAGATCTTAAAACATTATTAAAACTGGTCAAGCATCAACTTGACTTACACTGGTGATAAGTGTCTTGCATCAACTTGACTAACACTGGTGATAAGTGTCTTGCATCAACTTTATTAACACTTGTCGTAAGAGTCCTTCATCAACTTTATCAACAGAGGTCATAAGGGTCCTGCAACAACTTTATTTAAGTTGTACTAAAACAAATTAAAAAACTTTTATTATCTTGTTTTTAGAACAATTTCGCATTTAACAAATAAAGTCATGTTCAAATTAGTATGTTTTCAAAACATCCCTAAATATGAAAAAGTTGGAAATAAAGTTACTCCTTGTGTGAGCCCTATTATTGTTTACTTTGCCAAACACTTATATATTGATGATTGGAATATTTAGAATCCATTAAATTGTAAAATAGGAAAATTATCATTAACAACTGTGACTTATGAATTAAAATGGCATTTTAAGGTCAGAAATATAAAATGCTTTACCATTATTGTTTTTAATAATGAGCCAAAAATGACCAGGTGAAAAGGTGAACAGATGATATATCCCATATATGCCTCAATAAGAATTGTGTTGTCATAGGCCACCTATGATGGAGCCCCATTGGGTGAACAATTCTCGCAAGAGTTGCGTTCACATGAATCAATATCAGGGACATTAACTCCATCCCATATGCAAGATTTGAAGTTAGATTAAGGTTACCCGTTCACAGACTGGAATACTTGAGAAACTTCTGTTGAAAAGATGAAGTAATAATTAAAAGGGATAATGCTTTCATGACACCAAATGATAAACTCTAAAATCATACCAATGTTTTTTCTTTTTTCTTGCTTGGCTTTTGTGCCTGCCTGCACCATCTGGATGTGAGAAAAGTCAATGGCGGCTGAACCACTAAACCACTGTTTCACTTTGTTCACCCAGAAACAAAGTTGAAAAGTCAATCACAGTTGAAAACCATTTTCAAAAGACTCCCTGATGGCAAATTAATATTAACCTAGAAATTGATGAGATAAATAGACATTATATGCAATTATTGAATAACTGCTAAGCAATAACATGTCATATTTTAAAACATGGCATAATGAACGTGTGACACATCACACTGAACACTCAAACAGTAAATCTGAGGTGGTTGTGCTTGGTATACTGGACAAAAATAAAAACAAAGGGAGTGACATGGTATATATTGCATCAATATGTTGCCAAAGACTTGACAAGTAGACCTGATAGACATGTTCTACATTGTTCTACATTTCATTTCACAACTTGGTGAAAAGGCAAAACAAATGCTGGTAATTACTTTAAAAGATTAGAATGATGGAAGAATAATGACATTTACCATGAACATTAGTGTCATGGAAAACACATTCTACAATGCCCCTGAAGTGTTGCTGTTTCATCACCTATAAAAGTAAGATGTATTCTGTCACTGGTGAAATTAAGAGGGAGACTTTGAGGGAGAAGGTTCATGGGAGAAACTTTTATAAAATCCAAATACAAAAATTGTTTTAATAACTATTTTCTTACGTTTCATGGGCTCAACCATATTGTTTTAATTTAGCAAATGCCCAAAGCCTGTTCGGATGTAATGAGAAATTGGTGCATTCACGAAGCCCAAAAAAGTAAAATAAGAGTCGTTTGTGCCGGGAAAATTTTAATTAGACGTAATTTTTATTCTGGTACTTAAGACTGAAGATCTTTGCAATAAAACAAAACCAACATGCTAACTGGTGAGACAGTAAAAACAAGATCATATATCTCATGATATATGAATCATATGATATTTGAAAGGTACATAAAAAATTATTTAGATAATATTGTTATTTTTCTAGAGTAGAGTCATTGGGTCAAGTAATGGTGATTATTCTCAGTTGGTTGTATATGGTGTTAAAAGATACCAGCCTGTAACCAGAACAAGATATGACTGGCTTATGTGCAACCTAATAAAACTGAAGGCAGCAAGAGTTCCATTGTATGTTAGGAAGCCCTATTTAGAATCAATAAAATGATTGACAAACATCATTTAAATGGCCATACCAACTGATCATGTAATGGACATTCAAATCAAGCAGTATATGCCTGACAAGCTGTGCAAATGAGGTATCAAAATAGAAAGCACCTCTTTCACAACCAAATTGTCTAATTTATCTGTTATTGTTTATCGTTAAAAATGTCCAGCCGGGAAAGTATATCTTTAATATGACGAGGATGATTAGCCAGCCAGATTTATCTCAATCTGATGAAGACAGCGATGACAAGGAGATTTGGGAGGCATAAGTTGATGAAGAGGAACCTATAAATTCTCAAGCCCCAATAATCAATTGAGAATAAATTGTCAATAACCATGATAATATTATTTACTTTTTATTTTACAGATGACTTCCAAATTAATCAACATTCATGGTATTAAGTAATTGAATACAAAGAAAGTGGATAAATTGGCAAGGTCTTGGGGAATCAACAGTTACCATTCTAGCAACACAAAAATAAGCTTACTTTCTCTTTCTCTTGGCTTTTCCACCAATGTTAAACAATGATAAGTATTTTACACCAAGGAGATCCAGACTTGTGCAATATTATAATTAGTATAGAATCACCTGGAATGGCAACTCCATTTTGTATCTATTGCTCCATTGTTCCATGTCTGTCTCCCATTGTTAAAAATAACAAACCCCTGGTTGCTTAGGCGAATTACACCACATTTAATCCAGTGCATTGTCTCCCTAATGATGGTAAGTTGTTAATGTTCCTTTTGCAGCAGGGAGTTTAAAAATGTTTTTTTGATTTTCATCAGAAATGACTTCTAATAGTGACTTTGTTTGTTGGGATGATATTATTTGGATTTAGTTGTGATTGATCATGATTTGAATGAAGAATGTAATGAGAGTGTAAACAAATTGGAAAAAAATTCAACTGCCCTTCTTGCGACAAAACATATCAATCAGTGAGTGGACTTTGTCATCGAGAGCCTTATATCTTCCCTGACTTATGTATCATCTGTTGTGTGTTGTGTGTTATATGTACTTTGTTAAAATAGATGGCAAATGAGTAGAAAATAATGCAGAAATATAAACATGTACTAAAGAAATTATCATGGAAGGTTACTTAGGTGCAGACACTTGGAATGCCTATAAACACAGTGATGGGGACCATTGATTCCTAAATTCAAAAAAGTATGAGTTCTTGTACTCCTCTCACAAGCCCCATTTTGCTCCACATTCCGTAAATCAAAAAATATATACACACAATGATGATGAATTTGCACCATATTTATCAACTTTCAAATCAAACAATTATCTCTTATTACTCTGTAATAAATGTACCAATGCTTTGAAGAAAAAGGACATATATATGCCAAACTTATCAATTTTGAACAATTTGGACCCTGGTCAAATCCCTGAGTGTCTGCAAAATCTGTCCTCAGTAGAAAACAGCTTATATCCGATACCCAAGCATATCTTAAATTAGTCATCCTACTATATGGTCAAGCTGCAATCCGTGGCCAAGTTATTAATTTCCCATATACGATTGATGGAGCAAATTTGCAAGATAAACGTATTGGCGCTACAAAAAGGGGAGGTGGATGAACAATTACACACTGAAACAGAGAGAAAAGGAAAAGAAAAAAGAATCTAAGAATCTAAAAATAAAAAAATAACAAACCAAACAATTACATCAGCAGATGGTTTCAGTATTTTAATGAACTAGTAAAATCTTAGGTGATATTATATTCCACCATAAATCATAAAATCTTGGTATTTTTATTCTCTCCTTCTAACATGTCTTATAAAATATATTGTCACCATAACTTGAAGAATTGATTTACTGCACGTGATCACTTAAAATCTCAAGATTGCAAATAGTTGTTTTTGAAATTTGTTTATCACATAAGAATCATAACAAAGACCTCGATTCTATAAGTTATGGCAAAGAACCTCACATTTTATTCTACCTATTGCCAGATGCCTCGATTAATATGTGATTAAGGTCATCCAACTGTAACATCCATTAATCATAGAATAAAAAATATAAATTTTTTTCTTATCCATGTAAATACATGTAATATTACATATTGTTAAGTCAAAGTAATTATAAACAAACAAATAGGATGATTTGTAAAATAGAAATTGCTTTAGACTATATTTGACTAAAATCTGTATAATATCATTGCAAATATACTCCACAAAAAATGGACCGGGCGCTAATAGAGAGAGCTAGGAATCAAGGATTTTAGTTTCATTTCATATATGTTTTTACCAATCAGAGTTATGACAGCCTTGGATCTCATACTGATTTATTATGGTGATAGAGTTCAAGGCTTATCTACACCTATGCTAATCTTGCCTTTTCCATTTTTTCATAGGGTGCAAATACTTTGGGTTTGGAATAACAATTTGGAAGATATTGTGGAGGTAATAGGAAATATTGACACTCTCAAGTCTACATGATGTTTATTAGTTTTACAAGTCTGACATAAAATTTATTTCAGGAATAATCGTGATGATTCACCGGGTAATTCCAGGCCAAGCAGTCCTGGTGCATCTGATGATGACAGTGATGATGATCATGTTCATGAAAGGTAATCAGAATCATCAATTTCATTTCTCTTTTTATATAATAAATTTCAGCCATCAAATATAGGTCTTATAGGCAAAAAACGGTACAAGAAGAAGCATACTTGTGTTACATATTTCTAAATGTTTAATTCAAACACAAAATACTTTCTCTTCAGAGGCGTATTAAAATATATTTTATTTCTTCAATCTCTTAATAACTACAATATCTCTTACTGTTTCAAAACTGAATTTAATTCTTCTCTACACAGCTTCCCCAGATAGCCTCTGCCTGTGTTATTTAGTTCACAGAGCTTGTGAAACCCAATCTGCTGCTTTAATATTCAATGAGCCTGCATTAATATTTAATGAGCCTCATTCTGAGTTATTGCCTGGCAACTGATAGCATCATCAGCCATGATGGAGAGTGATGTTTACTTCATCTTACAACTTTCTTCAAATATAAACAGTGTTAAGCCATACATCTGGGCAATAAATTATAAGTCTATCTGCTGTCTAACTACTTCTGTGGTCTAAAATCTTGATTTCAAAGTAAAGTTGACTTTAATAAATGTGTTATCAGAACCACATGTCTTGTGGGAGTTGAAATCAGAATTTAGTGAGATAAGCTAATGTTCTCTCCTCTTTAGCACTAAATATCTATGTTTCCTGCACATCCATATCAATGATTTTTCAGATATGTTAACTTTTAAGTGTTCCCTATCAGATTGAAAAGGTTTGAAGTGAGGGGCAAAGCAAGTTTTCCTGAAATTAATGTTCCAAGTAGATGCCTTAATTAGGATAAGAATTTGTTACAACTTACTCAGTTGATGCTAGATGCTCTGGATGTAATATTTTCATGATGGATAATCATACAGATTATCACAAATGTGCTTTAGAAACATTATGCAGACTTTGTGGATTAAAAAACAGAGTATTTCGTAAAAAATATGTACCAAAATCGTGTACATTGATTCAAGCTGAACTTCTACAGTACTGTCCAGACATAAAGTTAGATTTAGATAATCCAAACATTCACCCAAATAAAGTCTGTGAAAAATGCTATAGAACTTTAAAAGATTCAAAGAAGCAGGGAAGAGGCAATGAAAAAAACAAGGACACCAAAGTGAAACATTATGTAAGCATAAATAGCAAATGGAATAACATTTCGGATAATTGTGAAGACTGCTGGGTTTGCAATGAATACTCAAATAACAAAGTACTAGGAAAGAAAAGAAAGTTGCCAAATTCGTTGGAGGGCTGCCCTGTTAGTCCAATAGCTAGTACCCCTAAAAAACAATGCGCTAATATGGACGTCAGTCTTGATATGTCAACGGAAATGACACCTGGCCGTGGGAGAGAGGCAACAATACAAGAAATTATGTCTAGAAGTATAAATGATCATCTCTCAGTTATGGAGGAAAAGCTACTTACATGTCTTGTAAAGAGAAAATTGAAAAACTCTGTTAATAAAGAACAATTGACATGTAAAACCCGGGGAAAGGTATGTTACTTTGCTTTAAAAATCATTATAAGATAATTAAGTAAATGTATGTAAATATGGAGAATATGATTAAATATAAAGATAAGCTGATGAAAATCTGAAATACTCATACTCAGACATTTGATATCAAAATCCATAGTTTCAAATACAGCTCTTTTACTAAACGCTAAATTAAATTTATTTCAGCCACTTGTGTTTTTAAGAGTTGAAAGGGCACAGGTCAATTCATCAGTTGCTTCCTCGCCCCTAAAGAGGAGACGTGCGAGAAAGATGAATATATATAGAAAAACATCATCTGGGAAAAACAATGAAGCGGTTTTAAAGCAAATATCAAAAGAATGGCTCATTCAGTATCGAAAAAAGGCAAACAGAGAAACTCTTAACTGTTATGAGAAAAATAAAATCAAGATATCAAGGAAACAAGCCCTAGCAATAAAATCATCCGCCAAATTGTCATGGAGACAATTCAAAAACATTACTAGACATTTAAAATCGTGCAATGTTAGTGTAGAAAGTCAAAATAAACAAAGGGAGTACAGGAAGGAATTATTGAAAGCAATTGATTTGAGAGGGGAAATGATAAAATTAGCAACAAGAAATACCATATCACCAAATTCAAGGAAGGGTAAAGTATACAAAAAATTACCCTTAGCCTATATGAGTGATTTACCTATACATGTACACAACCATTTGGACAAGTTAAACAAATACAATATGTTACAACAAAACGAATCTATTATACCAGAAAACAAAATTTGGATAAAACTTGGTGGGGACCATGGGGGCAAAAGCCTAAAGATGACTTTACAAATAGTCAATACTGAAAATCCCAACTCGACAAATAATGTGATTGTTTTTGCAGCGATGAATGCAAAGGACAGCAGGGAAAACCTTGAAATATGTATAGGAAGATATAAGGACCAGATTTTGACATTGCAAAATATGAAATGGCATGACAAAACTATTGAACTTTTCATATGTGGTGATTACCTGTTTCTGTGCACATGCATGGGAATTTCAGGGGCAGCTGGTTGTCATCCATGTTTATGGTGCAACATAAAATCAGAAAATCTAAAAGTACCACAGAACATGCGAGGAAAGTCTCCATGCAGAACATTAGATAAAATGTCAACTGACTACGAAAAGTTCTCTACTGAATCTAAAGGTAAATTGAGTCATGCAAAACTTCACAATAACGTGATTAACAAGCCTCTACTCCCTATAGAGATAGATCATATTTGCCCCCCATATTTACATGTCCTGCTGGGTGTTGTGAAAAAACACCATGACCACCTCCTGTCATTATGCCACAGACTTGACCTCCTAATAGCTGATAACATCGCCAGTGAAAACAGATTAATTATGGAAAGGGCAGACACACCATATGGCAAATATATCATAGAGACTGGAAAAATTCAAAAATTGAGAGACAAGTTAAATTCAAGAAGAAACGAACAACAGAGGGAACAATTAAAAACAGAAATTGAAGAAAGGGTAGCAAAAAATACATTAAATGAAGAATCTGGCACTGTGGCAGCAAGTTTAGATGAAACGTTAAAAAAACACCATATAAACAGAGCTCCATATCACGGCAAGTCATTCGTTGGGAATCACTGCCATAAGTATTTGGACCCCACAGTGTACAATGATGTGTGTCAAAGTGTTGTCAGAAAATATGCAAGGGACTAAAAAATGAACGAAAAATTATCAAGAAAGCTGAAAAAATAAGAGAGAGGCTACAAGCTGTAAATGAAAAATTTTCTTCAGTTCATAAAATGATTTCCCATATGAATTATATAGATGGATCAGACACATCAAATATCCAAGATGCCATAGATGACTATTTAGATGTTTACAGAGTTTGCTTCCCTAAAGCAAATATCATCCTTAAACAACATCTGTTAGAAGACCACATGGTTGATTGGATAATAAAATACAAATGTGGTATGGGTCTCATGGGTGAGCAGGGAGTGGAAAGTATCCACGCTGTTTACAATGATCTTGGAGATAGAATGCGTGGAATTAAAAACAATTTAAATAGACTCGTAGCAACCATGACCGAACATTTTGTAAGCTGTCAACCAGAACTATTAACATCAAATCCGATCATCAAGAAACGTAATTTTGTCAAAAAACTTCTGGATTAATTGTAAGTACATTTTAGTTTATATTCAACATACTATGGTTGGTTGTATAAATCAATTAATAGGCATCTGTAGAAGAGTTAGCCTGCATGGTATGGGGAGCTTATTGAAAGATATCTCATTTTATGTAGACATTTTGGTGTGATATATTTGGATTTACAAGCTTTGCCCCTCCAATTAAAATTAGTTACATACATAGACCATACTTTAAACTAATCATTTTACTTTACAGCAATTTATTCTAGATGCAAAATAATGTAAAAAAGAATAAAGAATAATGCTATAATTTGGTCAAATATTGCCTTCATAGTGAAACACTGATACTTCCCACTGTACAGCAGATAGGCTTGTAATTGATACTCTGTCTTATCAGAGGCATGCAGTTAAGAAACTTAAGCAGCGCCACTTGTGGTTAATCTAATAATTACAGCTAAGTATCAGATCTGGGGAAGCTGTGTCTAAAAACTGCGCAATTCCTGAAAACATTGGCTTTTATACCTAACCTCGAGATCAGAGGTCATTAAAATCAGAGATCATATAGGTCTAGCAGTTGATCCAAGAATCAGAGATCATTGAGGTCTCACCTTATTGATCCTAAGAAAGGTCGCTGAGATCTCACCTCGCTGATCTCAAATTCAGAACAACAAGCTAGTCTAAAAATAGATTACTATACTGCGCAATAGCTCAGATCTCAATGTTAGAGAAATATATATGTATTTTGAAACATATGTTGTGCTTTAAAAGAAACATATTAAGTTTATGAAATATGAAAACCAATGTAAAAGAATGCATGCAATGTATTCTACACTTGCCCAGATTGTAAAACTGCCTTATTTGATTTACCTAAGTTCAATATTTTGCAACCTCGATCTGACTATAAAATTACTGAGAATGGAATCACCACATTTAATAAGTCCATTAAGACTTCATTCTTTCTCCAAAAGGAGAATTAAGAATTATATGATATATTTGTTTGATAAATAATTAGTTTTATATAATCTAATCAATTTAATAATTTTTTTCGTAAAGGTTGGTGAAAAATTAGCAAGTAAAATACCAAAATCAAAAAGAAATTCTTTGGACTTTATGCAATCAATAGGAAGACAAGCTCAAACTCTTTTGTTAGATACCGTTGAAGCAAATGAATTGAATAAAATAATTACCAACTTAAAACCCTCTGCAGCAGGACATGATGATTTTAAAACTTTTATCATTAAAGATTGTGGATTGTTATTTCACCATCCTCTTTTACATATCTTTAATCTATCTCTTAAAAGCGGAATTTTCCCGGATCGGTTTAAAATAGCAAAAGTTATTCCTATATACAAAAAAGATGATGCATATTTTTTCACTAATTATCGCCCAATTTATCATAGATTTAAGATTCATTGTTTGACTTGTGATATACTACCAACGTGTAAATGTGGGGGATTTGTTGGACATGGCGCTCTAAGGGGTTGCAATAACACTGCTACCCACCTAGTTACACAGATGTATTGTCAGTGTATCATGGCGGAACTACTTCCGGGACTAGATTTCGGTAAGATTTTTTTATTTCCCGATTTACACCTACTTATAAGTCACATTGTGGATAATAATTTGGCTCGAAGTAAAGGAAGATAGTCTAGTTTGAGAATGTGTCAGTGTAACAAAAGTGAGGGACTAAATATGTGAAATGCGTCTTCGTTAACATACCAAACCTAAAACCATCGACACATTCTCAAACTAGACTATCTCCCATAACTTCGAGCCAAATAATAATCCACATCGTGACTTATAAGTAGATGTAAATCGAGAAATAAAAATATCTTACCAGATTCAAATCCCGGAAGTAGTTCAGCCATGATACACTGACAATACGTCTGTGTAACTAGGTGGGTAGCAGTGAATACGTGCACAGGAAAATTTCATAGAACTTTTGGTGAGAACGTTTATTATTCTGGGTTTTCTCTCAATCCTTCTGAAATCCAAAATGACCTCCAACATATAGAATATGCTGATAAAGTTAAGAAATATTAATACTCTTGCTGCAACCAGAGAAGAAGAACTTGAATATGGAGCCAGATGGTCAGATTTATTTAGACTCCATTATTATATGCCTGTATATGCCATTACATAATTTGTTACTGGGTACAGCGAAAATGATCATTAATACCTGGGTTGATGCCGATATCCTTGATAAGAAAAAATTAGATGAAATACAGGCAATTGTCGATAATGTTAAGGTGCCAACTTATATTGGCAGAATCCCTCGAAAAATTGGTTGTGGGTTTTCAGGATTTACTGGAGACCAATGGAAAAATTTTGTTTTGGTATATTCTCAGGTAGCTTTAAAGAATGTGATTCCAAATAGAGATTTTAAATGCTGGTCCCTTTTTGTACGAGCATGTAGGACATTATGTTCAAGAGTAATATCTAGAGATATGGAAGCTGATGGATATTTGAAACTGTTTTGCAAGGAATTTGCTGAAATTTATGAAGAAAAATGCACCATGAATATGCATCTTCACCTTCATCTCAAACAATGTATTTTTGACTATGGTCCTGTGTATTCATTTTGGTGTTTCAATTTTGAACGTTTCAATGGAATACTTGGTTCGATACATCACAACAACCACTCAATGGCGTAAAGCGCCAATGGCGTAAAGCGCCAATGTCGTAAGTGAAGTCAAGGAGTCATTTGCACACCCATTATCGCCCATTTGAGGACAGATTGCTCGCAGATGGATGCCAGGGTAAAAAAAAAATATTGATGAATTATAAACACAAAGAAAAATGCTTTAAATTTGCTCATAATGCCATCCCAGTGTGCGGTTTATGGCTGCATTAGTCGCACAGGGGGTCATAGATTCCCCGTGGACAAGGGACGAAGGCTAAAATGGATCATAGTGTGCAGACGAACAAAGGACTGCAAAAAACTATGGCAAGCAACAAAACATGATCTCATTTGTAAGTGGCACTTTACTGATACTGATTATATGGATTCGAATGGAGGTATGTTGATATAAATTAGTCAAAATTAGTCTGGTAATTTATTAAGTGATAAATTATAAGCCATTGCCCGTCTATTTGAATTTGGAGGAAAAACAAACTTTTAGTACAGGCTGACATTGACTGTCAATTTGACCTTTTATCGACCAATCAGATCATTGCGGTGCCCACAGCATGTATATATATTTTAATCTGTCAGTTTACCCATGCTCTTCTAGGAAAACCTAGCATATAAGACTCGGTATCCATGTTCAGGGCGACTGTACTACATATGTTTACATGTACATGTACTGTAACTGCAGTTTTCATTTGTTTTGATTCGTGTAGATTCACTGAATGAGTTCTTACAAATTCTCTTTACTGTTTAGTAAGCTTAGTAATCAATGTTACAAGGAGTATATATTATTCACTGTCACTAGGGGCTTATATTAAATTTTTCCCAGTAAAGGACATTAATTTTCCGCTCTACCATGGACATCTACATGTTTCTACATCTACCAATTTGAAATATTTTAGAGGTGGATTTTTTCATGGACCTCTATCTCTTTGTAAAATCCCATAATTAATTTGAATTTGTAATATTTATGATTTTGTACATTTCATTTTCAGTTTCAAAAAAACAGCTGAGGCCTTATGCCGTTCAAAGCATAGAACTGCCAGGATCTGTGCAGTCTATGTTAAGGCGAGCACAAAGACAGGCAGCTAGGGATATGATATTCATTCAGTATTCCTATGTGACAATATTAAACCAAAATTTGATTGTTATATACCTGTAGCTATAAGGAGAGAATCCATTTCCTCAACCACTGAGAATGGAATCACCACATCAAATAAGTCAATAAAGACTTCATGCTTTCTCCCAATGAAGAATTGAGAATTCTGTGATATATTTGTTTATTTAATTAAATAATCTTTTGTTCATGATTTTCCTGTGAAAACCTGTTTGAAGCAATCCTTCTTCTTACGAGAAACTAACTAGCATTCCTAACTTTATATCCCAATTTACTGTAGAGAATTGAGAATTCTGTGATATATTTGTTTAATTAATGATTAGTTTTATTTCACCATTAAATAATCTTTTGTTTAAGATTTTCCTCTTACAAATACTAATTTCACTCCAAATATCTTTGTATAGTTCAATATAACTTCCTCATTTTAGTCTTGCTATTTTGTTACTCAGGTCTGTGAAAACCTGTTTGAAGCAATCCTTCTTCTTACAAGAAACTAACTAGCATTCCTAACTTTATATCCCAATTTACTGTATTGCTTGACACCTCCCCACAGCACAATCTGACATGCTCAATCCACAGTCCTTTTGTGCAAAAAAATCTATGGATTTTGTACGATTTGAATTATTAAAAAAAACAGAATAGACTGTGTAGTAGTGCAATTCTATAAATGTGAGGTCAAAGAAAGGGAAACTTGAGAACCAGTCAAATGATGCAGAAAATTTAAGTATGGTTATGTTATTTGAGAGAGAATGGTGATACCAGGGTTTGATGTAAGGCTTAAAAGAGTGTCGATACATGCATTTTATGTAAGACAAGAGAGAGTGGTGATACATGGGTTTCATGATAGCCTACTTTGATTTACCTAAACACTAGATGTTTCTCACCTGTGTCATAACAAGCTTTGTATCAACATTAACCACCTAAGTCTTGAACTTCAGGGTATCAAGTTGGCGACAACTTCCCATGAGCGGATAATTGCATGTGCATTATCCAGGGAAAATAAGGTGACCGAGGCTAAAACTAGTAATCAAACGGATAACTGTGACAGTGACAGACCAAGCACTATCTCCAGAGAAACATCCACACATTCACAGTAAGACGAATCAAGGAGGAAAAGGAACAAAAATTTGTGACATCAATATATAAAGGAACTATAGCATTATCTGTATTGGAAAATTTCCCGTTTTTTTTTCCATTTCCAATGGACGTTTTTCCTTATTTTACAATTTGCTTCTCTTATATTTTGCCAAGAGTGAAAAGAAAGACAACAGCTAGACAGAAAGACAACAGCTTAGCAATGCTAATTCAATTACGTATGTGAATAATGGGCTGAAACAAGGGATGTCATCAATGGAAATGTATAAGCCAAAGGATGGACAAAAATTATAGTGTTGTTATTAAAGTGTACCAATAAACTGTGACTATTACTCACTATTTGTATATTTTATACTTAAAGATACATCAACCACTCAGTCGCTGGAAACATCCAGCCATTCAGTCAAGTAACTGTGGAAGATAAACCCAAAATCGCTTTATAGCAAAACAACACATGAATGAAGGGGAAGAGCTATTTTACAGCTATAATGATGATGAGATATATGAACTAAAATTAACTAGAAAACAAAGGAACATTTCATTCATCTCTTTACAAAGAGTTGTAATTTCATTTTCATGCAATTTGGAGTTACAAAATTGAATGAGATGTTCACAACAATGGGTGTTGGACATCTCAATAAAAAAACATTTTCTGAAATTGAGAACTACATTGGATCAAAGTGGAAAGACATCACAGAGGAAGAGTCATTGAAAAATACATCAGTTGAAAAATCACTAGCTGGTAAGTAATATTGCAAAAGGCTCGAAAAAGGACTGTGTACTACTGTTAGCCTATAATAATCATATTATGAATTTTTAATACTTTACTGCTATCAAGTTATTTCAGAGTAGATCATAAAAATAAAAATGATATAGTGGAATTAGATGTTCATCCAAGTATTCTTTTATAGATAAAAGAAATATTACTCGTAATTCAATATACAATATTTAGGCAAGAACCAAGGCATATCTCACATCATCATCTCACATAACTGATATACTGTATTACTGCTCTCGTTATACTACTATACATTTATAATTTAACCTGTTTAATATTGGCCTCTGTCACCATATCATGACATGCTCATGCCCAAACCCAGACGAACTATGTAACACATCCATAAGGTGTTTTGGCTGGTGAACCTTAGGCATATCAGAGCAGATGATTTCCAGGAGACTTTCACTCCACAAATGAAGATGCAAAATAAAAAAGGTGATCAAAATCAAATCAAATCTGATCTTCAAAATAAATTGAAAAATAAATACTGCGTTCCCATGTTAGGCCATGTAATTTCAAAAAAGTTGACTTGTTTCATAGATTACTAGTTAATTACTTGTGGTGATGGCATAACAAACCTTATAACATAGACAAGTAATCCAATAGTGCCTGTTATTTTGATGTCAAGTATCATATAAAAATGATTATCACATCCCATTCACTGAAAATTTATGATGCGATACCTAACTGCTGGTCGATGAACTACCTCATTTAATCAGAAATTTAATGTGAAATTGATCAGTGGGAAGCTGGATCCCGGGGTGAGCTGGTCTTATCCTCAAATACAAATTTGAAAGTTAACAATATAAATATAGCTGGCCACATATCATCTGGACAATTGTCAAGAAAACTTCCAACTGGGGATGATATTAGATCAATTCCCCTCTCAGGACATCTTTGTAATCAATCTGAGCTGGACTCCATACAATATGAATTTGAATCACTGCTAAGTAATAACATGATATACTTTTGTGCGCGGAATAATGAATGTGTTACACATCACACTGAACACTCAAACAGTAAACTCGTATGTAGGCGGGGGACTAGTAAAGACCAATAAAACTTCACAATGGATTCAAAACCTTGAGAAGGACGTTAAAAAGGAAACAATGAAGACATTTCACCACATACCATATTCAAGGACTAAAAAGATTTTCCTGGAAGGCTCCCTGTATAGCAGCAGGGCTTCGGAAAAACATAGGACCATAATGGATGGGGAGGATATGGTAGGTTGTGACTTGCAATCCAGCCTTTTTCTGTCTTGCTGTGAGAAAGCTTAATATCCCACAGTCATTGCTCAAAATTTAGAATATCTGTGCAAAGATACTTATACTTGAAAAATTAACTTTCAATCAAAATGAAATAAAAATAATTGAGCAAGCAACACTAGGTCAGAGTAACTCTAAGGAATGGTTCGAGCAAAGAAAGGGCAGAATAGCTTCCAGTATATTTTAGCGTGTGCTTTCAAAACAAGTTGATATCTAGTTAAATCAACTACTTTAATCATCCATCTTCATTAACCCATCATTGGTTCAATTATAGTCTTCATAATAATTATAATATCATTTCAAACAACAGATTCTATTGTCCTAAATGTGTCCTGATGATAATCAATTGTATTTGTACCCTTGTACATATTTCACAAACTTCACAAAACATTGAGCTGTGCTGATGGTGTTGCAACAGTAATATTCTTGGAGCATTCAAGGAGCATGAAAAACCATTTTGGGTACCACACTTATCAGTTCTTATCTCTAAGAGCATTAAAAGACAGAAATGTGAGAATGGACAGTTTAATAGCTACACCATACCTAAGAATATACCTCAGTCTGTTGTAATTCCATGTTAAGAAGTCGAGATGAAACACCTCCTGCATAGTTGACTTGATAAAGATGTTGTCAAAAAGGAAACAATGTATTCGGAAAGGGATCGATTCCTCATAGGAGAAAATATCTTCCATTAATTTTAATACTGATGTTTCAGAATCTGAAGAATCAGAAACATCAAAAGTCATCCACAATGAGAACAAATTGAAACATCAGATTCAGAGTTGTACTATATCGCAAAATATCAAAATAAAGGGATAAGTAAATCGGTGATTTTAAATATGATAAAACAAGAAATGCAATTTTTGCTCAAATATTTTAAACCGGATACGAAAAATGAAGCCTTTTCTTTTATGTGTGACACATTCTCTTGCTTAAAACTAGAAATAAAATACAGCATCATTCCTTTGTGCTTCCTCTCCTATTTAAAAGATCTTAATGAAGCTCTGAATCATAGACAATTATATCTGCATGCTGATGATAGCTGTATAGTCTTTCAATGTGACAGAAGTAAAAATACTTTTGAACTTAACAAATTAAAGTAAAACCTTAACAGACTTTCACTATGGTCCCTTAAATGGAAATCCAATTTTAAACCTTCCAAAAGTGTAAAAAAATTTTGAAGGGTCAAGAGGGAAAACATTTTGTTTCTTTAAGTAAATAAAAAATCAGTAGAACAAGCAATCATAAACACCCAGGAGTATTATTAGATGAACACTAAAATTTTAGCATCAGTTATGGTTCCAGTAGATAATTACGAGGAAATGTAAATGGCATAAAATGGAGAAATTCATTCATTTGCGATGAATATTCTAGCACAAGAAATATGAGTATTCATCACTGAAAAAGAGATTTTGAGTATTCTTTCATTTAAATGAACAGCTATGAAATGCTTATAAGTCATCATATATGACCACAATTGCTCGATTGCATTGTGTGTTACTTTCACTGGGACTGTTCCTGATATCGACGACAACAGTATTAACATTATAGAACATTTTAGAAACCAAAATGATCAACCAAACACCAGTCCACAATCCATGGTTTCCTAGGCTACGTAACAAGACTGCTTTTGGTGAAACAGCAACAAACTAAATGAGGAGTATTACTTCATTCATATCTTTAATAATTTATGATTGTTTGTGATTATAATTGTCTTATTTATTGCTTAATTAAAATTAATTCTCTGTTTTCAAAGTTTCTATAATAATCACTTTCCATATTGCTCTATATATTTGATTTACTAAGTATTCAAATTCTAATATTCCACTCAAGCTTGTGATATTCAATATGTACTTTTTTAATATTTATTGAAAATGATTGCTTAAAAGCAGCTTAATGATGTATATTTTGACAACAAGTTTTACTTTATTTGTGGTAAGTTTTGGTGTTTGCGCATCTATAATCTTGCAACACACCAAGGCCAAGAAGTACAGACTGCTCCAGAACATCAACTCAAGTTAGGTTTTATCTGAGAAACTAATAGTATATAGAGATATTGTCCTGACCATTTTATACGGAATGTTTTCTGTGTTTGAATTTTTTAATTTAAGAGGACTGCTTTTAACTTGAACTTGATTATAATTGGAAGAAGTAGTATCCCGGTCATAATTTTGAAGACATTTAAACAGACTGCAGATTTCAGTGTTATTGAGATTACATAAATGTTTAATCTCTTTAAATCTATAAGAATGAAATTAAACTATAATCTATATAATCTGAATAGTATTTATTCCCACTGGACATATATATTTCAGTCGCGACATAAAATGCAAGTATAACAGAATAGACTTTATTGTATGAATATATTTCTTGTGTGATTTACTATTAGTTGGTAGTTGGTGTGGTGATATTTAAAGTACCTAATACCTTATTCTTTTTAGCTTGCTGTGTTGTATTTGTGTAGGTTTATATTTCACCTTGTAACTTCACCCTTTTGACACTAGACCTATCATTCTATCACATCCCTGAAACGTATTCATCACTCACCTTATTAGTAATTTCGTATGAAGGACTAGTCCAATTTCCCTTTGTTCTGGTTCACACTACCTATTTCTTTAATTCACTTCCGGGTTATTGGATAGTATGTTATACAACCATGACTGGTATAAACTTATAAAGGTTGATGGTGATTTCTGCTTGGCATGTGCCCTGTTTATAAGGAAGATGAAGATCTGAATAGTGAGCCTAGATCACAAAATGAGATGATTGATGTGATTGCTAGTTTCCCCTACCAGGATCTTAAAAACGAAAAAAGGCAGCCCCACTTCTGTTTCTGTATCATACTTCAGTGGAATAGGAGCGAATGGATTGTAGAGACATGGTTAACATTAATATGGCACTATAGGAAGGGGTAATTACTTAATCCATGTTAAAACTATCATTAATCATAAGTGACATCTACAACAATAGTGGCAAACTGTGCCATTCCTGTTTTGATACCAGGCACCTTACATGGATTTTGGCTTGATCTTCTTGTAAGTACATATTTCATATTTTTTGTACACCATTTGTGAGCTCATATTAAACAGAACCTTTTGTCTGACCTAGGTATATTACACTAAGGCCAATAAGTACAGATTGCTCCAGAACATCAACTCAGTTTGGTTATGGCTCTCTGGCTGTGGTAAGGTATGATTTGATACTTTTAGAGATTGTTTTAATGAAACTTTTATCTCAGAAACTAATAGTCTTTCATATTTTTCAGTTTGGTTATGGCTCTCTGGCTGTGGTAACAAGGTATGATTTCATACTTTTAGAGATTGTTTTAAAGAAACTTTTATCTCAGAAACTAATAGGTTTTCATATCTTACACCATTTGCGAGCTTATATCAAACAGAACTTTTTGACTGACCTAAGTATATAACACCAGGCCAAGAAGTATAGATTGCTCAAGAACACTAACTCTGTTCAAAAGATGCTGTTCAGTGGCCTTTTCTACCTCCTACTTTTAGCTATTTTTCAGAGGATATGATACTAGGATGTCAAACACAGCACAGGTGTAAAGAGGCAAATGAAAGCAGAATGTGAACATAACTTAGGTGGGTTGTTGAGAGCTATCAGGGTCAGTTAAAAATGAAAATGCTACAAGACTGCAATCACCATAGTCATTTTCCTAAACAAGAAAAATTGTTACAATAGTGAAGGCATGTTTAAATGCTTTTTGGCCTCCCCTTGCTACCAATGATCTATATGACTGAAATGCTGTGAGATTGATGCTGCTATAAGAGTGAGACTTTGCACTTTTAAGACAGGATTGCTAAGATGCAGCAAAATACTATAGTAAATCAATTCATTCACACATTGAATCTAAATCAATCAAAACTTTGAAATCCCTTCTGTCAAAATTTCAGAACAGTCTGACACGAGTCTGACATTATATTTTCAATGGAGCTTTTTGCAAGGTTAAAGTAAGCAAAGTATTCGTTTCAGTCAAGGCAACCTACAAATTGGCCTTGGACGGGTTATATGTGTGAAACACCCAGGCGGCAGTCAATATTGAACATTCAGATGTATCTTAGACATATTGAAGGATAAGTAACTCAGAAAAAAAGTTTGATTCAAACTATCTTCATTTTCTCGGGTCTTATCTTTTTGCCTGACATCTATAAATGATTAAGAAATTGAAATAGCGGAAGTTACAAATAATCGTCTGCTACAAGTGTTGTCATTCTGCAAATTAATCCAAATATGGATCATAGTCAGGAAATGGCAGTTGCATGTGGCCAAGCAGGCACTGGGATTACCTTTACAAAGAACAAGGGCAAAACTGTAGGAGTGACAGCAAGCTTTGGGTTGCTTCCAAATTACTCAAGAAGCATGATCTCCTCTTCATCTACTTTTAGAGGCAAGGAAACTCATAACATCTGAGCTGTGGCCATATCTATGTTATGGATACAGTCCATTTTATGCCAATGGTAAAAATAACGATGCACACATTACTCTCCATATGTAACTGAAAGCAGAATGTGCACTAATTTAGATGGGAAGTAGAGTTACTATGGTAGAGTAAAAAAAGAAAAATGCTACAAGACTGCATTGACCTCTTGCTTCAAATGATCCAGATGATGTGAATGTTGCAAGAATGATGCTACTTAGTGTGAGAGATGGCATGAATGCGGTGTATGAGCGTATGCAAGGTTTGTGAAAGAGGGATGGATGGCTGAATGTGATCATATGCAAGAGCACACCCTGGTATCACTTGACACAATTTTAAGTGCAAATTCTCATCGGCAGGGCACTGGTACTGGAAAATCAGAGCAAATGTGACCACAGCATAACTGAGAGTTTGAGGTCTAATAAGTGGATTCAGACTGCAGCGATGTAATAAAGATAGCAAAACAATTAGCCAATCAGAATGCAGTGTTCCCATTAATGGCAATTTCTTTGCAGCCCCAATCCATTAATTTGCATACTTAATCTACTTAATCTATTGCATATAAATAGCCTAGTACACAATAGCTTTGAGCATTTATGCACATGCAAGCCAACATGAAGCAACACCAAATTGAACAGGCTGAAGCTGTTGCAGAGGAGAAGTTGAGAAAGGTACAAGAGGGCCAATCTCAACTTGAGATACTGCAGCAACAAATTCATCACTTATCTCATCGCATCGAATGTGTTAAACGAATGATGAGGCCTGATCTTGGGGACATCCATGTAGCAAGAAAATCTGTGCTGTTGGGCATTGAGGTGTACCTCAATCGCTACCTCACCATACAGAAAGAGCTGGTTTGCGGCATTGATAAACAAATCGATCATCTCAGGAGACAATGAGTTCAAATCAAGCAACACAAACAAGGCCCTTTTCAGAGCCACCAGAACTTTCAAGAGAGATTTGATTTATGAATAATGTAGTATTGTACATTGTATGAATGTGAAATGTGTATGAAGATGTTTCTTTGTCTTTATGTCAAACACTTCTACATAATATAAAATGAGTGATTCTCTCTTACTGAATCATTATAAATCAACTGTCGTCTCATAAAACACTCTTTAATGTACTTTCTGTTTTTAGAATATTTCCTTAAAATGGCTTAAACATTGAGTTTGGGACTGCAAGAACACTGACCAATCAATATGAATATGACCAAAATATGAATCCTCTAAACAAAACATAGGAATGTTCAATAGATACATACCACCAACAATATCAATACCACAAAAAATACAAGACTTACAGGATTCAAAAAGTCAGCAACATCATGTATGCATCATCTTAAACCTTCTAGCTCAGTAACAATGAGTAACATGATTTTACACTTCCACATTATACATTTGTATTTTCAAGGCCTTTTTTAATGCATTTAACTTTTTAGAAAGACCTGATACTGGTGGGTTAAGGCTAAGATTGGTGAGCAGAGTTGAGGCAAGATTTTATAAGCAGGGAAAGGGCTATGAGGGAGGAATTGAACAGAAAAGAGAGGGCTGAAATAGATAGGCAGGGGAGGGAACTAAGGGAGATTTTGGCAAGTAGGAGAGAAAATTTGGAGAGAAGCTGGAGGGTAGTTTTAGGGAAAAGGAGGGATGAAATGGACGGGAAATGGAGCTGAGAAGGGAGAAAGAGATTATGTGGGCGGAGCAGGAAGGGAAAGGGACTTGGGGGCAAAGAAAAGACGGGAGAAGTTCATGAGAGATATAAAGGAGCGGGAGGAGGTAGTTTCCTGATTTTTAGGAGGACATGGGGGAGGGGACAATGTTTATATTGGGGACAATGTTTATATTGGGGAGGGAGAGCCGGTAGTAAGGGAAGAGGTATGGGAAGAGGTATGGGAAGAGGTATGGGAAGAGGTATGGGAAGATGCAGTAGATTACAGCAGATGTCTAATTTCAATTGTTGATGGATACTTCATAGAAAAGATAAATCTGGCGATGTTATTATCTGTTATGGGCACAGAAAGGGAATCTTGATGTGATGGCAAGAACCTTGAACATCTATCAAGAGTTTTACTTGGATGTAAGTGGTGTACCAAGTAGGATTCTACCTGAAGAATCTGCCATATCCAGCTTCTGATCATCCAGTATCTGTTTAATATTGCCCGCAGAAATGACGCTATTAGAATTATTGCTCAGGTCGATATAGTAACATAAATGTCACCTAAACTAGCACTAATACCGCCAAAACATGCCCCGCAAGGTGATAATAATAGTAATTGATCCGAGAACTATCCACAAAAATATTCATCTTTTTGAATTTATCTTGAATTAAATCTTCAATAAATGAAAATCTGAACCACTTTAAGATTTCAAAAAATTCAGTGTGCCATGTTTATACAGGGCGTTCAGTAAGTAAAGCTAATTTTGCTCTCAAACTTTTATTTTTTGTCATTTATCTTTCAAATTTTCAGTGAAGAAGCATTTGACATTTTTCTAACTACCCTAAAAAATTAAATAAGATATGATGAATAAGAGCAAAACAATGGTTGTCATAGTAACGTGAATACGGGTTCTGCGGAGCAATTTCTTACTTTAATAAAAATGTTATAATGCAATGAAATGGATTAAGATTAATGCTGCATATGTCTTTGTTTGCTATGGCTGAAAGTCACGACAAACATAACAACAACATACACAAATATGATACCATGGCAACAGTAGTCTATGACATCACAGACAGATGATACAACAGATGGAATGATCCAGAATGATCCATCAGACACTGCTCCATGACATCATCAAAATCATGGCTGCCAGGATTGTCAATGGAAGCAAAATGAACAATGAAATGAAACAACAATTGAGAAGTAGCATCAGATACAATGTGTTGCTAGGGAAATCCAAGCAGGATACCATTAGGGATATCCAAAAAGCATATGGGGACAGTGTGCCTAAGTACACAATCTACAAATGGTATCAGAAATTCCAAAAGGTGAGAAAAACAACAAGTGATGATAAGATCCACGCAAATATCCATGAGCTTCAGAATGCCGTTCAACGTTCGCTGACAAAGAACTTTCCAGATGGCTTCCACAGGATATATCAGAAGTGGATAGAACGACATCAGCTGTGTGTGAAAGCTAAGGGAAACTACTTTGAACATGAAATAGAATGCTAACTTGAAAGTAGAAATGTGGAGTAGCCACAGAACTATGGTTGAAATATAGACAGGACAGAAACTAACGTTAACAAAATCTACTAGGCTGTGAACTTTTAAAATTGCTCCGCAGAACCCATATTCGCGTTACTATGACAACCACCATTTTGCTGTTATTCATTATATCTTAATCATTTTTTCAGGATAGTTAGAAAAGTGTCTGATGCTTCTCCACTGAAAATTTGAACGATGATAGACAAGAAATAAAAGTTTGAGAGCAAAATTAGCTTTACTTACTGAACGCCCTGTAGTATTCACATACCAGAGATGATCAAAATCGCTCCACAACTTTTCGAGTTATAGTAAAATACCTTAAAATGGTGGCAATGTTTAAAATGGCCGCCTTCTACCAAAAGTGTTATTAGACAATGTGCCATGCTTATAGTATTCACATACCAAATATGAATGAAATCATTCCACTGCTTTTCAAGTTATAGCAAAAATTGTAAAATAACAAGTAAAGGCCACCATTTTTCAAGATGGCTGCCATGTGCTTCTTTAATATCTACATTTCTAGCTTTATTAATGTCCTATATAATTTTTTTCATTTAAAAGATATTGCTATTACAGTTTTGCATATTGCACCTAAATTACTGTAAAATCGTCACTAAAATGGCCGCTATTTTTATATGGAAATCGGCTTTCGAGCAGAACTTCTACCCCCATAGGGTATATGTGTACAAAATATGAACAAAATCGGGCCAACGGTATTTGAGTTATTGCCCGAACGGACGGACAGACGGACGGACAGACGGAGGCCCGTTCCCTATATCCCCCCGAACTTCGTTCAATGGGATAACTATTTAAAATTAATTTAAATTGTTAGGACATGATACTAAGCTTATAAAGTAAAAATTTGATTAGTTACACCAATCATTGTGATTTTAGAGCCCATTGTTATCTCATTTTACAGTTTAAATTGTATAAATCTTCTTGCTGTCAACGTATTTATAATAGTCTACCTTATAATGCCTGTTTATAATGATACCGACATTACTGTAATATTGAAATCAAATAAGTAATCAAATAAAGATACCCAAGTGGAGGTCAATGTCCCCTCCCCCATTTGTGACATGGCGTTATACAAATTAGGTTGAAGACATCAGGATGAAACCTGTTTTCATGATTTATACACCTCAATGATGTAATTTACTTGTAACAATGTACTAGCTTTTCATCTAAGAACTATCCGGGAAAATATTTAATATTTGTAAAATAGACCCCTGCTGAAATCCTTCATTAATGAAGCTCTGTAACTTTGTATGGTGCTCAAAAATTCATAACTTGTCAATGCTATAATCCTAACTAAAAAAAGCAAATTAAAAACATTAGGCTGTAATAATAAGCTTTAAAAATTATCTAGTGTTTGATGAGTTATACCCCCACTGTGAACATGGATTCCATTTTGATCTAATTTTTCAGTTTAAATTTAACATTATGCTCTTGATATATAATAATTCATGCTTTTTGTACTTATTTATTATCTATTCACAAGAAATCTTTTAAAATGATTATTTCTTTAAAAAATGGACCCCTGCTTAAATCTCAAATAAATGATAAACGGTAATGTTGTGTGATCCTCAACAAGCAATACTATATTCAGTGATATTAAATCTATCAATATAATCTATAAAAATGATTGGAACTTGAACAGGAGGTAATTTTAAAATATTTGTCAATTCCTTTATCACTATTATAGTAGCAAAATTGTCAAAGGATAGAGGGAGCCTTTATAGCATTCCGTTTCAAATGATGTAAGGCTATAATAATGATTGGAACTTGAACAGGAGGTAATTTTCAAATATTTGTCAATTCCTTTATCACTATTATAGTAGCAAAATTGTCAAAGGATAGAGGGAGCCTTTATAGCATTCCGTTTCAAATGATGTAAGGCTATAATATAGACCAACGTGGTTAAAACTTTATATGGTGCCTTTAAACTTCAGATCGCAAAGCTGCCATTATGACAGGTTTAACATCGCAGAATTTTGAATACTGACCATCTACTTCCTTAACGTTAAATGGTGTAAAGTTTGCGCAAGATTCAAGGATTAGATTGTAATCAGTATGAACAGATGGGATGAAGTCAATGAATCGTATACAGGAGTGCTAGTGTACATATTCCTTCCATCCTTGAATAATCAAAGTTTGCCCAGATTAATGAGGTAGATTGTATTCAATATGAACAGTTGGGGTGTAGTCAATGAATCGTATACAGGAGTGTTAGTGTACATACTCTTTCCATCCTTGAATAATCAAAGTTTGCCCAGATTAATGAGGTAGATTGTACTCAATATGAACAGTTGGGGTGTAGTCAATGAATCGTATACAGGAGTGTTAGTGTACATACTCTTCTATCCTTGAATAATCAAAGTTTGCCCAGATTAACGAGGTAGATTGTATTCAATATGAACAGATGGGATGTAGTCAATGAAGCGTATACAATACATGGGTTCTCGTGTACATACCTACTTCCTTCTTTGAATAATGTAAAGTTTGCCCAAGATTCATGAGGTACCGACATTACTGTAATATTGAAATCATATAAGTAATTAAATAAAGATACCCAAGTGGAGGTCATTGTCCCCTCCCCCCATTTGAAACATGGCGTTATACGAATTAGGTTGAAGACATCAGGATGAAACCTGTTTTCATGATTTATACACCTCAATGATGTAATTTACTTGTAACAATGTACTAGCTTTTCATCTAAGAACTATCTGGGAAAATATTTAATATTTGTAAAATAGACCCCTGCTGAAATCCTTCATAAATGAAGCTCTGTAACTTTGTGTGGTGCTCAAAAATTCATAAATGGTCAATGCTATAATTCTAACTAAAAAAAAGCAAATTAAAAACATTAGGCTGTAATAATAAGCTTTAAAATATTATCTAGTGTTTGATGAATATACCCCCACTGTGAACATGGATTCCATTTTGATCTAATTTTTCAGTTTAAATTTGACATTATGCTCTTGATATATAATAATTCATGCTTTTTGTACTTATTTATTATCTATTCACAAGAAATCTTTTAAAACGATTATTTCTTTAAAAAAATGGACCCCTGCTTAAATCTCAAATAAATGATAAACGGTAATGTTGTGTGATCCTCAACAAGCAACACCATATTCAGTGATATTAAATCTATCAATATAATCTATAAAAATGATTGGAACTTGAACAGGAGGTAATTTTCAAATATTTGTCAATTCCTTTATCACTATTATATGATATGACAGTCTATGTACAATGTAATTATTAGAACAATGTAATTATCTAAATATAATACTATAAAGTATTATTGGGCACAAATATTTCTCATTGCATATATTTATACTTAAAATTATCCTTAAATTTCAGTATATTTTTCAGTACATTTTTATACTAACTTTTGCACTTTCAGTACATTTTTCAGTATATATTTGGACTTAAATTTATCCTTAAATTTTCAGTGTATTTTTCAGTATATTTTTGCACTTAAATGTGTCCTTAAAATTCAGTACATTTTTCAGTACATATTTATACTTAAATTTGTACTTAAAATTCAGTATATTTTTCAGTACATGAATTTGTACTGAAAAATATACTGAAAAAAAATTCAGTGCATTTTTCAGTACAAAAATATACTTAAATTTGTACTGTAACAAAACTAGTACATCTTTCAGTACAAATGCTCTGCCCTAGTGTTTGCAACTGTTTATATGGCCATTCATATAAAATGTTGAAGAATACACTAAAAAGGTAATAAAAAAAGCTATAAAAAGCTAATATTAGCAGACCAGTTAAACTCCAAAAAATGAATATCCAAAGTAAAAAAGTAAAAATCACATTGAGAAAAATGGAAACAAAAGAACCAGTGAAATAGGAAATGACAATATCTAAGAAAATGTACAATTCTTGCAGATCATATATCAATCATACATCTCTATTTAACATGTTTTTAATTTTTTAGACCTGATCATGACAACTGTACAATGGTACAAAGGCTCAATGAGCAAGACATGGAAACCTTGCAACAAAAGAAAAGGAAGGACAATAGAAGCATGGACAGAGATGATAAAAATGAATTCAATTATTTAACACCTTACACCAATGAACAACTTGCCAAAAGATGCAGCATATAAATATTCAGAGAAGTTTCTATAATCTTGATGTACATGTGCATGACAATAACCCAATTGGTTCCCACCAAAAACGAAATCTCGTTAAATCTAATCCAAAATCCAGTGCGGGTCAGAACCACCATTTGCATTATTGACAATTATTATAAATCTGAAATTCTTAAAATATCTGGAAAGTGAAATAGACTTCTGTGGTGGAGAGAGGTGTACCTTGCAGCATCTATTCAAAGGAGAAACTGGGGATTCTTCCAGAGGCTGTAAAATTTTTCCAACAAATCCTGATATGAACAATCCCGATGAGCAGGATGATACTTTCACTGCTACCCAACTAGTTACACAGATGTATCGTCAGTGTATCATTGCGGAACTACTTCCGGGACTAGGTTTCGGTAAGATTATTTTATTTCCCGATTTACACCTACTTATAAGTCACGTTGTGGATAATAATTTGGCTAGAAGTTAAGGAAGATAGTCTAGTTTGAGAATGTGTCGATGGTTTTAGGTTTTATATGTTAACGAGGTGTATATGCTGGAACTCTTGAGATTATAGGAATCACAAAATGATTGCCATGCCCTATGTATTTATATCATCTTAAACCATATCAGCCAGTACCAGTGGAACAGACGACAGACAAGCCAACACATGAACAGATAACCGAATTGACAAATGAACAAGGACAAAATATGACAACTAGTAAGATACAGCTGGACGGAACGAACGTGACCCACTCTTATACCTACACTGTGGACACATATGATCAAACTACGGGAAATTCGATTAGAAGGACGGTGACTGAGGTGCCTGACACCAGAATGATTGTGATATTATACAGTATTGTAGGTCGAGAATTGGGGCCTTTCTAGAACAACTATCTGGGATCAACTTACATACCCAAGATGTGAGATTCAGACTGTGGTGACTTAAGGGCTCTATCAAAATGAGTGGCTGCATGTCATACCCTATGACGTAGAAGGTGATGGCTCAGGTCCAACATGGCTCCAAATGTATCCTACAGTGATGATATACTGATACTATATATGTATAGGATATCCAATGATTTTGAGAGATATCATTTTTATCTGCGAGTTGATACCAATATCTGGACGAGTGAGTGTAGCGAATGGGTACAGATATTGATATCAACGAGTGGATTAAAATGATATCACGAAAAAATCATAGGATGTTCTATTTATCCCATAGTTGGACACTTAACCACTTAACCATACACCCACAACCTAACAAAGCATTCAAAACAACATTCAGTTTTATTAATTAATCATTTCAATATTTGTGACGTCATTAAATTACCATGTAAGCTAATGTAACAATGCACGTCACATTGGGGGGAGTTTTCAAATCCGCATTCCACAGATATCACTTTTTTCCACGCATTTGCAAAATATCGTTAATATATGTACATGTTATTCTACAGATTTGACCTCAACTATGGAATAATATGCAATATTGCATTTAATACAACAATAGACTATAGTGATTAAATTACAAATTATCATGGACATTATTATTCAATTCAATTTTTCATTTGCAACCAATCCCTAAGTATAAGGTATCTCTATGTATAGGTACACAGTGTAACATTAAAAATTAAAAAAAGGTAGTACATTAAATTATGGGATTAAGCGGGGAAGCTTAGTTTTAAAAGAAAGGGGGTGGTGTTGTATTCTGGCCCCTAGGCCTAGTAAGATTTTGGAGAATATTCAATACTCACGTTACTTTCAAGTCTTTAAATCATATATTTCTGGCTCAAATCTATTTGTGCATCGTATATACTGTAAAAAGGGCAGCAGTTCAAAACTTTTTATATATTTGCCGCCATATTGGATTGCGTCATAATTTCTTCTTTTGGAGGTTCAATGTCTTTTGATAAAAAGAGGATTGGGGTTAACATGGTAGAGGTTCAAGTTCAATGGAGGAGTCATGTTGGAGAATTTTCGGTAGTTTGTAGTTTCTTAAGGGTCGTGGTTTGCACAATTGCTTTTGGTCTTTGGATTGATATTCCAAATGTTGATTTTGTTGTGAATTTTGTTGTGAATTTTGGTGTTCCCAGGTCATTCCTTGATTATTTGCAGCAGGTAGGTCGGTGTGTCTAGCATGGTTATAGGTTTAACAAGTTAAATGAGGCAGTTAAAGCATAAAATATGTATACAAAAAGTCAGTTTTGTAGAAAGGATAACTTAATGAAAACACTGATTTCAGACAAGCAACAATAGGCCTCCGGCAAGGTGACCCAATTTCTCCTTTGGCCTTCAATATTTGAATTAATGCTTTACCCTCTTATATTGATTTAGATAACGACTGACCAACTTTAGGTAACTTTTGAGAAACAATGCTCATTTCTTACTCTCGACCCTTTGATTTCCAATCTTCATTTAGAGATTGATGATATTTTAAATACTCTTTATTCTCCATCACTTGAAGAATCATCAGAATTTAATTCTCTACTTCAAGATTTATTTTATTATAACTTAATCCAATTGGGAAATTCAAATATTGTCACAAATGCCAGTCACCCTACTATCAAATCATATATTTTTAATCAAGGTTCTCCTGATGTTGAGAAATCTGATTTTTTATATTACAATATTTCTGAAGAAACTTCTGATAAATCTGACAATTTATTATGTTTTCTTGAAGATTTGGCTAAATAAGTGGGAATAAATACTTGGTTAGAACATTTAGTTATTGTAGGTGATGGAAAGGTTCTTGATTATATCATTGGTTTAAAAGATAAATATGGTTCAAAATTAGACTGGGTTTTGCCTTATTTTGTTGAAAATTATGGCTCTACATTAATAAAAATTGTACAGTGACTGGATTATCTGATTTTGTGAATATCTTGCATCAAGGCAGTACTGCCAATATTATTTTAAATGGAACTTGTTACTTGTGTAAAAGTAAAAATTTTCACCAGAGCTCAAATAAATAATGTTATACTTCTATGAATATTCATCTCTCTGGTAGTAATGTATTGGAGATTGGTGAGACAGGGCGGGATTTGGAATGTAGATTAAAGGAGCATAATGGACAGATAGCTTCAGTCATTATGGAACACTCTGTTAATAAAGAACATGAAATAAATTGGACAGGTGTATCGGTTATTGATAATGAAAAACACTGGTTAAAAAGTAAAATCAAAGAAGCAATCCATATTTAACTTAAAAGTCCAGAATTAAACAGGGATGTTATAGTTTATATATTCATATTCATAATTACTTTTTTGACACTTTTGACTTTCAGTATGTTGCCTATTCACAACAGGTGGGAATAATGAAGTTTGTGGTAAAACCGTTTCGAGATTGGAAAAAAGCTCCTGAGCCATATAATCATAAATGGTTTATAATCACTCCTTTTGTTATCGGTATCATATGTTCAGAATGAAATGAAACATCTATCCGAACCTCATTTAGAAAAAAACTACATAAAAAAACATTTTTAGGTCTCTCAATACTGTAATTGTACAAAAGAAAGTTTGGTTGATTTTAAAAATCTTATTAATGAAATAAAAGGTTTATCTTAATTTTTAACAATTTTGGGGGTTTTTGTTTTGAGTTTTTGCATACTTTTTGTTAAATCGACCAAAATTTATTTTGTATAACTATAATATTGAGAGGTCTAGGAAAATGTTGTATATGCTATTTTGTTCCAACAAGGTTCGGAAAGACATTTTATTTCATTCTCAAGAATTGGTAGAAAGGAACGAAAAACAATTGCACTAAAAAAAAAGAATGTTAACAAAAATGTTTGCCGTAAAGAAAGTTTGGTTGATTTTAAAAATCTTATTAATGAAATAAAAGGTTTATCTTAATTTTTAACAATTTTGGGGATTTTTGTTTTGAGTTTTTGCATACTTTTTGTTAAATCGACTAAAATTTATTTTGTATAACTATAATATTGAGAGGTCTAGGAAAATGTTGTATATGCTATTTTGTTCCAACAAGGTTCGGAAAGACATTTTATTTCATTCTCAAGAATTGGTAGAAAGGAACGAAAAACAATTGCACTAAAAAAAAGAATGTTAACAAAAATGTTTGCCGTAAAGTATTAAGTATGGACATTTTCAAGGAAAAGACTACAGAACTAGACAATTATACAATACAAAAGAAGAACAAATTCAAATAGACATCAGGGACATAGACATCAGGGACAGTAAGTCTAGATAGAGAAAAGTCAAATTATGGCCCTTGCAAAGAAGTTTCAATTGGAAAATGGTCAGCTTATAGTTGAAACTGAAGAAAGAAGTGCTTCTGGAATAAGCTCCTAAGTCAAAAGAATTTCACTGAGCAGGAGTAAATTGAAAAAGTTTGACAATGAAAAACATGACAACTGTACAATGGTACAAAGGCTCAATGAGCAAGACATGGAAACCTTGCAACAAAAGAAAAGGAAGAACAATAAAAGCCTGGACAGAGATGATAAAAAGGAATTCAATTTTTTATTATTTTCACCTTACCACAATGAACAACTTGCCAAAAGATGCAGCATATAAATATTCATAGAAGTTTCTGTAATCTTGATGTGCATGTGCATGACAATAACCCAATTGGTTCCCACCAATTAAAACGAAATCTCATTAAATCTAATCCAAAATCCTGTGCGGGTCAGAACCACCATTTGCATTTAAAAATCAAAATCAATAATAATGTTGAACTGAACTGCACTAATTTTATTTTATAGCCGTAAAAATTTTCCAACAAATCCTAATATGAACAATCCCGATGAGCAGGATGATACTTTGATAAAGTATAAGTGCACATAAAGTAAAGGGTGCATAACATCAGTGCAGTGTCTGTCAGAAGACATGGGGGTCAGCTTGGCAGCTAAAAAGACATTTAGTGACACACGAGGATGCACCACCAAAATTTATATGTTCAAAACGTATGGCAGCATACAAACACTTAGACAGTTTAAAGTGCCACAAAAAGATTGCCAAACATTAAACATTTTATAGTTATTTATATGAAAATAATGAATCTACAAAACATTACTGCAATTTCAGGAAGCTGAAGCAGAAGCCAATACACTACAAAAAGTACAATGCCCATGGGTCGTGTTGTTGCATGAATTTAATTGCTTTCATAACATGATATCCTTGGAACTGTAAGTACAGTAAAACATGTTGATCTATCTAGTTATTACATTATGTAGCAGTTTTCTGAAGGACCTTTATGATCTATTTCATTTCGTAATTATACAGAATGGGTCTAAAGACTTAAAGTAACTGCTGAAATAGCCATCCTCAGGGAGGTCTTAACTTCCTGAGAATGGCAGGAGAGTCAGAATCGCAATGAACATATCAAGAAAACAGGATGGGCCAATAAAAATTGGAACAATTTTCTGTTTATTCAATTGTCTTTATTTTTGCAGTTCATTCCATGTAAATTCAGAATTCCATGTATCTGAATTTTTGTGAAGAACTGCAATAATAAAGAAAATGAATAAAAATAAAAATGTTCCAATTTTTATTGGCCCACCCTGTAGATTTTCAAGCCACCCAAAGGTGTGATTAGATTATTGAATGAATTTATTGATCAATTATTGAAAACACAAAAAGAAACATAAGATTGACAATGACTATACTCAATGAATATGCAGCATTCAATGAGGTAGTGAAAATAGAAAGTTTAAAGAGAGAAATTGATATTGACAATTGGCCTCATGGAATGAGAGAGATTCTGGATGACTAATCCCTCTCATTGGGACAGAGTTCTATCATTTGGTTAATTAATCATATTAATATTTCCAAATTATGTGAGTGTATATCTTGGCGGCAAAATGAATTTTTGTAGTTGTGTTTTCGGCCCATATTATTCTTCTATTTGAAGTATATAAATTGCCAATGATTGCTTAAAAGCTAATTTTAAAACAACTTGAAAAAACTATATTTTGGTTACTATAATTAATATTTCCGCATTATGTGAGTGTATATCTTGGCAGCAAAATGAATTTTTTGGGGGTAAATGTGAGTGTGCACTTTTCTTATTTTTTTTATTATCACTTTGAAAAATGGCACGGAAAGGAGAAGTCGGCAACTTCAGAACCCAAAAAACAGAGAGTAAAACTATAACAATATGTGATTTTACCAATCCATGGAATTTTTTTCAAATTGTTTACTGTGGGAACACAACTGGGTATATTAGAATGGCTTCAATATAATTGTTTGATTGCCAATGATTTCCCCTGCTGGAGATAATCATGTGATGGTTTCCATATAATTGCTTGAGAAAGTTAAACAATTTAGTCTCAGTTTCTGCATGTTTGGAAACTTTCAAGAGAAAATGCTTAACTCCACATGACAGACTTTGGTAAAACCTTATCGATACGGTCCATTTAATGCCAAAGGTAAAAATAATGATGCAAGCATTACTCTCCATATGTAAATGAAAGCAGAATGTGCACTAATTTAGATGGATATTACGGATGTAGTTACTATGATAGAGTAAAGAATTGAAAAATGCTACAAGACTGCATTGACCATAGTCATTTTCCTTAACTTAAAAAACTTAAAAAATAGTAACCACATCTTTAAATGCTTTTCAGCTTCCTCTTGCTTCAAATGATCCTGATAATGTGAATGTTGCAAGAACAATGCTACTCAGTATGAGAGATGGTATGAATGTGTTGTATGAGGGTTGGGTGACTGAATGTGGTCGCAGCTGATCCTGAACTTCACAGATTCCCCATCCTGACTGAAGATTACCTCAGATCTGCCCCCCCCCTTAATTGTTGGTGTTATTCTCTAACTGTTTAATGGTAAACTCTCATTAAAATGAATTTGAAGATTTGATATCTCCTTTCTTGTTGTATGGTTTTGAAACTCATACCCTGGTCTAAGTACTTTCACAAAGGTGAGCAGTGTAATTCAATATCTTTAACAGTGTAAAAGTCCAAATATTTCAAACACTAAGATTTGAAATGCCTGTAACTTTCTACCATTTTTGAGTTGAACCAGGATACTTTGCAAATCAATGTAACTTTGGAAAGCTTTAAAATGATATATGACAATATACTAGGGAGACATTTGTATATGACTGCCTAGGGAAGGGGCATACTCTCGGGACCTGTACATCATATTTCATCCATTGCAGTGAACTCAGTGCTGTTGATTAACATTATTGAACCTCTTTTGTGATTTTAAGAAACTGTCTTGTAACCATGCCTTTCCATGTTAGTCATTTTATAAATCCAAAGGAAAATATACCCTTATATCTTTTACATTGGGAAAGATGACAACATAAGGCAAAGTGGTTTAAACTTCATATGTGCCTTTAAGATTTTTATATTCCTTTTCAGGCTGTCACAAGGGATGTTTACAGAAGACCTGAAATGCCAAATCCAGGTAAGAATCAGTTGTGAGAAACACCTTCTGTCCACCTATAATGAAACTTAAGAACAGTGTTGATTTGCCATCATACAAACAAAACCATCATAATACCCCCTTAACAAAATAAAATACATCTACTCAACAGCTGGTGAACTTGAAACATAACCCTTTATCATTGAACTTCTTCATCACACACTTAAAGTGCAACATTCAGCAATAATAGGCATTAAAATTTGGGGTTTAACATAACAGGATGAATATTTCTTGATACTCATCTGTAATAATATAATAACTAGCTATGCAATAGTGACACAATAGTATCCATTTCCCTGTAAGCGCTTTAGTTACAACGGAAATCATATCACTCATAAATCAAAGGATATCTTCTATATTTCTGCTCGATGCATTTGTTCATTACTTGTAATGTATTTAAACTTTTATCTTTTATTTTTTTACAGCTATAAAGATCATCATAACCAGTATGTAAGGAGAAAGACTATGCAGCAGATTAGGGAAAATACAAAAGAGCAGGGGGGTGAAGAGCTGGTGCAGCAATACTCTGAGGCAGAAATGGAAAGTCATGTTTATGAACATATACTATATCTAGTACACACAAGGTCGTTCAATAAGTTATATATCATCTTTTATATCATTTTTTATATATCCTTCTTTAAGTGTGAAAGATAATTATTGATTGACCTCTTTTGTAATAAGTGTTACATTATTTGACTGCAGTTATAATACTGGTATATGAGCACCTTTAATAGATAGTAATAGGTTGAACAAGTTGTCTAAAATATCACCCAATGCTATCAAAATGTGATATCAGAAGTTAAGAACATTTAGAAAATATTTAATTTAATTCCAAATTCATGAAAAGTAATGTTTAAAATGATTGACTTTTTCAAAAATCGTATTGTTGCCATTCTTATTGCAGGGTCTATCCACAACACATTCGCTCATGTGAGGAACACTTTTGTGGATACACAGGATGAAAACATGGAGAGGACAAATGAAAGGAAGATCAAGAAAAGGCGAATCCAATGAAAGAAGAGTAAGTGACATTTAAATATTAATAAAAATTATTATCAAAAACACTCTGAAGCTAGTCTAGCAGTAAGTATATATTATAGTTTTGTGTCTGAAAAAATAGCATTAATATCTTAATCATAGGGATTACAAATTCCAAATATCCTTTTTGCTATAAGATGGTCTTCCAGTTGAGAAAGATGCATACTTTACTTTACTCTGCATTACTTTACTCTGGCAGATGCGAAATTTCACACCACTGTCTTTCACACACATCTAGCATGAGTAGAAAAGAGCAGCCAGGGGAGATTGACCCTAACAGAAAAATAATAACATAACCAGGCCCGTAGCCAGAATTTTCCAAGGGGGTTCACTTTTCCAAAAAAAAAAAAATCTTGGCCAGGGGGGGGGGGGTTCAGACCCCCGAACCCCCCTGGCTACGGGCCTGATAACATTAAATTTATAAGCTCAGATTTAGAAAAAAAAATCATTTCTTTAACAAGAGATTGCAAATGGCTGCCAAGGATCACCCAAAGGATCTGTTGTAAACTGGAGACCAGTGCCTGCCTACACCAGCCATCAAGAATAAGCAGCCTATTCATGTTCCAGATTACACCATGCGACCTAGTGTCATCCAACAAGGAAGTTCAGACCTCGAGCAAGTCACTGATAATATACTCAAGCTCAGCTTGCTGCCCCTTCAGCCTCAGGTGCACCACCTAAGGTACAGTGCATCCTAAGCACAGAGGTGTACCCATCAGTGGTCAGCCAGGAGTCTACTCTAGCTCCTTGCCATCCCAAAATTTCAGTTCAGAGTTTTTTATATTAAACCCTCTCCCTCTGGGGCAACCTAAGATCGTCACTCCCAGTCTGTTTAAGCTTGACATAGAAAGACTCAAGGTTGATTTTGCAAAAACCTTCAGGTCTTTGTTCTCTGAAAAGCTATTTGATCCAATTGATCCCCTTTGTAGACATATCCGAGGCAATGGACATCCCTTTGGTGGGCTTCAAGTTATTTTGGCAGGTGAGTTAAAGTGTAATCCACATCAAAATTCAACATCAATTTCCAATGGCAGCTTCTTTTGCTGCAATATGGTGTAGTTTTGTAGGTTTATTCACGCGAAATAAAAAAATTAAACAAAATATAATATTGTAGTTACTTGTTTCTTCTATTATTAAGAGATTTCTATCAGCTCCGGCCTGTAAAAAATGCACGGTATGATGATGCAGGAGAATTCATATACGACAGCTGGGTTTTCAAAAAACATTTCCCCCACATAATTGAATTAAAAACAATACACAGGCAAAAAGAAGAGCAATTAATAAAAGTGAGTAGTGAATGTGGAAAAGATTGTGAAAGTAATACTTGTAGTAAGTATACTTGGTAGTGCATTAATGCTAGTTGAGACTATATTTAGGAAACTTGTAATATTTATTCCCTTCAGTCCATTAAATTAAAATACAGTATAAATTTGAATTAAAAGTTCTTACAGAAGATGAGGTAAAATTATATTGCTAAGGAATTGAATCAATATCCATTTACTGTGATTCTCAACAACGTCAATAAATGTTAATTAATTTTGGAACAGCTTTAAAATGATATATGACACATACTATGTTTCCTAAAATTATATATGACACATACTATGGAGACATTGCTGTATGTTTGCCTAGGGTGGGGGCCATATTTTCTGGACACTCTGTATATAAAGATTTAATTCTGTTTTTGAGGGGAGTGATGAACCAAATGAATACTACTCAATAATTCAGAGTTTTCAAAAAAAAGTTATCCCACACCAAACTAGTTTACCTCATGTTCCCAAAAACACAGCTTGTATACGGACTGGTGAAACATATTTGCAACATTTAAGTATATAATTACTGACTCAATGGACATTTTAAGACAGAGTTTCCTCAAAACATATGGAGCTCATTACGTTTTGCATAATCAAACAGAGAGACTCCGTACTTGGTGGACGCATCTCTTTGATCCTACTGGAGATAGTGACGTGTTAGGACATTGTGCAGTCCGGCATCAGTGGCATCTGAATTTGAAAGCAAGGAAGAAAGACTTGGCTCACCTTATACAACAACTATCAATTATTACTTCAAGCAGAGCTGAGTTGAGTACCCGTGACAATCAATCTGCCCTTGGAAGTTTGTGGCTACAATGATCCGGACAGATCATAACAAGATTATGTTTAAACCTGCTCGCGCCCCAGGGGCACAATTGGGAAGGTTTACTAGAAACAATGTTCTACTGTACACTCAGAATATTTTCTCTTTATTTTTCGACACTGTTCTTGGATATAATAGCCCATCACACGAAAAATATGGGTCATGAGGGAGACCACAGCTAATGAGTTCCGTCAATTAATTGGCTTGTTTATTATTTACATGGATCTAGAGGCTGACATATTCAAAACAATATCTAGCCAAGCAGTCACATTTAATGAGAACAAAACAAATGACATCAAAAACCTGTGTGAGATCTGTGAGAAACAATACTTTAAAAAGTTTTCACACACTTTGAGTTTACAACGGCTTTTTTTGGGAACAGCAGAAAAAGCTAAATAAATGTTAATCAACCTCAGGAGAGATGAAATTGGGACACTTGTGATGACTGGCCCAACAATCCTACTGATAAGAACTTACTTGTATTGAAAGGAAACAAGAAAAGGCAAGAAATTTGGTGTTGTGATGGGTTTAAAAACGAAATGAGAAAATTAGCAAATCTAGAAATGATAACCAACAAATATATCTGAGAATGGACAGATTATTTCAAGTTTAATTCCAAGACCAAAGGACTTTTCAGTTTCAAACAGTTTGGCTTTTCCATCATGTCAAACTAATCAAGCAGTTTCAAAAGGGAGGCTAGACAGTTTTAGAGAATTATTTATTCCTGTCCTGTCTGTCTTTCTGTCCTTTCTCATGTCTTATGTTCTCCTGTTTATGTACTTGAATATAACTTGGATATATTTAATGCTGCAGATAGCATTTCTGATGATTCATACGAACCTGTCTTTTCTTTGAATATCCTTTTTGATGAGAAGCAAGATGAGTGCGATGAAACTGGAGCAATAAGCGGACATCAAAGTGATTTAAAAACGGGCATGTTTTCAACAGTGAGACACATTACACTTATATAATAATGGTTATAACACCACCACATTGTATGTACAATGTCTTTCATTAACCGTTCAAGCATGAGGCACCACATGTGGAATATTTATGTTACAAATCAGTACTCAAGTGATTGCCAGACATATAGATGAGGGACTGGTACAGCTTCCTGGGAACATCAAATGGGCCACAAAGATCAAGCTCATGGAAGTGCTACACGAGGGACAGAGGCAGGATGAAGAAGGACAGAGGCAGGATGAAGGACAGAGGCAGGCTGAGGTTCAAATAAAACTGCAGTTTTATTTACATTTTCCTTGTTTCAATGGTGTTTCTCAAAGTAAAGAGGGATGATGGCTCATAATAGACTAGTCACTTGATTTTTTATACAGGTTCCTGGGCCTATGTTCAGTTATATCATTTTCTTATCTTTATTGTCTTGTTTATGTGGGAGGAGCAGATTTTGACCTCCAAAATTTTTTTGTCGTGGCCCACCTTAGAGGATATACCTAGCCCCCCCCCCCTTCATGTATTGGTGGAGCATGCCATCAGATACCAGCTTTTAAAAAAACATTGATTATATGTGAATGCCTGATCACGCACTCATGGTTCAGATCTAGACACTTGGACTTTATTTAGCCCAACCACCCCAATTCGATGAGAAAAGATAAACAACAAGAAAAACCACAAGAAATTAAAAGTGATGCATCACACATAGATATAAAAATATCAATTGAACAATTCGAAAAATTATGAATAGGGACCCCATGTCAACAATTTTTTCAAAATGTTGAACCTTTTTCCTCAAAAGAGGATCTTGTTTTTGTGATTTTTATTGCATTGAAAGATTATTCAACAACGGGTCTTAAACTTCTTTAAAAGTATAATGGTTTTGAAAGTCTAGTTTTGAAGATATCAATTTTCGATGACCAAATGATGCTGAAAACAATGGATAGCACGAGTTAACCCTATGGGAAAATAACATAGTATATCTGGTTTTTAACTTTATCGAAAATTCAAAACCAATCCCCTTTTCAGAAATGGTTAATATAGTGTAGAAGAAACTTTTGATATGTTTAAATTGAGAAAAACAAGATCCTTTTTTTAGAAAATAAGCCTAACATTTTGAAAAAAGTGCTACGGTGGGGTCCTCATCCGTAATTTTTCTGAGAGTTGGATTAATATTTCACCATCATGGGGACTTCACTTCAAAGAAAACACATTGTTCTAATAAAAAACACTGTATTTATGGCCAGAAAATTAAATGGTGAAAAATATGATGGTCTAAAATCACTTGCAATACCTCACATGGCCATTTTTTTAGGTGGTGACATTTTGTCATGTTAATGCCTTGTTTTGCTTTACAATGGTACAAAGAGACATTAAAAAGCCTAAATCCTTAAAGTTGTACCTTGTTTATTTACAGATAATGGTAAGACCTCAGACCAAAAGCAAAAGTCAAAAAAGTCAAAAAAGTCAAAACGTTATTGTAAATACTGTAATAAAAACTGGACAGACCTTACAGATCACATGAAAAACAAACACAAAACTGAAAAAGAAGTAAAATTCGCACTAGACCAACCTAAAAAGGAAAAGGATCAGTTATTTTCAAAATTTAAGAAAGAGGGGATTCTTATAGAAAACAAAATTAAGTTGGGAAAGGGCGACACCTCATCTTTATCAAGAGAATGGACACAGAAGAAATATATGGATGTTGTGCTATGCACAAGCTGTTCTGGCTTTTACAGCAGAAGATTCTATTGGCGACATCGTGAGCATTGTAATGTGGAAATTGAGAACAAGGTTCCAACTTCACTATCACTAGATCTCATCTCCCAGTCATTGAATGATGATGAATTTACAAAAACAGTGCTGAACAAATTTCAAGATAACCCAGTTGGGAACCTATGCAAGTCGGATCCAACCCTTGTTCTCTTTGGAAAACGATCATGGTCTAAGGCAAAATGAAAACCAGATAAACTTCAAGAAGTGAAAACCAAGGTAATGGTAGATATGAGAACACTAGCCTCTCTGACATTGAAGTTCCGAGAAGCTAATGAACAAATGTCTGAAAATGCCCCAGTTGAAGCAGAAGCTCGAGATTTGATCCGCAGAGAATATTTCCACATTTTGGAAAATTCAATAGAAAACTACACTGAAAATCCAAAAGACAATAAAATACGTATCAAATATGGACTAAAAATGAACCTTTACTACTTGATCAAAAGGTTATGTCAAACCGTGAAAGGAACTCTCTACAAGAAACCTTCAATTGAAGCAGATGATGAGGGCAGAGAAGTAGAGAGGTTTGAGAATGTCCTCGAAATCAATCACGACACAGTGTTCGGTGATGCAACCTTTCATTACAATAAAGAGAGGTTGATAAAGCTGCGTAAACCACAAGAAATTCCTCTAGAGGAAAATATCCAGTGTCTTAGGGACTGTATTACATACCTAGCGAAGCATCTGTATGGAAGTCAATGGGAAAGTTAGCGAGCTATATCCACCGATATTGCCCGATTACCCCGATATAGCCCGCTTACCTCGTTTTGATATTAGATTTCTTTAATAACCATGATAATATCATGACGTCACGTCATTGATACAAAGTAACCATGGGAACAATGAGAACCAGCACAGTGACATGAATGCTGGTCAGACTGACTTGGAGAGTCAACATGATGATAGTCAGCCTATCATTGCTGGTCAAAATGACAATTTTGAACGTGACGACACAAGAACCAGTGAGAAGAACAAACGTGTAAAAAGTAAGTGCTTCTAAATTGGTGAGGAATACTGCATTATATTTTGATATACAAAGCAAATTGATCATAAAAGCCAAGAGTGCTAATCAGCGCTAAGAAGGCATTACGTGTATTTACCAATGCAATATAAAGAAGCAATACATTGCTCATACGATTTGAGTGACAAAAAATGACTAGTTGATCTGTGTGTTAAGAATATAGAAAGCTATTGTATTTGCACACAGCATGTAATTGAAACAAAGTAGTTTGGAATAATGATTTTCTTAAATGAACGACTCGCCCAATGTTTAAAGAATCATTATATTAAAACGGATTATTTTATATTCAATTAACAAAACTTATTTCTTGAAAAGTGATATCCTGGTGTATTTTGATAACTTAAAATAAAATTTTAAAACTGTCAATTGTTTGGGCTTACCCTGTAATGCCTGTAATGTAACATTGTGGATAGAAATGTGACATAAACAATTTATAGATTTATAACGTACCTATGATGACTGTGTGCTCGGTAAGAATTTAAAGACACACTTGCTTTAATTAATGAAATATTTGTTTTATCATCAAAGTTATTTAAACTTATTCAAAGAATTGCGATCTAAAAATGCACTGAATTAAACGGTTGGGGGTGCTGAGCTGACTTAAATGACACTTCACTTTTCTTTTCACATTACAATATAATTAGTACCATGAAATTTCCAAAGTGTGTTGATCGTACGTTTGAAAATTGAAATACACTCAAGGACTCTGAAGTGCTAGTTATGAACCTACACTTCCCTCCATAAGTTTGGCAACCTTAGCTCCCCCATTGAACTACGTGTTAAAGCCTCTTTATGTTTGAATTTTTATTTGCATAACCTATAAAGAAAAATTGACATTAAGGGCTGGAAATATAAATTGACATCATTTCCAATACCTCAAATTTTTCTAAATTATAATAGATCGGAAATTGATGACAAATCTGATGAATTTTTGAAAATCGACATTCCCATGTAAACCAAAGTCATATGACAGAATATCAATCCATCTGAATTCTCACAAACATACAATTTAGTTAGTCAATTGAATTTGCAAATTTTATTTAACAAAAGATTAATACGTTTCTTCAGGTTCAACAAAGTTATTGGTCTTTAAAGTCAAAATTATTTTTCAAAAAAACTCTCCCATTGAAATAACACAGGAGGTGGAAATGATTTTCAAAAATGACTTTGAATGAAAATTCAAATATGAAGAGGCTTTAACACGTAGTTCAATGAGCTAAGGTTGCCAAAGAGGGAGTGTAGAACCTCAGTGACAGTAGGTATTGAATACATACAGATATTCAACTCAACAGAATTCAGTATTTGTTACATGAAATAAATGTTGATTGAAGACTTAAAAGTGATTAGAAAAATTGCATGCATAGTTTTATCTTTGGTTAATTGGTAAGTAAGTTTGTAGTAGTCCAGCAATCAGAAAGTAAGTGGGCTTTCCAAAACGTATATTGGCCCGCTGTCTCGCAAACAGTTTGCACAATACATAATCATAGGTATGTTATAATGTGTAGTTTTATTGTAGTGCAACACAAATAAAATCATATTTAAATATTTAAACTATTGTAGATGGACGAAAACTAAATGATGAAGAGAGACAGTATTTTATCAACTTCATTGAGACAGAAGGCAGAGGGAATATGGGATCTTTACCCAGTAAGTCAAAGAACATTGTTGTGTAAATTCACCTTGCTTCAAATTGACAATATTTTTTTCAAAATCATCTACAAGTTCTCGGAAGTTCAAATCTGACTTTAGATTTCAGATTGTTATGTTAATGCCTTGTTTTCAGTTTTTGAGGTCTTATATCTAAAAATTTGTGCAAGAACACTTACTTGCTAATATGTGTGGAACCCTTAGATGATTTTTCAAAATGACCACTGCCATTTTTAAAAAAAACATAATAAAAATGTAATATTTGATAACTCCTCAAACACCATTGGATGGATTTGGTTAAAATTTTATATGCCGATGCCTGGGGACACAGGAGCTCTACTTGAGCATGTTGAGAAGGAATTTTCATTAAATTCTTTCATTTTTATATCTTTAAGGAAGAAAAGAAGTATTATCGTTCATTGAGCAGTCCAGAGGATTGAAATGTAATTTCACATTGGATGATGTGCCCATTATCAAATTGCGAGTATTTAACTTGAGGAAAAGCTACAGGGAAAAACTTTTAACAAATTTGAAGCGTGTAACTCCAAATTAAACAGTGAAGTCTATCCAGTATCAAATCAACATTTACATCTGCTAGCCACAGAAACTACTGCTCTATGAGTATTATGGACTTACTATGGACTTGAGTATTATGAACTTGAGTATTATGGACTTCAGTATTATTGACTTCTGCTAGCCCCAGAAACTACTGCTCTACGAGTAAAATTGACTTACTATGGACTTGAGTATTATGGAATTGAGCATTATTGACTTCTGCCATCATCCAGAATTGTCTGTTCTTCGTATGTCATGATGTACAAAGCATTTGTATGGGAGAAATGGGAAAAGTAGGTCAATATAGCCCGCTATCTGTGATATAGCCTGCTTCCTTGAACTACCAGTTACAGTATGTAATAATCAGTTATGTCACTATGACGAGAAATAGGCTTTCGTTCATTGCACAAATATAGAGCCTCCAAAGTTTGGACTATACAGGTATACTTCACGTCATAGTGACTAAACTCATACATACATGTATATATTTTTTGTCTGTGATTTGTGCAACACTTACCATACTTGCAAATATTGCAGTGTGATTTTGTCAGTGAAATTGATGTTATCAACATATTGCTGTTATATGTTATATTTTAAAGGGACAGTATGTTTCAAGTCAAATACAAAAAGACAAATAAAGAGACAATAAAAATGCATTCTTGAACCTTATCATGAATCATTGGAAATATTCAGTTTATAGTAGGAGATGGTTCAACATATGATCATTTAGTAATTCAATATATAGATCAAGATGTTTAGAATTCAATATTTATGAGGTTTGTTGAGCTCATGATTTGACACACAGAAAATTCTAAACAGATCATCTAGCATACCAATTAAAAAATGAGACTTTTTTCATAAACATCATCAATCATTATATAATCTCCAGTATTTCCTCTAGTGTAATGAAATATTTGGGCGCATTCGTCAAATCAAGAAATCTCTAATTCGCATTCTTGATTTGTAAAAATGGCAGCCACTTTGAAGTTGAAATTCGTCGTCGTATCTATCTTTTGGCCAACAGTTTTTCAATGAAAGTGTGAAGCAATATAAAGCAGTTCTCAGTGATAAAGTAGACAAGTGTTCCAAGACATTGGAGTCTTTAAATTCAGACAAACAAAAGGAACTAATCATGGAAAATATGCATCGTGCTGTTTTCAGCTCCATTCTAATCAACTCCCCAATATCAGATGAATGCACTATCCTAGGGAAAAGAATTGAGGCTAAATTCTATGACATTATGCAGTTGAAGGATTTTGGTATAAATCCAGTTAAACACCATCATTCAGGTAGGACTACACTCTACAATACACTTACGATAAACATGAATCATGATACCCTACGCCCGAGACCATCGTAGCCTAAGCCGAAATGTTAGGCCCAATGGCCGTAGCTGGGGGGGGGGGGCAGACGGTAATAGTAAATATACGAAGCTCAGACTATTAGGCATAGGCCTAGAGGGGGGAGCAGACGGTAATAGTAAATATACGAAGCTTAGACTATTAGGCATAGACCTAGAAAATTTGCCTCACATACAGAGACAATTTGCCTCAGTGCACCCCCCCTTGGGAAATCCTAGCTACGGCACTATTAGGAGACAGCCCGCCATTTTTAAAAAATGGATAGATTTGTGAAGCGAGTTGAGCCAAATATATCACATCTTGGTGGGCATACTGCCCAAGAACGGGCAAAACAATTTCCATCGACTAATAAGCTGTACGCAGATGGCGGAAAATAATTCTGTGGGTTGTGCAACATGGTGATTGACCATCACAGAAAATCAACAGTATCGGACCACCTCAAGTCTAAAAAAAAAACATTCCCCGTGCAGAATTTGGCGCAGAATTTTAGATTTCATGCAGAATTCATGCAGAATTTGGCGCAGAATTTTAGATTTCATGCAGAATTTTGCGTTCTCATGCAGAATTTGCATTTTTCTCATGCAGAAAACAAGGATGTGTGACTATACAAATTCCGCTGTGAGACCCTATGACACAGACTTCAATGACTGTAAAACTGAGGTATCATGTAACATCTTAGAGAATGCTCACAATGTGAACATTGCAATCAGACAGGGGACATACACAAAGATGATGGCAATGTTGCATGATATTAAAGTTATCCTGCCAAAGAAGGAGGACATTTCAAGGATCAATAGAAGAGGTACAAGGTCACTGCTACCATTTGTTTCTTCAATCTCCAAGTATCTTTTCGGAACTGCAACAAAAAATGATGAGTCTGCGAGTCTGAGTTTGAAGCAGAGTGTAGCAATTCTTGTTCATGAGAAATTTTATGCCACAATCATTAAAGCTACAAAGGATCACAAAAATATTGCGATCATAAATGCCATGTTGCAAAATAAACTTTGTTTAAGGGGTTCTTATATGCTGGTAAGTGAATCAACAATGTACAATGCTGTTAAGGAATATCAGGAATGAAGTAGCAGCATTACAGTAGTGATGTGAACAGCAGGGAAACATATGAACATGAAATGTTTTTCAAAAATGTATGAAAAACACACAGCTGCTCCGCAGAACGGGCACACATGTTGCTATGGCAACTATACATTGAATATATTTGTGTAAAGTAATAAATATAATATAGTAAAATGAGGCTAATATCTTGATCTTTAATTTGTGTGAATTTCATATTGTTTCCATATCAAATAAAAATTTTAGAGCATAATTATCATTACTTCTGGGACACCCTGTGCACAGTTACATCTACTTAAACAATCGGCGCGTATTGTCGGATTTTAAACTTGATATTGTTTATTTGATTGTTACCTGTACTGCAAGAAGTAGAAATTCTATCCAGATTCTTATTCTATTATTTTTAATTGTGAACGTGTATCCACCTACATTGCCCATGCAAGGAGCCATTTGTAAGTACCTCAAAATTAGAATCTCTAAAAATGTATAAGGCCACATTGAAAAGGAAATGCACAAAGCAAATGCGAATAAACTTACAGTACACAGGCAGTGTAGAACAAAACGATGTCAGTCTATTTTTCTTGGAAGTTTGATTGTGAAGTCACTAGCAAGCCAGAATCCTATATTAAGAGAGACAATCCGACGTATCTTCAATTCGCCTGAATGGCTTGAACAAAACAGACTGTGTGCATATTGCCGGTTATGACCCAATCACTTGGTGTCATGATCATTTGGGGACTCCCAATCAGGAACCCAATCAATCCAAAGTCCCTACTCGGGCCTGTAACAAGTGCAAAACAAGAGTTGAGCTCACAAAAATGCTTGAGCATCTGATCTTGATGACTTAATAAGTCTTGAAATCCACTTCAGGTTCATTGTTTGAACTCAAAATGAGACAATGGGAAGAAGAGTTTCAGCCTGGATGAATATTTGTCAACATCACAAATAAAATCATATTTCTCCAGACAAATGTCAAGATGAAAGTAACTTGAATGCTGTTATTGAGAGAATAACTCTTGAAGCCATTGGCCATTGAGACACAATTTTAAAACAATTGCCCTCAGACTTGAGCCTTGGGAGCATGTTATTGAAGTTGCTGTAGTTGCACATTCTATATATAGACTGTCACATGAGTTTATGGATGATGGTGAATGGATCGCTAGCCTTTACACTTCACATTTATAATAACACTTCAGGTTTGTTATGATAATTTTAACATATTTTTACACTTGTATCTTTGTGAAACGTGTAACCACCAATGTGTAAAGATGCATTGCGTGAATGAGATATTTGGTGAATCAAATCGCTTTGTACATTGGTGATACGGGACAAGTTTCATAAAGATAATAAAAAGTCGAAAAAAAGGAAAGGGTGGCAATCTATTCGTGCATCTATCATCCAGTCACATGACAGACTATACATAGGTTTGCAGCACATAAGTCAGAGTGTATGTTGATATCAAGACATGTTGGATCTAGGGATTGTAAGATCATCAAAAAGTCCCTGGGCATCACCCATTGTGCTTGTCCCTAAAAAGGATGGTTCCCAAAGGTTCTGTGTTGACTATAGGCGTCTTAACGAAGTAACTTTCAAAGATGCCTATCCATTCCGAGAATTGATGACACTCTAGACTCTCTTTCTGGTACACAACTTTTAAGTACCCTTGGTCCAATTGAAAGCAAAGTTCAATATCCAGAAATGTAAGGATTGCGACAAAGACTATAGTTCGGAAAATAATTTAAAGAAACCATTTAACCAATTATCATAACTACTGCAGGTCATGTGGAAAAACATTTTCTATCAAGAAGATTTTTAAGACATGTTCAAACAGTCCATGCCAAGAAAAAGATGAAACGTTCGATATGTGATAATATATTTTATACAATTGTGGTAACACTCAAAATGCCAAAGTATTTCAGCTAAATATGCACTCATAAGTTATCCCTTAAAATTTGAAGGTGATATCTGTAGCGGTTTTGGAGAAAACTGCCGGACTATGTGGTGGGGACATAAAAAGGGTTATATATACTTTGCAAGTGGATCCAAGAGACCAAGTGGATCCAAGAGACCAAGTGGGCGAGTCAACTATTTTGCAGGGGTGGCATGATACACACACACACGTTTTGTATATAGTAAATTCCCAGGATTGATTTCAGTACAGTAAAACTGTCATATTAATGAACACCTCTTTAGTGAAGATCTGTGCCTAGTGAACACATGAGTCTACGCTATTGAACACCTGTGTATAGTGAACACCGATTCCCAGCCAGTGATTTCTGTAACTTTTAGAGGGGATTGTACCTGAAGTAAAACCTGTCTAATCCGAGGGACCAGCTAAAATCGTTCAGATTAAGAGGTGTTCACATTTTGAGGTTTTGCATTTGCAAGATTCTGGATTTTGAAGAAATAGGAACAAATTCTCAGTAAATATTTATAGTTCTTTTGACTATTTAGCTTTATGGCATTACAGTGACATGTGAATCCGGTTCAAATGAATTTAGTCATCCTAGAGACCCCACCATGAGTCAGATCATTCATTTTTTCAAATATTTGAGCAATTTTGTATGGAACATGTGATATTTTATGAAAAGTGTTCAGATTAGATAGGTTAATTTTTAAAACATGACTGTTCACTGTTCAAATTGGGAGGTGTTCACATTTCAATGTTTTTTAACATTTGAGTCAAAGGGAGGAAAAACTGAACCAAAAAATGTTCAAATTGGGAGGTGTTCGGATTAGACAAGTGTTCAGATATAGAGGTTTTACTGTACTACAATTGTTTCCAATCTTTTTGAGGAAAGTGTACATCATTCCAGAGAAATGACAGGTGACACACTACCATGGGAACTGGTCATATCAGATGTTCCCACGTTTAACGTCCAGAAGAGGTCATTTCCCAGGCTTATAGATGAACCATTGGCCAATCAATGATATAGTTTACAGAGACCAATGGGAAAACAATGCTAAACTTGCACACTGAAATAGGTATTCCAGCAGGCCTAGGAAAATATGACTGTATGAATTCTGGGAATTGCTGTTTTGTTAAGACAGATGAGAATAAAATAAACCCTTTGCAAAATTTATCAAAACTGCTTCCAATCATCCAATACTTGGTCTGATATTTATTGACTACTAAACTTTTAGAAGGTTTTCTTTAATAAGGCAATGTGAGTATGTCGAAATTGATGTGTGTATATCCTGCCACCACTGCAAAATAATGGACTTGCCCACTTGGTCTCATGGATCCACTTGTAAAATATATATAACCTCATAAAAGTTGGTTACCTCTGGATAATGACACATTGTCAGCCTTCATTGTTATACTATTTGCCATGGATGTATCAGAAAAGAAAGGCAGCATCTCAGATTATTTGGAAAAAAATAGATTGGTTTCCACTCCAGGTATATCTGAGGTTATGTCGAAAAAGCATTGTGGTTCTCTATAATGTATGGATCTTCTAGGAAGTCGAATCAGTAGCTGCATTTGTAATATACGTTGGTAATATCTAGTTGAAATTTGAACTTCTGATTTTCAAATTCAAAATGGCGCAGGTGTTGCGCATTGTTAGTTAGACACACAGTTTGATATATGTCAAGCTACGCTAGAAGATCTGATACACATACTTTTGGAAGGAATACTAAAGTATGAAATTGCTCTATTTTTGAACTACTGCATAAATATTTACCACCTTTTCACATTAAAGTGGGTGAACCAACAACTAGATGTCTTTCCCTATCCTGCTGATACTGCAAAGAACAAACCTTAACCAATTGAGAAGAAGGATTATACACAAAATAGTACCTTAACCTTTACCATGCTGCCTTATTTCAGCAAATATATCCCACGCAACTGGCTTATTTTTCAAAGAGTGCAAAATATGATATGCCTGGACTAAATAATTAATATCTCAATAACTACTGAATGAATCTGGATAAAATTTTCACAAAGGGAAGATACAGTGGCCTGGCTCATGAAAAAAATGTTCTCATGAATTTTTTCGTACATTAACACGACTGGGCATAAATATACCATGAATACTCCTCCGGAATCCGCCGCTCCGCCTCTTCGTCTGGTCAGAATCCAAATCTGAATTTGCAGCGATCGAATGTTCAATTTTTCAATTCAGAAAATATTCTAGTTTCTATTTTCGATGACCGTTTTCGGCTTCCAAGAGCCTAAAGAGCTCGAAATCGTAATCCATTTCCTCCACATTTTCGTTGTGATCGTATTTGTCCACCATTTTGTACGAATCGTTCACTAAAAACGACTAAAACGCTGTTTAAATTGTTGAATTGAGAATTATTTTTCGAAATATCGCCATTTCTAGGTCAACAGGAAGTCATGTTAGGCACTGAATAAATCGGGCAATCTAATTGGACAATACGAATGGCGCGAAAAAGTAAAGTTTTTAAAAGTTTGAAATCGGGCGTACGGGTCCGCCGGCAGTTGTGAGAGACATTTTAGTCTCGGCGGAGTCGTCCGCCGGCAGCACGCTAAAGGTTAAAGCAGTCTGCTTCGGGTATGCTAGCACTGTGTGATGCCTTACCTTATGTACTTGGAGCAAAAGCTCTTCTTGATGATGCCAAATTTAATAAGACACCCATCTCAGCCATACAGATTTTGCATCTTTGCACTACACCATATGCTCACATAGATACAGGTAATGAGTTGTAATACTTGATTGAGAGTCACCATAAAGAGTTTGCAGAATCATATCCTAAGTATCATTACTTGGTTCACATGTCAAGGCAAATACAAATGTTTGGACCTGGAAGGATGCACTGGACCATGAGATTTGAGGCAAAACATGCTTTCTTCAAAAGCTTCAAGTGGAAAAACACCAAAAACATTGCAAAATCCATGGCAACAAAACTCCAACTACGGCTGTGCTATCAAACTCATTCACCAGGTGGTGGATGGAATGAGAATCATCTTTACGAGGGTGACAATGTCACTGGTGGAGGTGAACTTACCATTGAGCGGGTGCCTGATGAGCGTAGAGAAATAATTTTGGATAACTTCCCCGAAATGACCAGTATATATTGTCCAAATAGTGTGACAATCCATGGAATAACATACAAGCAAAACATATTATTGACATGTTAGAAGAACTTCATGTTTACCAAATACAAATATCTAAAACATACAGAATTTTTACTCTAGATGAGTTTCTAGTAGCCATCACTATGTAAAATGCCCAGATTAATACAGTATAAGAAACATATGATACACACATATAAATTGTTTTATACAGTTTAATCTGTTATCACAGGTATAGGTATCAGGTAATATTATATAATTCGATTTTAATCACAGTTCTTACAAGCAACAAATCTTTTTGTGTAGTACACATTAAAAAACGTTTATTTTGATATTATTTTAAGACGTAGACGAAATGTGAGAGATCCAAAAATGCTTGTTAATCATGTATTTCGTCGGGATACATCAGAATTCTTAAATAATATGTCTGAAGAAGAAGTGGTGAAACGATTCAGATTAAACAGACGTCAAATCTCCAATATCGATGGGCTTATTGGAGACCAGCTCAGAAGACTCAAAGCTCAAATTTTTTTAACTCAAGATTGTATAAGGCATTGAATATGTTTTGTAGGTTCATGCTGTCATAAAGTCATGCGAAGGGCAAACATTATCACATAATTCTCAGGCTAGTTCAAACACTCGATCAGTGAGAATGGCCACAAGAGTAAGTAAAGTGTCTTCTTCATTTTTATTAGACTCCAGATGAAAATCTGGAGTCTATTGCTTTTGCCAGTTTTCTTTATTATTATTATTATTCTTCCTCCTTCCCAGATTTCTCACCAACTAGAAGAGCTTACTTTAAGCTGTTTACATGACCAACTAAAGACTGAATCTGGCTTTCTGGGAAATTAGGTCAAATTTTTATCTAGGTCAAAGGTCAAGAACTAGGTCAAATCTTGCATTTTCAACATTCTTTCAATTATCTTCGTCGTTATTTATTGAAACAACTTTGTCTTTTTTTCATCATGTAGCTTAGAAACAGCTCTTTCAAAGATATGCCATCAGATTTTTAATTACTCGTACCGATTTTTAGATATGGCGTCCGGAAAGTAGGTCAGAACAAAAAGTTCTTCGAATTCAACATATGAGCTATGGAATAAGCGTAGAATGATCTCAGGAATCCGAATCTGCAAACCAAATTTCGATCCGACTCCTGGTACGGAAGTTATGGCGTTTTGAAAGCTCAAAAATCGCTAAATTTGGTGCCCATGTTAAGTCAATGGGAAAAAAAAATTTTTTTGAAGTGAAAAATACGAAATATAGACTGAGTTCAGCTAAATATAATGAAAGCTTTTAAAAGAAGGGGACCTCATAAGTCATCTAGCTTCAAAATTTGGACACCAAAATGCCTAGGTCAAAATCTAGGTCAAATTCAAAGTTTTTCCTTATTTTTGTGATTCTGACACTACAGATTAATTATATTCTTCGAAATTTTGTATACATGTAGCTAAGAGTCTGCTAATAGTGTAAGCCTTTTGCCGTCAGAAAGTATTTTGCCCCGTTTTTGAGATATGGTGTTCGAAAAGTAGGTCAAAATAAAAAATTCTCAAATTTTGACGTTTGAGTTATGAACTAAGTAAAGAATTTTCTCAGGAATCCGAATCTGCAAACCAAATTTCGATCCGACTTCCGGTTTGGAAGTTATGGCGTGTCCGAAAAGTAGGTCAAAATAAAAAGTTTCCAAATTTAACGTATGAGCTATGAATTAAGGATAGAATTTTCTCTGGAATCCAAATCTGCAAACCAAATTTCGATCCGACTTCCGGTTCAGAAGTTATGGCGTTTTGAAAGCTCAAAAATCGCTAAATTTGGTGCCCCATGTTATGTCAATGGGAAAAAATATTTTTTTGAAGTGTAAAATACGAGATATAGACTAAGTACAGCTAAACATAATGGAAGCCCATAAAAGAAGGGGACCTAAAAACCTTCTAATCTTGAAAATTTGGACAACAAAATGCCTAGGTCAAAATCTAGGTCAAATTCAAAGTTTTTCCTTATTTTTGCGATTCTGACACTACACTTTAATTATATTCTTCGAAATTGTGTATACATGTAGCCAAGAGTGTGCTAATAGTGTTAGCCTTTTGCCGTCAAAAAGTATTTTGACCCACTTTTGAGATATGGTGGCCCAAAAGTAGGTCAAAATAAAAAAATCTTCAAATTTAACGTATGAGTTATGAATAAGAGGTAAAATTTTGTCAGGAATCCGAATCTGCAAATCAAATTTTGATTCGACCTCCTGTTCGGAAGTTATTGCGTTTTGAAAGCTCAAAAATCGCTAAATTTGCTGCCCCATGTTATATCAATGGGAAAAAAGATTTTTTTGAAGTGTAAAATACGAGATATAGACTGAGTACAGCTTAATATAATGAAAGCCTATTAAATAAGGGGACCTCGAAGGCTACTTAGCTCCAAAATTTGGACACCAAAATGCCTAGGTCAAAATCTAGGTCAAATTTATAGTTTTCCCTTATTTTTGCGATTTTGACACTATATTTAAATGATTTGCTTTAAAATTTTGTATACAGGTAGCAAAGAGTATGCTTATAGTGTTAGCGTTTTGCCGTCAGAAAGTATTTTGACCCACTTTTGAGATATGGTGTCCGAAAAGTAGGCCAAAGTAAAAAGTTTTCCAAATTTAACGTATGAGTTATGAATTAAGGGTAGAATTTTCTCAGAAATCTAGATCTGCAAACCAAATTTCGATCCGACTACTTGTTCTGAAGTTATGGCGTTTTGAAATCTCAAAAATCGCTAAATTTGGTGCCTCATGTTAAATCAATGGGACCGAATAATTTTTTGAAGTGTAAAAATACGAGATATAGAATGAGTACAGCTAAACATAATGAAAGCCCATAGAAGGGGACCTCAAAAGCTACTTTCCTTCAAAGTTTGGACACCAAAATACCTAGTTCAAAATCTAGGTCAAATTCATAGTTTTTTTTATTTTGCAATTCTGACACTACACTTCAATGATATCCTCCGAAATTTTGTATACTTGTAGCAAAGAGTGTGCTAATAATGTTTACATTTTGCCGTCAATAAGTTTTTTGACCCACTTTTGAGATATGGTGTCCGAAATGTAAGTCAAAATAAAAAGTTCTCCAATTTTAAATTATGAGTTATGAATTAGGGGTAGAATTTCCTCAGGAATCCGGATCTGAAATTAAAATTGCAATCCGACGCCCGGTTTAGATTCTACGCCATTTTGAAGTTTGAAATTCGCACTTGCCAGTATTCACGATGCAGATTGATCAAATATACTTTCAAAAATTCCTGCATACCCTACTTTACCTCTCTACCTACTCAGCTACTTATTTGACTACTTACTCAATTACTTAATTAGTTATTACTTACTTAGCAACTTACTCAGCTACTAACTCAGGTACTTACTCAGCTACTTACTCAGCTACCTACTCAGCTTTTTACTCAGTTACTTACTCAGCTACTTACTCAACTACTACTAAGGTACTTACTCAGCTAATTACTCAATTACTTACTCAGCTCTTTACTGATCTATCTAGGTCAAATAAATCTGGAGTCTTAAATTGAACTTGTTCAATTTCACAAATCTAGTTATTATTATTATACTATTGTAGTACTTTTTAGACCGACTTCAAATATAAACATGTTATGACTTCCAACAACAGTTTTTATTTATATTTATAGTTTTCTTCAATTTGACCAACTCTTTTTTTCAAAATCATCTACAAAGTCTCAGAGTTCAAATCTGACCTTAGGCTTGATATCTGGTTTCTATTTACCAGTAAGCCAACCTTTTTAGTTTGAATTTGATAACAGTAATATTACAGTAAAGATGTAATTTTATTCTCCTGGCGTAAAAATTGTTGAGTAACTTTTAGGTTGGTTCAAGTGCTGCTATGCAAAGGATAGCTGGTCGTCAGACGAGGAGGCCAAATGTACCAATAACAATGAGCTGTGACTGTGAGCAGGAGATACCATGCATCCATAAAACAGAGAATCATTACTGTCTCATTATTCTGTGAAAAAAAGTGTAACCATCACAATATTGTAGGAGATTGAAAACAAAACAATTTATGAACTCACCATAAGTTTTCAACAAATGATAAATATTTTACTTGTTTGGAGGGGGAAATAGGTCAGACATTATTTCTTTTCATATTAGATCATGTTTTCGGAATATATAGGGTCTATATTTCTTATGATAGGTTAACACTTAGTTTTTGCTATTCTTGCTGGGTTTCATTATAGTTTTTGGTCCCCTTGGTACTTTTATTTAGAAAAGTAATATTTCTACTAATTTGGAAAATCTTTTTGCACTCAACCAATATCAAGTTTATGTTGTTTTAAAAATGTTTTGCATTTAATTTGATATGGTCTTTAAATTAATAGTTGGTCCCTAAAAATCAGCTAATATTGAACCACATTAAGTTATTTAAAGAAACATGTCAGATTTGAGGATTTTCACATATAAAACAAAAGCTGATTGTTTATGTATTCCAACGAATTTAACAGTCAATGTACAGTGCTATTACCAAAATAATTTTGCCAAAGATCAAGAGTATAGCAAAATCTCCAGGCATTACTTCCAATCCAAAAAAATCCAAATTGTGGATTGAACTGCAAAAATAAAGACAATTGAATAAATAGAAAAATGTTCCAATTTTTATTGGCCCACCCTGTATAATAGTATTTTTTGTGTTTCCAGTTGTACACAAGGGAGAAGTACCTTCCAGAGGACGGGAAGCAGAGTGTTTCTTGGAAACGTATGTCCTGGGAAGACATGTCCGATGAAGAGTCACAGGATGGGACCAACATATTGATGGTACGTCATCCAAGATTAAGGAGTCCAGAACAAACTGCACTTGTAAAACTGGCTGATAATTTAGCTCCCCAGAGCGTTTCAAAGAAGAGGGAATCTTTTGAACATTCGTATCCGCTGTTTTATTTTTCATAGTGTGAGGGACATTTATGAAACGGTCTTTTTTGGATTAAGTTTGGCAGTTGGTGGCTGTGGTTCATAACAAAGTAATGGAGACAGATCGGGTTAGCATTATTTTTTTGTTGATGGTGTTTGGTGGTGACTTATTGCATGTAAATGTCTTTTGTAAATATTGTAAAATATGTAAATATAATAAGTATGTTTGAATATAATCACATCTGTGAAGAGTTTGTTATACAGTGCATGCTTTCCAAGAGAAGTAAAGTATAAATTATTTTCTTCAGTTGTAGATTCTCTGAAATTGTCACTGACCATTTTAATTGGAAAACAAAATCAATCCTGAACCCCACCCTAAATAATAATTGTTACTTATCAATACTTCCACTTAAAACTTGATCCAATTCTTCCACTCCCCCATACAACATGGTTATTGTACAGCCTTTCATTTGAATAAACTGAATACTTTGTGTTGTTACTTAATTTTTGGTCTAATTGCAATAAGTTAATTTCAATATTAAATTCTATTGTACAAAGCATTTTAATTTCAAAAATAACTAATTGTTAAATTCAGTATTAAGCTAATAGTGAAATTAGAATAATAGTGCAATTAAGACAAACTTCCTTAGTTACCATCCCAGGAATGCAATTGTACAGACGTATATGGTCTACGTTGAAAAACAGAGGGGCCTGGGCTCTTCCAGAGTATCTAGCAAAGAGAAGAGAAATGAGGCCCGGGGAGCACATTTCCATGAGGAGGGATATAATGCCGCTCTGTGTGATAAATGTAAGATGTACTAAATTTGAAACAATGCTAATTTTATTCAGTTGAATGAAATATTATATTTTTATGCGTATTTTACAAATTTGTATAATATTATTTAACTGCTGGTAACCACTGTACCATTGTCACCAAATATACAAACCTGTCCAAACCTACGTACATTATATTTTCTTTCTTTCAGATGGTGAGACACAAATACCAAAACCCAGATGGAGTGATATGTATATGACACAAATGGATTTGACATTTTGATATTTATACTGATTTGATTTCAAAAGCATAAAATAAATTATTTTGAAATACAGGGTGGTCAAAAAAACGGCAACCCTAATTTTTCTCACATCTTTGTCATTTTTGGAAATTTTGCCCTGATATTTGGCACACATGTACATCATTCAATTTCATACTAGACTGTATTATTCCATGAACATTGGACTGATAGTTGCAATGTTACAACACTTTAAATAAGGTGTCCCAGTTTTCCAATATCGTGCTGTAGGCAAACCTGCACATGTTTTCCAAACCTGTCAATGACATAACAGCATTCCTTAGCAAGTATGGCCTGAATGACACATGTGATGTTTATTTTGAGGTCAAATGTCTTTCTGGTGTTATTACCCTACACTCTATCTTTGGGGTATCCCCACTGGTAAAGATTAAATGGGGCCATATCTGGGCTATGGGGTGCCCATTCATTGTCTGTTGTACTGCTGATAATGTGGTCATTGAAGTGGTCCCAAATCCAATATTGTGCATCATTTGGTGTATGGGGTATGGTTCTGTCTTGTTGGAACCACAATTGCTGCCTTTCAACCCCCTGGGTTCACCTAAAGTCCCCAAGAACTCCATGGGAATCACAAAATAGAGTTTGATGTTGACAGTTATTGCATATCTGTTAGCATCATCAAAGGTAAAGGACCCTACCTTCTGAGAACACACTAAACTGTTCATCTGTCTGTGTGAAGGTGCCTCTCCACTACTTCATAAAGTGCTTGGCTCCCCAAGAATACATAATTGTTACAGTTTACCAGTGCATCAAGTTGGAAATGGAGTTCATTTGGATAACAGACCAGCTCTGAGAGCTTGAAAGTGGCCATCTGGGGTATGTTGATTAAAATGCAGTAATATTGTGACTATCAGTCCAATGGTCATGAAATATAGTAGGAAATTGAATGATGCACAAATGTGTAAAATATCAAAGAGTTATTCCTTAGAATGACAAAGATATTAGGAGAAATTAGGGTTGCCGTTTTTTTGACCACCCTGTACATCATAGTTGTCCTGTTTTTGTAAATGTGTTATCTCTGTGATGAGTGCCAAATGTATGTGACGCCGAGTTCATGTAAAATAATGCAAACAATTCACCACAGTGCTGCTAATTGCAATGAAGTAACACGAAGTAGCCATCAAACATTATTTTTAGTACTTGCAGTTATTCATTATAGATACATCAAAGAACATAGTATGTTAGTAGTAATAAAGCATGGACAGTATTTTGAATGTAATAAAATGTAATTAATTTGGAACTTCGAGTAAAAACTGTTCCCATATCTTTTGAGTATATTACAACGTAATATGCCGAAGGCTAAGGATAGAGGGGATAAGGCCAATGGGCCATATTTGAGGAAGGCCTTGGGAAGACAGGTGGAAAAAGACAATAATAACAATGCTACTGATCTGGTGGATGATGAAGATTTAGATGTGTCTAGGTAAGAGGGTATTCCACTTGAAAAGAAGAAGGCTTCTAAGAAGGCCATATTTTTATGACCATACTTATTCTCTTTACAAGAACAGACAAAAGAAAGATGCAGAAATAGGGAATTTTGCTAATAGCATCGGATGGACAGGTAGACATCGTATTTGTTTATAGGAAAGATCTAAAAATGAATTAACCACGATCCTTTAAAGTGAGTCATGATTCTTTAAAGTGAGTCATGATTCTTTAAAGTGAGTCATTACATAAACAAGTTGATTATTTCAATGTTTTCATGATCAGTATAAGTTCAATGAACTTACAAAACGGTATATTTACGTAGATGATAACGTATACAGTTGGATCTCCGTATAAAGATTTGCCTACATGTGTGTGGAACAATTGACCGCAAGCATTTTTTGAGATTAATTGGCTGAGTGGGAACAGTATCCAATCAAACACTTTAACCATCAATTTGAAACACCAATCAAACCAGTAGGTTCTAGCAATTCCTGGAAACGACCCATTCAGTAGCTCAACATATGACATACAGGGTGTTTCATAACGAGCATCTCCCAAAAAAGTCAATTTGAGAAGAGATGGGTCAATAACATATGTACTATATATGAGCCTATTTTATTCTAGACAAACACTTTGGATCAACTAAACATGCTACAATTCAAGAAAGTACAAATGGCATCCCTTTGACCTGTATTTATTACAGTCCGAGAAGATCTTTCCTGACGAAATGCCCACATTATGAAACACCTTGTACGTTTACCTATAAGTATAAGTATACGTTATAAGTTGTACTTTCACTAGGTGCGAAATCTCTAATAGCAAATTAATTTACCTTTGATAAGCTTCGAAATGATATATGACATATACTATGGAGATATATGGGCATACTTTCGAGACACCCTGTATATTATTGATTTTGTGTTTTACCAGACAAATGGATGGTTGTATGGACAGACTGACAGGTGGACGGCTTCACTATACTGAAATTTGTTCGTTGGGATAATAATGCATTGCTCTAAACTCTTCATTTAGACTGACATTGGTATCAAATTAATAGGCCCTTAAAACTTTACAAGACATGACCATATTTTACCATATTTTACAAGATTTACTAGATTTACAAGACTTACACGTTTTACAAGATTTACTAGATTTACAGTCTACCGTTAGAGTTGCCCATTGCTTCTTCGTGAGACATCAAGAGTGGTATTTTAAGGGGTTAATTAGCAAGAAAACTATAGTAATTGTATTACATTACAATAACGCTGCATCATTTAATATAATCTCCTATATTATAGGTTGGGATTGTAGTTTCTATAGAGGAGGCAAAAATAGTTGTACAGTGAATGAAAGGGTATTCCACAGACAATTTCAGCATGTTATATCTTAACCCTTCATATACTTGTAAATGGGCAAAACTATCTCCAAATGATTTGCTCATGCCACATTCATTGTCTCATTTCCAACAGTCAGAAAACTATATTTTCTTTTTTTTCATTTAGCATTGAAAATAGACAGCAACATTCGAAATATAAGAATTGAAAACAATTGTATTTTTAGTGCATTGACAAGAGCATTGGTGGCGTGTACAGTCAGAAGAGGCGGCAAAACAGAGCCAATGACCGAGGCCATTCCTAAAGGTTGTGTTTGGTTGTCAAGGTTTACCCACAAGGAAGATTCCAACCAAAATCAAAAACCTTATAGAGCACTACAAAAAGTCTAAATAAATAACATGGAAAAACTAAATTCAGGAGATATAATATAGCGGGGATACGTATGTCAGATAAATGTAGACTTTTAATTCGGAGAGGCGATTGTGAGTGTTAATCAGAGGATATATACCCATACTCAAACACCATACACAGAGACAGATAATGGTGTTTCACTGTTTAAAATCCATACTCATAGTAAAATCATCGCTAAAATTATATCCAAGCAGGATTGCCTCCCAGCATTCCATCGAGAAATTTTGCCTTCAAGAGGGGTCAATGTTGTTATAACACAATTCAAAATACCCCCATTTTTTAAACTTTATAATTTGAATTTAGAGTTTTGGTGTCATCAAAATTGTTTATTCATCATCGCATTTTGTAGAATCATGTTGATAGTATCCCAGCTTATTAGATATAGCAGGGCTTGTTCAAAATATCTAGATTTCAAATCAAGACACCATATTTTAGTGATCAAGCTATTAGGTCAAGGTTATACTTGTAAAAAAACTTAAAATATCCTTTCTAGGCTTTGCTGAAAAGTTGCAGTTTACACATTGTAAAACTTTAATTACCGGGGCATTTAAGATCTTATTTATCCGTTTTGACCAATCAGAACTTTTATATCTTTAATTTGAACCAATCAGATTCATTACAATCATAATTCTACTTTTACACTTTTCCTTCCAAAGCCCTTCACTTTCACTTCATTTCTGAAATTATGCACATCTGCTTTCAGGTAATAGTTTTGCGAATTTTATTTTATCAAGCATAAAGCAATAATGTTATTTCACTTGTTTAGTATTTTTCATCAAATAGTCTGCAAGGTTTGGTGTTCTATATTGTAAGCGTTCACCTTTTACATTAATTTAGAATTATCAATACATTCACATATTCACATCTACTTTCGCGTGATTTCGAACTATTAGTCACATCTTCTTTCAGGTTTAAATTAGAAACATTTACGAGGGTTGTCTAATAAGTCTTGAAATTTTTATTCTAATTAAAAAAGATTATCATGAATTTGGCTGAAAATTGGTATGTATCAATATCAATCAATTATCTTCAACATGTGACAGTTTCAGAACAAAAGTATGAACTTGAGTAACTATTATGGTTGCTATGGTAACCCAGGGAGTTGGGGATGGGGCGATAATGAAATATAGTAAAAATGTAAAATGGAGCCATGGGAGTATTAGGGATTTTAAAGGATGGTATGCATCTTAAATTGTAAATCACCTGTCAAGATTGACAAAAACACTGTATTCTTGGTAAAATCTTATGAAATACCTCTGAGATGTCATAATAGGCTAGCACAATTGCTCAATTTTGGTACAGAGTAACAGCATTTTGAAAGTCAAAATGGCAGGGATTTTGTAACCAGATGCTAAATCTTTGCATGCAGTTGTACAATAGCCTCCTTAGGGCATACACCTACACAAACAAGAACAGCCATGGAAAAAGCATATACTAGACAGTATATAGACAGTAAACTCAGAGTGCACCTACAATATGGAGGTGGCAGAAGAAGTTAAAAACTGAAGATACCAGTCAGGAGGATGCTCCTAGAAGTGGAAGCCCAAAATCCAGTGACAATCTCATATCACATATTGTAGAGAGTATAAGGGCTGAAAGGAGAACTTCTCAATGTAGGAATATCGCCCTAGATCAGACTTTGATATTAGTAAGAGTACTGCTCACAGAGTGATGAAGAAAGACCTTGGGATGTCAAAGAAAGCACCTAGATTCGTTCCACATATTCTGACAGAGGAGCAGAAAAAGCAACGTGCTGAGCTGAGCCAGGGGTTCCCAAATCCTTAATTTTTACGTCATATTTGTATTTTTATCCTGTTTTCTGCCCTGGGTACCCCCAACATTCAATTTTTAAATCATCTATCACATCGCCAAATGATCTTATTATGCTATGAAATTTACAGAGATAGTAGAAAAATATCTAAGTTACAAAATGTGACCTTTTTATCATTGTATCTTAAATATTCTTTGAATTAAAATAAAAATTTCAAGACTAATGGGACAACCCTCGTACCATGAGTGTCACTCCTGAAAGGTTAGTAGAAATTAAGAATCTATTAATAGAATGGAAAGATCGGGTAAGTGCTACGAAATAAGAATTGCAAAGCTTGATAGGCAAATTACAATTTATGTCCAAATGTGTTTCCTATGTTACACCTGCTAGTTACGAGAGTCATAAAACAAAAACACAAGTAGTATAGTTAATCAATTAGTTTCAGTTTTGTAATATTTACACAACCATAAAGGATGTCACAATAATCATGAATTGGGAGTATGAAAGATTTGTGGCTTGCTCCATATGATGTATTATGGTGAACCCATGGTGCAAATTAATGGGCCATATGCAATGCTAAGGAGTTTAGTTGAGTTCCATGGACTTTTGGATGGGTCCAGACGAGGTATGACTTGTGAACCCATGGCTCAAATTAATTGATAATATCATCTAAACGATGTTCAAAATATCGAAGTACAAAAAATAAAGGAAATGGGTCAAAATAAAGCATTGTGAAAATGCCTGCTTGAAAGCTCATCGTCTCCAGATCATCAAAATATCTAAGTACAAAACGTAAAGGAAATGGGCCAGAGTAAAGCATTTTGAAAATGCCTGCTTCAAAAGGAAATTCACCTTGTGAGTTTAAAAATCAAATACATGAATAAGTATTGGTTCATATGCAACCCCCCATTCTCGGAATGCAACACAAAAGCAGGTTCAACAGGACCCCTCCCCCTAAAAAACATAGCCTATCTGTGCTTTCTAGACATTGTAAAATGGTTGACTTGTTCTATCCCTGCAGAAATGTTTACATTTCAGGTGTGTGCTTAAGGTTGACATTGAGCTATACCATGCTGAAAGCCCATGGCTATACATCTTGCTACACAACTCGCAGAGATACGATTTAGTTTTCAAATGAACCACATTGATGTATTCTTCCAATTAATGTTTTCTAGGCTGCAAAATGCAACCCCAGTAATAGCTAGAGATCAAGGACAGTACTGCTAAGATAGTGATAGAGGGAGCGGCAAGTGATCATGGTGTGAGCAGGTTGCAACTTATGGCAAAGGCAGGGAGGGTCTGCAATACCCTCAAATTAAAAAATATGACGGCATCAGCAGGACTAACAGCAATCCCTGATAGCCAGATGAATATGCCAAAATGGCAACAACCCCCAATACTAGGCAAAACCAAAACAAATGCAAAACTGCACCAGCTAAAGCTGCCAAAAATGGTCAACATGGCACAGACGAAACAACCCTGGAGTCTCTAGAACAAGAAATCCTTTGGGAAGCAAGAAACAAAGGTGCACTACAGGCTCGGAAATCCCAAAAGGGCTTATCCCAAAAATAACATACGAGGTGCCTGAAAAAGACACTACAGACATCAAAGAAGTGTTCAACATAATATACAAACACGAGAATGACCTAAACAATGCAACCACTTTACACAGCCGAACCGGATTTGCCTTTCATACAAAACAGGTGGACACCCTTACCAGCAAACTTTTCAACACCGTGGGTAAAATGGAAGTGGAGAAAAGTACTAAGGAGCTGAGAAACACAGCTTCAGAATACAGATCCAAATGGAAACAAGCCACAACACCTAATCAATGCAAAAATAAAATAGACAACATTGGTAGCTAATATGCTGTCATCCACAACAATTTTAAAATGTGTCTTATGATTGGAATTCCATGCAAATTCAACCATCATGACCCAGTTCAAAAATTGGTTTTCTTTAAAAAATTACAAATGTTGTACATTCAATTTGAGAGACTAATCTGAAATATTATGGCTCAATTCCAAATGGTTTTTGCTATTTTTCAGAAGAAGAAAGGATTAAATTCTGCTTAAAAGTGACTGTTTTTGGCCCATGTTTGTGGCATTTGTTTTTTGCATTCTTAATTTACTATCGGGGAGGCTCTTCATCTAGATTAGCCGCCGATAGTTGTCTATGTGCAAGAGAGCTTGCCTCCATGGCCGCAATGGTCTCTCCATTCAGGCTTCCATAAAACTCTGGACCATTTATATTCTACCTAGACTCACCTATGGTCTGGAAACACTGATCTTCACAAGACAGACATGGGAAAACTGAACCGTTTCCGAAGGAAAACCCTCCAACAATTACAAGGTATTCCCGAAAGAACTCCAAATGCAGCCACCCTACTCCTCACTGCACTGATATAACTGCCACCATCTTAATATATGAACTCTGTGCCAATGCTATAACATAACTGCCATCATCCTATTCAGTGCCAATGCCAGAAGATATAACTGCCATCATCTTTATTTATGAATTCAGTGTCAATGCCTGAAGATATAACTGCCATCATCATAATCCGCCATTGCCTGAAACATGACTGCCATCATCCTAATCTATTGACTCAGTGCCAATGCCTGAAGATATAACTGCCATCATCCTAATCTATGAACTCAGTGACAATGCTGAAATATAACTGCCATCATCCTAATCTATGAACTCAGTGACAATGCTGAAACATAACTGCCATCATCATAATCTATTAACTCAGTGCCAATGCCTGAAGATATAACTGCCATCATCCTAATCTATGAATTCAGTGCCAATGCCTAGACATCCTACAAAACGTCACAAAAAATAAATATCTCCGAGAAAGAATTTTTTTATTATGAACAACCCAAATATAGTGTTTAAACAGGTTTGCTATTTATCTATTTTATATAGAAATAGAGAAGCCCTACCATATAAAAAAATTATAAGAAGCAGCTTCATTGACAGATCAGAGAAATAAAATCAGGAAATTGAAAATATTGGGAAAGATCCATGGGAATTCGATGAACCTAAACCAATTATTAAAAGAATGGGTACTTACATAATGTGGACATTATATAAATACAAATTGGGGGAAATGATGCAGGGTAATTGAAAAAGGAGGAATAAATGTAAAAAAGGGGGAAATATTTTAGCCAAACAAATTCTCAGAGCAGTTGAGAAAATTCAAGAAATAAATGAAATGAATGAATGAAATCAATGTACATGATACTCTATGTGCAGTTTACTTAGGCATTTGATGGAATATGATGTTGCAAGTCATTAAGACTAGCTCCTCTAGAGTTTGGAGTCTTTGGCAAGCTGAAGGAAGAGCTCCAAGGTGTAAGATTTCATGGGGTTGCCTGTCCAAGCTGCACTGAGGAAAAAGTTCCCCAATGGCTTCAGAAAAGGGTACCAAGATTGGGTTAAAAGACATGAACTCTGTATTCCCCTTTTGATAAGTTATTGATGTCCAGAATGTTTCAGTCTTCAACCTCAGGTGGACCACCTACCAGGAAACTAAATGACAAGGCAGTGTTAGGTATGTTAAGGAACCTTGTAACGAGGCCAATGAGAAGAGAGGAGAGAGGTGTAGCTCTTGATGAAAAGATTTTACAATCTTTCTTTTTACACTAAACAGGTTCAACTTAAAGCAATTGCCCAAAGGCATTTCTCAACAAGTTTCTGGTTTGATGAAGGTGTTAACCCAGAGGTGTCTGGAGGCCCTAAAAACAACAAGCGATTTTGTGAAAACAACTAGAAGTGAAAATCACCTGTTGCCTGCTGCTAATGGAACCTCTGAATGAGGTTATGTTTTACTTTGGAAATAATGATTTCTACCCTGGAGTTGCTGATTTGGTTGTATTTGTATGTTCAGAGTGAATATTCCAATACCAAATTACACACAATGGAAAAATAGTGAACTGTGATGAGTGCCTTCCCTCATATAGTTGAACTGACAACTGTGCACAGGATATAAGGTACATGGTGTCCAACTCAAATGCTGTTACAAGCACGATGGAGAGTTTCATTAACACAAAAAATGCTAGAGAATCAACAGGCAGCTTATGAAGATCCCATTATGACCGTAAGTATAGTTTCACTCGTTTCTCCTAAAAATCGCTAAAAGACAACCATTTGAAACAGTGTTTTCTGTTGTATTTTCTATCTATATTTTGTTTTGTTAATCATTGTATTATTGCTGCCTTAGTGTTTTCTTTTATGTAATGATGTCATTGCTACATATCAGAACTATGTTATGTCACTAACCAGTATAATGAAAGAAATATTATATAAGTGCCTAGAAGAATGGTCCCTGGCCATTAGTAGGAAAGTCAATATTGCATCTGCACAATGCACCAATTCACAAACTAAAAAACAAATCTTACAATGGGGTGTCTTGACATTAAACCTTCTATACAATGCCCCATATTCACCTGATAAAGCCTCTTTAGACTTCTACCTTAATGACCATTTGAAAGCAATATTTGTAAAAAGTTCAACATACAAATGAGACTCAGCTGGAAGCCAATGTTGTCAGCAATCTGAGAGATGGACGGCAGCACTTTTGCCAGGCCTTTGTATCGCCGGTCAAGATGCAACAGGAATGTATAGATAATTGGGAAAATACTGAATATTCAATGATAGTAGTAATATGAAATGATCAAATAATGTTACATTACTAATCCCTATGCTGTTGTGGTACAAAATTTGATATAATATAGGAATAGATGGTGGAGTGCCAAGATCATATGAGCAGGAAAGAGATTTGCAGAACACAGTTGTGACGTTGCTCCACTTACCCTCGACTCTCGTTACCATAACAACCATAACTTTTTTATTTTGAAACTAAAAGTCATGACAGTTGTAGGATATATTCTTATAATGTCATTCCACAATCTGTAGCAATTTCATCTCATAGAAGGTAAATCTCTTGAAATGAGAGCATTTGTATCTTTACTTTCCGGACACCCTGTATCATACATTATGGTGACATATTATGTACCATTCGATGAACAATACCCTCAGCAAAGTTCTATATGCCCTCCACATAATAATAATAGTTACAAAGTGTTATGTTTTTGTATGGCACCGACTTCTTTTCTCCTTGTTGAGCCATAACACAAGTTATACATAAAATTTTATTTCCACTTTTCAGACTTCCTATACATCTAAACTTGAAAAATAAAAATTTGGAGTATAAAAACTAAGTTCATTTTCAATATTTTTTAGAATTATCACTATTTTAAGTTTTTACAAAGTTTCTTGTATGATTCATTTCTATATTCTTCAAGGTATTCAAAACAAAGTGCTGGATTAATTATGATAAAAAGTCTCATTTGGAGTCTTGAACTAAGTTTTATTTCACCTATTTATTTATTTTTATTATTCTATAGGTCAAAAGGAGCTGCAGCACAGAGCGCGGAGACAACATATGATAGAACTGCTGGTTGAGAGTGATGATGAGGTCAGCGATGTCATCCCCGCAGCAGTTGCCCCACCCACAGGAGAGGACGTTATTCTGGATCTAAATATCCTGCCTATGGAAGAGGATGTTACACCAGAATCAACAAAAGCCCCAGCACCTTTGGATGATGCATCCAGAGACGCATCCAGAGAAGAGTCGCATCTAAACTCCAACCCACAGTCATCATCAGTGATGCAAGAGGTTTTAACGACATTGCAAGATCTTACCAAGGCTAACAAGTCATTAGAGAGTGGTAAGTTTCCCCTTTTCTTAGTTTGATTTGATCAAACTCCCATTGTTAATCTTTTATTTAAGTGAGACTTATAATCTTATTAGCCAGCCTACATTTTCTGACCTTATGTCCACAGGCGGCAACTTGACAAACATTTTAGTTGTGTGGTTAATTCAAGTAAATTTGTCATGTTATAACCGTGTCTTGTTGCACACATTGTGAGATCAGTTCACCTAAAAGCCAAGGTCTAATATTCTGTATTGTTATGGCCTTGATTGCAGCAATAAAACTGAAATGGGGATGATTACATATTGGGTGACCTGTACAGAAAATATTTTTTGATATTTGTAGTACTAAACTCTTTCTGACAAGTTTATGTGAAAACTGTTATAAATTTATAAATAAATGTGCGCGAAGACAAGTATTGTAAGTAGGATAGGAATAGTTTGAATAATGTAGGATCTATGACTACATTGCATTTTAGTACACATTTTACATTTATGTAGACAACTTAATAAATCAAAAAACATAGGGATTTTAAATGGATATTGTTATTTTTTTCATAATACACTCTTAGTATGTACATATCCATCAAATGATATGTTTTAATTCATTTTTCCACTTATAGGCCAAAAAAGTTTTACAAGACAAATGTAAAACCAGAAAGAAAAGGGCCCTGGAAGATGTCACATTCAACAATGTCAAGAGAAGGGCATATCTGGTAAGTCCATCTTATCTATCCTGGAATCCTAAAATTGAGTGTATCAGACAATCTCCACAGTGAGTTTTCTGCTTCTGTTTAACAAGTTTATGATAATTTCTAATAATTTATTTTTACATTGATATTTCTAATTGTGATCTCTTATTATTTTAGAGTATTCAAGATTTAGCTTCAAAGGTTGAATGTATCTGTAATGAGGAAAATAATGGATATTCAATGATCAAATAATGTTACATTACTAATCCCTATGACGTTGTGGTACATAATTTAATACAATATAGGAATAGATGGTGGAGTGCCAAGATCATATGAGCAGGAAAGAGATTTGTAGAACATGGTTGTGGTATGAGGTTCCATATCCATCCGCCAAAAGGTATATAGTCCATTTAAAAACCTGTAGTATTGTTCTAAATAACGCCATAGTTGGCTTCTAGGGTACCTAGTATGCCACTATTTGGCATCAAAATAAAGAAGAGGAGTTCAACTTTCATTTGAATTACGAAAATAGCGATGTAGGTCAAAAATAGTTCCGACGTGAGCATGTTTACTACGCGTTTGCCCATCATCTCAGAATTGAGGAAATGGTAGCAAACGCAAGTTACAATAAATGGACGCTGATATCTCAAAAAGTAACCTGACTCCCTATAATTTGATGTAGATCAATCGAACCCCTATATGGACAGGTACATTTTGATATATAACACCATGGGGGGTAAGCGTTTTAAAGTTGATCACGAACGCCATATGTGCAAAGTATTGATATGAATTTTCGAATTTGGTGTTGGATTACGGTACTCCACTTACCCTTAGACTCCAGTTACCATAACAACCAGAACTTTTTCATTTTGACACTTAAAGTCATGACAGTTGCAGGATATATTGTTATAATGTCATTCCACATTCTGGAGCAATTTCATCTCATAACAGGTAAATCTCTTGAAATTAGAACATTTGTCTTTACTTTCCGGGCACCCTGTATTATTAGGGTTTTTGTTTTCCATTTAGATTTTACGGGTGACTTCCCGGAAATTCAATACTTTGAAAACACAAGACCTTTGGCTAATTACAGATTAGTTAGCACTCATATTTATTCAAAATTAAAACTCTAATAACATTTGAGATTTGCAAATATTTGTGGTTCACAAATACAGTATTTCCAAGTTATTAATAAGAATGAAGTGACTGGAGATGATATGATTGTGTATACAAATACAATGAAAGGTAGGACATGTCTTCGGGGATTTTGAGGAAGAAATGAGGGAAAGGGACAATACATATACATTGCAGAGGAAACAGTTATTGAAGAGATTAATATTCCTTTCAATTTCAATATTGAATCTTAAAGAAAGTATCAATTAATGAGACTTTTCAATCGCATGTTATATCTTTGGGTTGGGCAAAGGTATGAAAACACTGTCAAAGGGTACTGATATTGGAAAAACTGGTTACAATCCAGTATATATTAGATATGTAAGCAATTAACCTTAATCAAGATTACATTAATACATAAAAAACACAAATTGTCAAGTAAAATCAAATTTCTAATATCAATATTTGCTAAAAAATTTTTAACTTATATCTAGCTAACAATTACGAAAGGTGATCATAAAGTTCTCACAATATCTATCCAATTTCTTTATTTTATTTTATATTGTAATGGAATTTTCACAGAATGAAAATAGAATAATTGTCTTGATATGTTATAGATTATTCCATATTCATGAATCTATCTTGATGGTGGATGGCGTAAGCACTCCCACCCATTAACACTAATACAATTCCAAAGGAGGTGTTGTAATTGAAGTTGGCAGAAAACTATGAAGATCATCCATATTCTAGTCCTAAACTCATATTGTAAAATCTGTTCTATGTGTGAGGAGCATGAAAGGTTACTTCCTGTCCATACCTGCGGCAAGAACCACGAGGTGCTCAGCCCAGTCTACGGAAAGCTAAGGAGCTCTAATTGCATTTGATGAAATTGACAAGATGGGGGTTTGATGTATACCCATATAATTGGAGATGGGGATAGAAGTGTGTTGGGTACTATCTGGTGTGATGGCCTACATTGGTGTACTCAAAATAGCAAAACGCAAGTAATCTGACTTAGGATATCCATACAAGAGGTATGCTGAGGTTTACAGAAGTTGAAGACTGACTACATCTAAAAACGGACAAGGACAAACACTATTAAGTTTTTGAATAGATCCAAGGAAGATGAATGCGTTAAGCGCTTTTGGCTCAGCAAAGATTTGAATTTTCATTTGGAGGCCATTAGGGATCCAATGGAAAGAAAGTCCATTTATCCCAGAATCTATCTCCTATTATTCAGGTACAAGTGCTAACAGTCATACTGAAATACCCTGACAATGGTAAAGTCAGATACTGTTGTCGTAACTTTCTAAATAATTATCTCTTGGCCTGTTCAGTTTAGTAATGTTTTGCTGTTGATTCTAATTTATTTAAATCTGGTTATATAAGATGAATGCAATCTAGCTCAGTAATGATTTCCAGATTTTTTCCAGAGACGGCATCCTCAAAAGAACTTCTCTACATTCTTTTTCAGTTTCCCATTCCATCATCTCCACAGGGAGTGCTTTTCTGACAGCTCATTCCGACTCTTTGGCCAGTATTTGAATCCATCGACCAAAGATGAAGTCAATATCATTTTAACACTTGAGTGAACTCCAAACCAATATTGACTAAACTGAACAAACAATAGTAATTATTAAAGGATATGAGTGCTCATATCTTAGAGCTGTGTGCCCAAATCACGAGATTTTCAAACACATTCATCTACTGTGTTAGTTATTGAAACAATATTCAGAACAGATTTGCATATTGGCACTGCAACACCATGAAACATTAAAAGTCAATTAATTTGGGATATGTCATTTAAAGATGTTCAAGTGCTTACTTTATTGGCGAGTGCCATGAAGATAATCAGGAATTAGAAAACAATTTTTCTTTAAAAGTAGCTAGCAAGGTCTTCAAGAAACAATTGAGGGACCTCAAAAGCTGTATTCAAACAAATGTAAGCATTGTCTTTGAAAAGAATTAGCATTCTGTCGGTTTTTTTACTTCTGATGTTAAACATAAACAGAATTTCTGTTTATGTTTTACTTATACTTGGACTGTAAGGCAAGGTTAAAGCATAAAAATAATGGAATATACTTGAAAACAATGCACCCCTCCCCAATTAATTCATAGTTGATACAGCTGTCAAATAACAAGCGTGTTGTTGTTTTTGTTTTGGCTGTTATCAAAGAAGCAGAATAGTTAAGCTTCAATAGAGACATTGAAGATGACACTACTAAAGGACTTGGGAGAAGGGGAGACAGGCCAAGGAAACAAACAGAAAGATGTCTTAATGGTGACCCTGGTAAGCAAAGTCTACATAATTATATGTTAATATACGTAATAATAGTGAAGTTAAGCTAGCACATAAATTTGAAACGCGAACCTATACGTATGGCCAATCGCCCATACAAATGCATCACTTAAATAACTTACGTTCTCGTTTAGGTTGTGAAAATCAGTGCTAGCTTAACCTCACTCCTGTTTCAAAAGTAACCAACGTAATTTGATTATTATGCAAAAAATAGTTAAAGAGTTGTATAAAAAGATATCATGCAATAATTATAAAGAACAACATTGTCTTGAACCCTATCAAATGTAACCACGAATACTGTTTAAATCATTGCTTAGGAGGATTACTCTTCCATCACAAATAAATATTGTTTTGTTTGCAGTCTTCAGTCGTAACAAGAGATAAGCTCTGGGGACCATTAAGGGAAGACCGGCAGGGAAGGTGATAAACATTTTCGGATCTGCCAAGACCACATTCAATAGGTACGAATTTCTTAATTGGAGAGTTCTTCACTTCGTAAATTTTTATTAAAGAATAGCTTTTATATGTATGTATACAAAAAACATAGAAACAAGGTACACATCTATACAGCTCCATTAAAACAGAAATATCAATTGCCTTGCTATAAAGAGTTCTCCACAGATTTATCTTCTAGCTGGTCGGTAATTTGAGTAAAAAATACAACAATCACTCCAGTACTTGGCATTAGTCAAATTGGAGATGAGGGCCCTGCTGGGTACACTCATCTGTATCAGCGGGGGGTCACCACCAAAGTCACCAAAAAAAACATTTGGACAACATCTCAAAAAATACATCTAAACCTCAACCAACAACTAAGGAATATAAAATCCCACCTACTGTAATAGCCAGTAGCAGGGTTCCATTCCAACTCACTTAACAAGTGTAAGATGGTATGAGGTATTCAAATATCATATTTATACTAGGAGAGAGGAAACTAAAAAAAGAATTCAAGGAGAATGAATATGTTCAGAAAACAAGTTATGCAGAAAAGGTGATGAAGATTGTATTGTATTGTTTCTCGACCTTAAGGAAGTTGTTAATTTAAACTTAAGTCATTGTCTGCCGTAGTATTCTGACCTTGGCAAATAAGGAACATTATAGTGAAATAAAAGCAATGCTATATGAGTAGTAAATATGTGTGGTAATATAGGTCATAGGTCCAAAATTCTGCTTGATATTCCACTTCTTGAAGAATCTAGGTCTCTCATCTTTATTTTATATTATACTCTAGTAGTGTGCCATTAGAAAAAAAAAGTATTCAAATACATTGTGTAGTATCATGCATCATCACTTTGAGTCTAGCCTAGATTACAGGCAATGAAATCAAAGTGATGATAAAGAATCTGTCATATTGGATCTCAACATTATATGAAATTAGGTCTCTATCTTTATTTTATATTATACTTAAGTAGTGTGCCATCAGAAAAATATCTGAGTATCATGCACCATCACTGTGAGTCTAGCCTTATTGGTCACTCATGAGAATTTCAATTTCTAAAGGGCCCTGTGCGCTTTTTACGGCAAATATGGTAAACCTTTTGTAGGAGTGACACCTGATTGGATATCTTGCAACAAACCATTAGGTCAAAGTTTAAGGTTGAAGCATCTTGGATGTTCATCCTTTGGGACTTCACACCAAAACCTGCCAAGGGAACCTACAAAGAGGAGCAAACCCTGTTGGAAGGAAACAAGAAGTGATTTTATGCAGTTCATAGATGCTGCTAGAGTATTTCATGACTCTTACCTTGAAGAAAACTGATGAATATGCCATGAAACAGTAGATGATGCTGCATATCAATTGAAATTATATAATCTGTTATATGTATGAAATATATTTATGTATTAATTATAAATTTGAAATTATATGTATGTATTAATGTGTACAGATCTGCTTCAAACATTGTGGAGGATTTACTTGTGAGGGATGAAAGGGATGTTCCAGCCAACAACCAACTTATCCCTGATAATCTTGTCAGGATGGCCAATCAGGCCCGACAACAGCTTTGACCAACTGAGCAATGAGCCAACAGATCTCAACTTTGAAGTTGCTGAACAATTCCTACCCCCTGGATTCCTCCAGCAGGATATTGCAGACCCAGTGTATCTAAATATCTCCAATATTATTGGTTTTAGTTTAATCATCTATGATAGGAATAGTTTATTGTATGTTTTAGATCAGAATAAACCCATGTTTTTCTGAGAAAATTATTGAATTACTGCCCTTTTTGAGAAAAATTCAGTGGTCATAAAAAAAACTGGGATATTTCCGAGTAAATTTCTAATATTTTTGTTTCATCTGTTAACAGGTCACGAAAACTCGATCTTTCAAGGTTAAAAAGAGGCTAAAGCAAATATTTTGAATGGAGAAGAGGTGACACAATGCACCTTGCTATTCCCATTGCTTTAGAAGAACTAAAGGTAACTGTCTTTGGGTATTCTTTGGTAAAACATTTACCAAACCACTATGGGTCAGAAGAACTTAGCTTTTCTGGTTGTTGTATTACAGAAATTATGCATTCAGTGGAATTTTCTTAAGTGGCCACAGAGAGTTATGTGATTGTAATTAATTGTAGCTCACATACTCTATAACTGATGAAAAAATATTGTAATAAACATAAATTCAGGGCTATAGTCATTACTTTTCTGGAATCAATTATACAACACATACATTTTGTAAGTTTTAGTGTTTGTGACCATAGTTTGAGATTTCAAAATTTTTCATTCAGCATTGTATTAATTTGAAAATATCTTAAAGAAAACACATTTCTGTTAACAATAGTCTGCTTTTCAGGAAATTAAATAAACATTAATGTCATTGCAATCAGTGCCATTGTTCATTGCAGTGGGAATCTAAGACAAGAAAATTACCAACTACTCTGCGAGGAAAACAGCTGCACAAACAAAGCGATAAAGTAACCCTAATTTCCTGGCTAGAACCACTTGATTTATTCATCTTTGACAGGGGTTTTAGAGATATCATTGGGACACTAGAATTCAAGGGCTATGAGTGCCATATGCCAGCATTTGTAACAAAGTTTATAACTGAGTTTAGTTGTCAAGATGTGAACAGCAGTAGAATGGTACATGGTAACTAAAATGAGATGGGTGCTTGAATATTATCATGAGAGGATGAAAAATGGAAGATGTTAGATGATGCTCTATATCATGCTTTTGTTGGTTAGCTTAAGAAATTAGTTAAAGTGGTGACTGCAACTTTGAATGCTTTCTGAGGTTTGATTGTTAACAGTGTGCCAGAGGATGTTCATACAACAACAATGATATTGTTACATAACCAAACAAGCTTTGGAAAATATAATGAATATTGTGTTATTCAAACACCTACAGATTCCAGTCCAAAACACCTCACAAGTTAACATTTTCTAGACATGGAGCTATCTTTCTATGTAAAACCCAGTGATTAAACAAAATTGGAGTACTGATAGAGTTGCAGCAATATATTTAAAAAATGATGAGGGTAATTAAGTAAACTGTGGTGAAACAAGATATGATGAAAAGGGCAAGCAGTCTTTTATTTATAGTTTTCTATTTAGTTAGAATAAATTTCAAACTACACAATGAACTTCCAATGTCAGGATCAAACATGGATTCCCTTAGCCACATGTAAATTATCAGTTACTATCCATGAACTAGTTTCAATGATGAATATATCTTCCCAGTTATCTGTGTGCAAACATAGAAGTCTTAGAAGACTCTGACTGCATAGGGTGTATAAAGAAAAGCATAAAACTGTTTCCAAGAGAGACAGTAGCACAGACCCATATTACAGAAGAATGAAACCAACTGATATAAAAATATAAATGACATTAGTACTAAAAAGAAGGACAGGTATAAAATGTGTATTTAAAGTGTTGAAACATTTCCCTTTGTAATTTGGAGGGAAAATGTTGAAATTCACCCAGTGTTTGATCAGATTACAGTGAAATACTATGACTAAGTAGTAATAAATACTACTGGAAACCCTGCTCATAACAAGGGTTAACATAAACATGAAGAGCATCTTAACAATGATCTTAAGGATCACATAAAACAGGCCCATGTATCAAGAAAGCCAATATGAGCGGATGGGAAAAGCATAATAAGCATTATGTTGTTATTCCATAGAACAAAGTTCAGAGGGATAGAGGAGGCATTAAGTTACAACCCCCTGGCCATCTCTGTGATAAATACAGCTGCAAAATTTCAGGCAAGCAATCTTTTGATGAATGTTCACTTGCTTTTTCAATCCTTGTATTTCTCATTAACAGGAAGCCAAATATATCTAAAATGAATAGATCATAAAAAATGTATGTATGTATTTGTGTATGTATGTATATGTATTCTCCGTGGATGTTTGTTATATGCAGCTGCATATATGCGTGTTCCATATATGCGTTTTGTCAGTGATGATTACTGGTTATAACATGCAATTCGAAGCAAATAAACACTAGAATTGCTCGTTATTTGCAAGCAATATTCTTTATTTTATACAGTGGTGACCGCAGCTGATCCTGAACTTCACAGATTCACCATCCTGACTGAAGATTACCTCAGAACTTTAATGTTTGGTGTTTATAAGCTCAGAGTGGTATAAAATCCACCTGGGAATAACTGTAATTCATGCAATTTATCTCTTGTTACAAAACAAAATATCAGTATATCTGGATATGCATCTTTAGACCCAAGCGTGCTTGTTGTTTTAATCTTAATTCTCTATCATTTCTTAGTCAATGCGAAATAAGATCAGTTTAATAATCCTAATAATCATATTGAATTCCTTGATTGATGTAAGTAAATGTATGGGTATTCTTGAAATGATTTATTTCTGATGATTATTTCATTTGATCTGTACATATACATCATGTACATGTATTTCCCAGGTAATATTAAATCTTAGACCTTCTAACCAATTATATTCAGTATGGATATTTCTTTATTCCAGCCACTATCAATAAAAAACAGAAAGGACATGCCAGACACAATAAAGTAAGTCAACCTTAATTTTTCCTTTGGTGCACCTTAATTATGCCTTGAGTGCACATGAAATTTCCCTAGGTTTCCCTTACATCCCCATTGATTCACATCAGCCAACCATAACTTCACCTTTTATTTCATATTTATAGAACATGGGATTCAATGTCTGCTTAACGTAATTTAATGTTTTTACTTGAACCCCTCACACTACCATCACACTAGATTTGTACTGCCATGTACTATTTTAGGGACCTGTATCTCTTTCCGTATATGCGCCAGAGGTCTAATATTTGAGAAGTAGGCTTAAGGAATATGAAAAAAAGAAATAACAAGTATTTGACAATTATGATTTCTTAGACCTCTAAACATTGCCAATCTTAATAACATACTGTAAAGAACTGTACTGTGATTTTGAGGTCATTGTAGTAATAGAGATGCAGGCAGGAGGCGAAGATCCCGTAATGTATGCATCAAGTGTGCCAAGGGGCTTTACTTGGACTGTCTTCTCTTGCCATCTCATCTCTGTTACACAAGTCATCATACTTCAATATATATATATACATATTTTCTTTTTTTTTCATTTAGCATTGGAAATAGACAGCAACATTCGAAATATAAGAATTGAAAACAATTGTATTTTTAGTGCATTGACAAGAGCATGGGTGGCGTGAAGAGTCAGAAGAGGCGGCAAAACAGAGCCAATGACCGAGGCCATTCCTAAAGGTTGTGTTTGGTTGTCAAGGTTTACCTTGGAACGAGGAAGATTCCAACCAAAATCAAAAAAACCTTATAGAGCACTACAAAAAGTCTAAATAAATAACATGGAAAAACTATATTCAGGAGGTATAATATAGCGGTGATACAGATGTCAGATAAATGGAGACTTTTAACTCGGAGAGGCGATTGTGAGTGTTAATCCGAGGATATATACCCATACTCACACACCATACACAGAGACAAATAATGGTGTTTCACTGTTTAAAATCCATACTCATAGTAAAATGTAGAATCATCGCTATAAGTATGTATCGTTAAAACAAAATACAAAAAAACTTTTCAAGAGCAGGTATTACTGTTTCGAAAGTAACGATGGTTACAAGGCAGTAAACCATAGATCACAAGCCTTACCACAAATATAAAGTATATGGGAATAGAGTTGATATGTGTGAGAACCTTAAACTTCTCATTTTATTGGGGATGGGACTTGTGATTCATGTGTATTTCTAACTTCTTTATGTGTGCATGGATCTAAAATTGTGGCAGCCATCTTGGATTTGTCATATATGTGGACATGGTTTTGGTTGTGCTGAATTTGTTTACAACTTTTGGTCCTTTCCCTTTGGCACTTGTGCTTTTATATTTCAAAATAACATTTCTTGTACACCTTCGATAAGTGAGATAAGCATTTGAAATTAAATACAGATAGTATACTTGACATTTAATGCAGTAAACAGTAATACAATTCATTCTTACATAATGAAGTGAGTCCAGACAAAAAGTTGTTATTATGTTGGTTTAACTGGGCATAAATCACTTATTGGCCTTGGTTTTCTTAATTGGCTTGGATAAAATGTTGTTCTATTTATTCAGAAAGGAGTATAGTTCAATATACAAGTTCACATTCATTCAAACCTCTTGTAGAAATGAATCTCATATTATTTCATCTCAAATATAGAACACAAAATATAATTAAAAGCAAGTTTCTATTAATTGCAAAAGTTAGCTTCCATGTCATGACTGAGGTTGGGCTCCACTTCTAGAGAAAAAAAGATATTCCCTCTGGAAATATCGTATTGACCATAGCTATACACTCCATATTTAATCCTCCCTGTAAATAACATTGATATACAGTATATATGACATCGATCAAGGATCTTGGGTTTGGGTATGTGAGACATGAGTTGCTACTTTTTTAATCTCATATTCAATATTCTTTCTTTAACCCTCATATTTTATATTTTTTTTGGAGTTGTCATTCAATTATTTACCTATTTGTAATTCTTTTTCCCATAGTTGAGCTCTGTTCCGCTCTGTTCCGCTCTGTTAGGTAACATGAAAAAACATATTAATCATATTTTGCGAATGCGTGGAAAAAGTGATATCTGTGGAATATGGAAAATATTTCACAGATATCACCTTTTGCCAGGGATTTGAAAACTACCACCAATATGATGTGTTTTGTTACATAGTGATTTCATGACATCACAGGGATGAATCAATAAATGGATGATGTTTTGATATGTTGTTTTATAGGTGAACTATGGGATAAATAGAACATCCTATGAATTTTCGTGATATTGTGTTAATCAACTCATTGATATCAATATCTGCGCTAATTCGCTATGCTAACTTGGCGAGATATTGATATCAACTCGGAAATAAAGGTGAAATCATTTAAAATCATATGATATCCTATACATATCCTTTACTGTGCCACAACTTTCTCATATGTTATAATTTGGCACAGGCCATCATTTCTTTTCCTTGAATTTATGCTTTTGTTCCTCGTTTTAGAAATGTGAGGAAATCTTTGATTTTCCTTGTATTTAAGTTGCTTAAGTGTTGACCTGTGATGTTGATAAAAGTCAATAGTAATCCATTAGAGTCAAAGTCAAAATGTACCCATTGCTAGCCCAGAACCTACCAAAATAGCATTTGCATTTTGCCAATATTGCCCTATGTGCTTTTCCATTAAAATAGTTTTATTTGTCTCTTTTCTTCAGTATTTCATATATTATATTTTAATATATTTAAATTGGTTTATATTTATACATTATTTACTTAGACAACAATAAATAATTTTTTGTAAAAACACCCAAAATGGTATATGATCTTTAAATGACTGTTGTGTGAACATCAAAGGTCAAAATTCGCTGAATTGTATTTTCATAAAGCACAAATGATTTTTCTTCAATATGATATGCATTATTATCAGATATCTTTGGGGGCTAAAAAGGGGACTTAATGACACCCGTCCTTTAAAAGAAACTAAAATCTTCTACACTAATCTATATCAAGATAATAATATAGAGCCTAATAAAATAAGTAAATTAAAAAATAAATTAATAAAATAATTAATCGTTTACCAAGATGCCACCATCCTTCAACTACTATAATAACATCACAGAATGTCGACACAAACACCATTGAAGGACGATGGAAACATAACAAGGACCATTTCCAAAAGATTAATGGAACCAGTTTGTCTTGACTTTGAGGGTCACTAAGCAGAAGTAATGTGGCGATCCAATGTACAATGCCTGTACAAGAACAAGTAATTGTCAAGTCAATTAGGAAAAAATCAACAACATCTTTATAAACAGATGGGAATCAACGAGTCATTTATAGAACATACTATATTAAAATTAAATTTAAATATTAAATTTGCCTTGACTTAACGACAAATAGTTTTCCCAAAACAAGTTCAACTCAAAATTCTTTGATTCTATTTAAGCGAGGTGTTTCTTGAAGGCCCTCCTCTTCATGAAATTCTGGCAACATTGGTTGAGGGGGAGATGGAACATGACAGACCAGAAAAATTGATGTCAAAACAAGAAGGTACCACACCGTTGAGGATACCACCTGGAGGTTTCTTCTTCTGGACAAAGACGAATACAAGAGGCAACTCATAGTGAGGTTCTTACACGAGGTGGCAATAGACACTGGTGGCCCAACTCAAGAATTTATGAGGTACTTTTACCATTGAAAATATTGTGACATAAACATTAATACCACTTTTTACACAGTTCTCCAGAAATACACATTTTGTCCAATATGTTTCATATTTTTATAAATGACCAACTAATTACATTTTTTAAAATATTTTTTCATTTTTCTGTTATATTTCTCACTGTCTGATTGTGCATTATGTGGCTTGGAAATAAGAAGATTTATCTTATCATTGCTAAAAAGCATGTAATTTGATTGGCTGATTGAGTACCGATGGTGATCAAAATACATAGCATAGCTTCCTCAAGACATATTGCCTGCACTTGACAAAAATAAAAAATGAACTATACAATGTATATTATGTTAACTAATGGGTTTATTATATAGTTATATTCATTGACTCCACAAGGACTCCACATGTCAAAACAAATATTCTATTTTTCTTTTAAAAATACAAAATAATTGTAGAAAATGTCTAGCAATGGTATAATAAAACAAATATTTCATTCTATGTGGAGGGAATACCTTTGCATTTTCAATGACTTGCCCCCTAATCGTTGGTGTAATTCTCTATAGCCTAACTGTTTAAGGGTTAATGTATTTAGCCTTACAGGCGGTGGGCAATACATAATGCAAAAATCATTTAAACATGAACAGGTATTGGCTAAATGGAATATTTACTTAATAATCCACTGCTGTACATGTGACTAAGCAGCCACTTATCATCTATGCATGCCCACTTTTGTTATTTATTCCATTCCGAATAGTAGTGGTCAAACGGTTTGAAAAATCTCATGGGTCAGTATGATTTTAGATGAGTTTTTGATTTTTTATGAGTTTTTAGAGCTTTATGCTCTCACTTGTTATCGAGACTGAAAAATACAAAACTCACTAGATCAAAAATTTTCAATATGAGAAAAAGGAGAGAAATATCTACACAATGGCTTGCTAAGAGAAAATATTAAGTGTAAAGTCTGTCAAGCCCCTGTATGATTGTCGTCACTGTTGTTATCTGAGCATGTACCCTATGCTGCATACTCTGTACTGCTAAAATGCAGGGATTGGGGAACAATACACAAGATCTGTAAAAGAGAAACAGAGATTTGTAAATCTCATTTTGGATTATAAAAAAGTTTTTAGGGGAATTCTTTTTTAGATGTTCAATTTCAGGTTTGCATCAATTAATTCAGGATCAATAGAATCAAAACATCATATGGTTGATCATAAATGTCCTCTTACAACCTCAATCACTGCTCATCAATGCTACAAACATTAATGTAAAATTTCATTGAAAATCTAGATATCAAGTGAATATTTCATTTTAAGAGTTTTTTTAAAAATGTACTAGGAAGAATTGGACCCCAAAAGAGACTGATGAGTTGGAACAACATTTTGGACAGTTTTTGGACTCAAAAACATGTCCAAAAGTTAAAGAGGTCGAGGAAATAAAAACAAATAATGTTCTGATCAACAGGACATCGTCATTAAAAAAAATTAGTGCCATGAACCACAGAAAAAATAGACAGTAATGGGTTTTATATATTAAGTTTTTAAGTATTATTACATTATATCCATGTATCTTTTTGCAGACTTAATATGTTCATGATGTTATTTCCTCCAAAAATATGTTTATTTGGATTATCTTTTGGGTAGACTAGTAAGCTTATATGGCTTATTCATTTTGGTTTCATTTTATTGACTGATTATTTGAAGAAGTAGTTGTTAGATCCATATTGAGTTTAGTGTTAAAAAAACTTAACAATTCTTTTGAACTTGTGATAGGTTAGTGAGGTCACACAAATATTCATAACTCAAATAAAAAATAAGTTGGTGTTTTGTAGATTTAATTGGATATTTTAGTTTGTACACCTAGGTGTGTCCTGCATCTACACCTAGGTGTCCACTGCATATTTGCCTATTTAGTTTACTTTTACATACTCAAGTGTAATTTGTTTACAGAAATAGAAAAATTATAATATATTTAGAGTTTTCATGGAAGTTTTATAAACATTAAAAAGCATATAAATCATATGTTTAAATAGCTTTGTGTGCTCATAGGTGTATTTTTGTATCATCCTTTCCCATCATGCATCATTTGTGCCATTTTGGATGTTGGATAAATACGCAGTTGATATAGCGCAATTGATATTTTGTTGGATTTGTGAGTATATGTTAATATTATTTTGTTTCATTAGATGTTTGCATAATTTAATGCAGACGAAAAACAAACACCCCATAATGATAGTAATCTGACAAAATGAGAGAAGGGGAGCCAATTTCTGCTTGAAAATTCAACAAATGAGATTTATTTCTGCCCACCTGCTCTAAGACCATGCAAAAGCTATGGATCAAAACTACAGTTTGCTTGTTCATGCTGCAATTTCCAATCAAAGTTGTCCAAAACATATGATAAAGTAGACAATAGCTATTTCAAAGGTAAAATTAATGAGCCAAGACTAGCAGACCTATGCTGCATTACAGGTAGCACTTAAACAATCTGCAATTGATTCCAAGCAAGTTGGAAGAATTTTTGCTGCACTTAATATCAAACCTCAATGTAAAAGTCATATGTTTAAAACAAGCAAGTAGGTAGATAATAACATAACTCTTTAAACAAGATATGAGCAAAATCAAGACAAAATCTCAAATAAATAAATAAAATGAGACATGTAGCTGAACCCAGAGGTAAGTAAAAAGTAAAATCATTAATATGTAGCAATTATGTATAAGGAACATGATTGATATGATTCAATATATTTGTAGAAAAAACTTCCTAAATTCAGATTAAACCAATGTTCCTCCTGTGGTCCCTAAATGGATTAAAGAACATTATGGTCCTGACCAATGTTGTTGGAAGGCTACACCAATGAGTATCGAGGCTGAACCTACCATGTGAGGGAAGGAGGCAACACCAGCGAGTATCAATGGGAGGGAAAGAGGCAACACCAGTGGCGTCACAGCATATTTCTCAAAACAAGTCAAGAAGTATATTTCTTTAACATGAAGTATTATAAGTTCTCAAATTCATACTTTATGGCAAATGATTACAGATATAAACACAGGAAAAAATTCATTGACCATTGTTCGCTGCTGAATGTGGGAATATGCAATAGTTTGAGACCTAATAATAGACCTTAATAAAATTAAAATAAAAAAGCATCTAATGTCTAAGGTCTATTGTGAAAATGAATATGAGAATCATTTAGAAAACCTATATTGATACTGAACAAGAAATTTATTTTGTTGAGGTTGCAGTTTTCTAGTTGTTATTTATAAATTACTGTTTTTCTTATAGAAGGAGACTTATTACATTTTATTAAGTCAGGTTTCTTATCTGAAGTCCAGATCGAGGAGATAGTGAAAGAGTCAGACAGATGTTAAAGACTCTCTCAGCTTCAAGGACCTGGAAACTTATTTGTGGTAAGTCATTAGCATGGACTTTTCGTTCGTTGAATGAATGAATTTTCGTTCGTTGCGAACCTTCACTTCCTCTCTGCCGTTGTTAAAATAGTTCTAAAATTCCCAGGGCACGATCTGAGAAAGCTTCATAAATTAGTATTTTTTTTATTACGAAATGAACAACGTCAATTCTGTGAAACATGGATAAGAATAGCGTTTACAGATGATTGTACTATGATATTTGTTAATTAATGTTGTATTTGATGTGTTTGAGGCAAAAAGCCAAGAAATTTCTGCGGAGCAACAAATTGTCTAGGTCGATGATCACTGGCTTCAACATAACTAAACGTTTTCAAGATGGCTGCGCCAATGAATACTTCCAACAAAGACGAATTAAATGAGAAAATAAGACAAGCCTGTGAATCCTATGGTGATAATTTCACGTTAAAACCACTGCAAGAACAGGCCATCATTACAGTGTGCAAAGGAAAGGACTGTATTGTGAACTTACTGACTGGGTATGGAAAAAGCGCAATATTTCATTTACTACCAAAAATAATTTGAAAAAGTGTCCTCTTGATAAGTCCTCTAAACGTTATTCAAATGGACCAAATGAACAATTTAAAGGAAAAGGGTGTATCCTGTTGCAGATTAGATCAGGTGACAGATCTAATGAGCTACAATGAGAACCATGTGCTAGTCAATACACATGAACTTAATGATGTAATCAAGGGAAAGTTTTCCATAGTGGAGGTGCATCCCGAGGCATTGTTTGCTTCCCAAAAAGGGCTGGATTTGTTACAGAATGTAGCTTTTCAAAATAGCATTGGGGCAATAATCATCGACGAATGCCACAAGGTAGAAGAATGGTAATTTACAGAATTTTGTATGATTTTGATTTGATAAGATGATAGTTCAACAAGTTAAACCCAATACCACGGCTTTCATTTATTAATCTGAATGTTCCTGTTGCCGTGATTGGGTTTAACTACCGTGGGATGCTTTCATTGGTAGCAAATTCTCACAATCAGTTATTACTTAAACGCTCATGAATATCCATGCACAGCAATAGGCCAGCATTAACTTTTTTGCATCAAGGCCCAGACTAGGTTTAGAATTTAGAAGGTAAAATTTTTACGATGATAAAATATAATCTTCCAGAAGGCCGAAAGGTGACTAGAAAATTTATAAGAAACCCAACAAGAAAAGCAAACTGTAAGTGTAAATCTGTCATAAGAAAAGTAGACCCTATATATCCCAAAACCATGATCTAACGTGAATTAGAAACAATGTCTAACACCCCCCCCCTAAAATCGAGAACAAATATCACCATCCTGGACCAGAACACCAAAGGACATTACATTCATACTGAAGTCATTACAAAACATGTTGAAAAAAGATTGAAAAAATTGATAGCCAATACTCATAACATCATAAATAGTTGTAGATACTTGTACTCATAAAAGATAAGAGTATGCAGTCTCAAATGATGTGGGATAGATAAAATCCAGTCTTGAAGTCAAGGAGGACAAGATGACCAAGGACTTCAAATGACCAAGCGTACACAGACTGACAACAGACGAAAAACGACGGAAGGTTCAGGATGTAATGGACATTTTTAAGGAAAAGAAGAGAATCTAAGTGAGACCGAAACAGCATTCACAGGAATCAAAGACACTCTACACATATCGCTTGACTTTGTTTTCAATAAGAATATTTTACAGTATAAGATTGTATAGTTTAGGAGGAGTCTAGATAGAATTATAGATTAGTCTCATTAGAAGCAGTGAAAATATATTTTGTACAGCAGAGGAGATCACGCAACATGACCGTATCAAGAGTGCTTACTGAAATCGGGATAGAAGACAATGCACCATCATGCTCGGAAATTCTCACGGAGAGATATACTTCACCAGAAATGGATTCTGAATCAAGATCTATACCAGACGCTCAGAGAACTCCAACTCCAATTACTCCACTGACTCCAATTGGAAACGCTCAAGTGAATGGTAAGATATAATTTCTTATATTACTGTCAATACATTGCTGGCAGTAAAACCATCTCAAAAAATTAACTTGTCCCGCAATCTTAAATATAATAGAAAAATTGACCATTGAAATATTGAAATAAAAACACCTATTAGGTCAAACTGTGGTGTGTAGCTAAGCTATAAACTGATAAATCAAGAACATATTGTGAGTATTTATCTTTTTATGTTTCTTTATTATTTTGTGGTGCTGTTTGAAATTATATTTAATGTATTTTATTTAGAGCACCATGTATTGTATTGTTTTTAACTTTATCTCATAAATCAAAGGATATCTTCTATATTTCTGCTCGATGCATTTGTTCTTGTAATGTATTTAAACTTTTATCTTTAATTTTTACAGCTATAAAGATCCTCATAACCAGTATGTGAGGAGAAGGACTATGCAGCAGATTAAAGAAAATACAAAAAAGCAGAGGGGTGAAGAGCTGGTGCAGGAATACTCTGAGGCAGAAATGGAAAGTCATGTTTATGAACATATACTATATACTAGATCCAAGGTATGACATTTGAAAAACGTCAAGGCTGATCAATGGCAATCCTGGCTTCAAAAAAAGCAGGGTATCAAGTTGGCGACAACTTCCCATGAGCGGATTATCCAGGGAAAATAAGGTGACCGAGGCTAAAACTAGTAATCAAACGGATAACTGTGACAGTGACAGACCAAGCACTATCTCCAGAGAAACATCCACACATTCACCTTCACATTCACGGGTTAGACAACGTACATGTGTATCTCAATGATGTTCTGATAACAGGCGCTAATGATCATGAACACCTTGAAAACATTGAACGCATTTTTCAGAGATTAGAGAAATACGGACTGAAACTCATTTGTGCACTATTTAATTATTTTTAAAAGCTACTTAGCGTTAATTAATTTATTAAAGATTAGGATTTTCATGCCTGCCAATTTGAAAGTGACATAAAAACTAAGCCAACAGAGAAAACACCACCAAATTTTTATTTACTCATATGTTAATGTATGAACTCATTACAATGAGAGACACTGATGATAAAGAATCCTAAACATTCATATTGCAAAAAAAACATAAGAACCCTACTAAATATTACCTTGGTGTACCCCAGCAGTTTCCCTGGCCTGTCCCACAGCCACAGAGTTGTCAGGCCCATCATCTTTTTGAAATTTCATTTTCTGAGGCTTCAAATATTAGGCTTCACTATGTGAATCACTGAATATAGCAGCGATTTGATCAGCAGAGCGAAACTATTCTCAAATAGAGCGTGAAGCATTAGCAATTGTATATTGAGTTAGAAAGTTTCACTCATATCTTTATGCTCGTGAATTCATACTCTTTACCGACAAAAAACCTCTTACCACGATATTTGGAGACAGAAGTAAACTGCCAACATTAGCGGTAAAGAGAATCCAAAGAGGATAATGATTTATATGAACAGAATCTCAATGATAATGCTCAATCACTCACAAGCTAGAGATACTGTAACCTTACCTAAAAGTGCACCTAGTTCAAACGATGTAAGCACTGACTCAACTAACATCAGAACAAAGTCAAATGTTGAGATTGATAGTAACAATTCTTCAACAATACCAAAAAGTGACATGATAATGCAAGACATTTCACGCCCTATAAAGGATAAACAATCTCCAAGGAGATCACTTAGAGTAAGCAAACCTATAGAAAGGTAAATTGAAAATTGTTTAGTTGAACTATAAGAACTCTCATTTAAAATGCATGAACTATGAGAAAGATTAGTGTACAATGATAATTCTCATCTTTCATACTATTTCGTCCAGTGTAAATCTTGTTATATTATATGTTGCCAATAGAGGGTATTAATAAACTGTCCAGTATTTGTAATCAAAGACATAGAACCCATGTTGAATTTCTGTGTATAGTTTTGATAATAGTAGCTGATCTATAGAAGTACATACACAACAACACCCAATTAAAAAACTGATTGATGAGGTCGTTCCTATCTTAAAGAAAGATAACAGGTGAAATAGTCAGACAGGATTAACTTATATTGTTTTTTGGAAATATGTGGTGGAAATATGTGGATCAAGAAAAGTGTTGCTAATGTTCTCATGAGGTAACACTATACTTCTGCAGTCATGCCACTCCTGGGCAATGTACGAAGTACATTAATGGCACCCCAATTTACTTTCTCTGCATGTTGTTTTAGCTCAGTGTCAGATTATTTTGAGGTAAATTAAAAAAGGAACAGGAGGGCCAGTCACAACTGATCATCAAAGACAAATGGCTGATATTTACACATGAGTGGGTATAAACAATAAATAGGCCTGCTGCAATGGATATTCATCGCATACAGAAATCTTCTTGGTATTGAGATGTATTTTAATCAGTACATCACGATACAGAAGGAGCCGATTTGTGACCTGAAAAGACGCCTGAACCACTTGGGACTTCCCTGTTGAGATTCATCAATGCAAACAAGGCCCTTCCTGAGGCCACCAAATACTAATATTAATTGAGATATAGTTTTATGAATAATATATGTATGGTTTGAATGTATGAGAAATATAAATCTTGTTTTGCATGGAATGGAATAGCCTTTCAACAAAAATGCAAATATTGAATACACTGTTTAATGCCTGGGACACATTTGCTCTAAAGTATCAAGCATGGTAAATTGATTTTTAAAACAATTATAAAACTGAGAAAAAACTTAAAGGCCCCATATAAAGTTTAAAACACTTTGGCTTATATTGTAGTCTTACCCAATGTTATCAAAGTGTGATGTGTGAAACTTTTTTTTTAAATTTCAAAAAGTGGTTTTTGATAGACTTTTTGTTCCAAAAGGACCTTATACACCCTCCATTGGGATCTCCCCATGGGAAAAAAATAATTCATGTGATTTTTCAAAATGAGTTTTCTGCTTCAATTATTAAATTTATATGCACACTAGTATCTTGTTGACCTATATTCAGCACTGTATTGATGTATAGGCCACTTATTAGGGTCATAATTCAATCATGAAGTGTAGAGGCATCGATTCCAAACCAGGAAGTATTTTTGTGTCTGTCAAAATCCATTTACATCCTACGCATCCCTGCATCTTATCCAAATATGTTACTACATAATGAAATATAATAGTATAATCTTTGGTTTTACAAACTTGTATGATATTTGATAAGTGTTAAAGTTGTTTTTGGAGCATTTTTCTATAGCCATTTTGTAGGGGAAAAAATGATGAAAAAATGTACAATCTTTTAATTTTAAGTATGACCTGAATCGATTGCAAACTTCATATTTGCACATTTGATGAGATAAACCATTTGTGTCCTATTGTGAAATTATTAAGTTTGCAATCGATTCAGGTCATAGTGTATTTTTGGTATTTCTGTGATAATCAATGGAAACCAATGGCCTCTATTGGGATCTGCTGAAATCCTCATGTTAAGTCAATGGTGCACAGCCCCATGTAAGTCAATACAACCTTACTGAACAAAATGATCCCTATCTCAGCTTATGTGTGTCCGAGCACTTTAATATTTTCCAAAGTATTATACGACATTTTATTCTTCATGTTACACCTACGAATGATTCATTTTGACCATAGGGATATTTGCCAATAATTGCACCTTGTCCTTTGTGAATTTATTTAAAACCAACTTTTAGAGGTCACTCATATCTTCTAATTAGCCACATAAATAAGTGAGAAATGAACTTATCAGTGCATGAAAATGGTTCTGAGAAAAATGCATTTCCAAATTTTAGTTCTCATAGAAACCAATGGTATAATGATATCTAAAACATAATTTATTCTTCCTTTTAATCTGGTTAGACAATCAACATTGTTTTTTTATGAAAGTCTAGCATATTAAGAAAAGATTGACATCGAAAATAAAATTTCACTTCAAAAAGTTTTTGCTTAGTGACATCACTAATGTTTCAAAATATTTTTGATATGCTAAAACATTGAAGTGGCCCATTAAATATGGCATTTTATTATTGAAATAGTGTGTCCTTTGTTCAATCTTTGCAGTGGTGTTAAAAAGATAATCTTTTTTGAAATGCATTTAGAAATATTTGATGATTAAGAAATTTCAAAAATGAAATGCTCACAACTTTTTTTTCAAAATTTTTTTTTTGTTCAAAAATCTCTAAAATCACTTTTCAAGTCCTGACAAATAGTAAATGAATGATAGAAAAATATTTTCAAACTTTAGACGGGGATTTGAAATAAAAATGAAAATTCAAAGAAAAATTAAATATCAAACATGAAAGAAGTCTATTCCAATGTGGGGACATGTTATTCATGTCTGTGATCTTGTTTTTTGAAAGTTGCTTTTTACTGATCTTTCATATTTGTTGCCCCATTTATCTTGTTAGCAATGAAATCCAGTGAATCAGTGAAAGATCGAGTAATAAATTATAGACTGATTGATGATGAGTGACACAAAAGCTAGCCGTACACGATTGGATTATTGATCTATTAATTATTGTTGACCAAATCCAAGAGAAATGTTGAAGAAAGATCACCAAAAGTGCTTCTGTTGCCATTCTGGTAAATGGAAAGGGAGCAGGAAGCCCCAGAGTAGCTTGAAAGCAAGATTAAGAAATTGTGTGGACGTCAATGATAATCCTTCGAATTAAGATCAATGAAAAAACAAACATGTCACAAACAACTGAACAGTAAATAAAGGCCACGTGTGGAGAATCAAATCAGTTTTCATAACAACCCAACACAGCTATGCCACATAGATGTCACGGAGGACTCTGAACACGTTAAAGATTGAGATAACATAACAAAGCTGCAGCAGGAGAACAAGGATAAAAAAATTATATTTACCAGCTTACATATACAAATAAAAGCCTCACATTGAGAGGAAGAATCTTACCAGGCCATGGGGCGCCTTCTTAATGCAAGTTCCACCTACACTAGGACAACTTGTACATCGCAAAATTGTATCTTATAATGTAGGATATTATGATACCTTCAGTTTGGTACCACGAATAGCTTTCAACTCTCAAAACTGTGGAAGTTATTGTACTTTGAAATGATTAACATCAATTCTTTCACAAGAATTGCCACGCCCCTTTTCAGTAACATAATCATGTGACAATGTTTTTCCAAAACTTTCAATTGCAAATATGTTCAAAATTAATGTACCTATCTATTTAAATTCATTTATGTTCATGAATGACTAAGACTGGTCACTCAGGCAGAAAGGTATAATGTGATACCATTGTAAAGAGGCAAGAATTATATTTGATGATGTCACATTTTATGCAAATGAGACAATTTGCATCTGATAATATAGGATATTATATTAGCTTCATTTTGGTACGACTTACAGCTTTCAATTCTCAAAACTGTGGAAGTTAGTGTACTTTGAGATAATTAACACAAACTCTTTCAAAAATTCAAGATGGCTGCCAATGGATACCATGGGACAATATTTCATTCTGGGAACATGCAAAAATCTTTAGTATGGACCTAAAGGATTGCAAAAATGTACATTAAAAATACATCTTTGGGGTGCATGGGGACCGTACCTTCCTACTAGACTATTATGATCAGTGATTCTGGCATTGTGTCAGTGCAAGGTGAAAATCTTGAGGATTGGAAAGATAATGATTACCAGCTCATTAGGGACACATCTGAAAATCATAACTTTTATAGCTACATCTTAAATTAATTTAGAGATATGGTTACCATGGTAACCTGTATTAAGGGTAGGCAGGTCAATTAAATAATAGGATATAAAATATCATAATAAGTTGTTAACAAATTCTTACAACTTCCAATAACTTAACGAATACTGTTTAGACTGACTTTCAATTTTTTTTCAAAATAATCTACATGTGATGTTCAAATCTGACTTATGTCATGCTTATTTGTTCCAGATGATAAAATCATGGAATTACAAGACATTACAGAGGAAAACCAAACGCCAAAGATGCATTATTTTAAAGCATGCGGAAATCATACATTTTCTGAAAAAAAGTTTGGTATTGTTTCTCATTGTTTGTTGCTAAACAAATGTTTATTTGTGATCACTATAACATCACTATAACATCACAACAACTCACAATAGCAATGTATGACAGAATGGGCAAAATGGAATTACATGTCATGAGACAACACCAAATATCAAAATGACAGATCAGATGAGGTTAGTGCGGCTGTTGCAGAGTGTGACATTAACAGATACATTAGGAGTACCATTAGATTTTATGTACTATCAAGAATAAGTAAGAGGACACTGCCAGGACACTGTGTTAGGACATTGTGCAGTCGGGCATCAGTGGCATCTGAATTTGAAATCAGGGAAGAACAACTTATTTGGGTTACCTTTGGCTCACCCTGTACAACAACTATCAATTATTACTTCAAGCTGAGCTGAGGTGAGTACCTGTGACAATCAATCTGCCCTTGGAAGTTTGTGGCTACAATGATCCAGACAGATCAAAACAAGATTATGTTTAAACTTGCTCGCGCCTCAGGGGCACAATTGGGAAGGTTTACTAGAAACAATGTTCTACTGTACACTCAGGATATTTTCTCTTTATTTTTTAACACTGTTCTTGGATATAATAGCCCATCACACGAAAAATATGGGTCATGAGGGAGATCACAGCTAATGACTTCCGTCATTTAATTAGCTTGTTTATTTACATGGACCTAGACGCTGACATATTCAAAACAATATCTAGCCAAGCAGTCACATTTAATGAGAACAATATAAATGACATCAAAAATCTGTGTGAGATCTGTGAGAAACAATACTTTAAAGAGTTTTCACACACTTTGAGTTTACAACGGCTTTTTTGGGAACAGCAGATAAGCTCAATAAATGTTAATCAACCTCAGGAGAGATGAAATTGGGACACTTGCAATGACTGACCCAACAATCCTACTGAAAATAACTTACTTGTATCAAAAGGAAACAAGAAAAGGCAAGAAATTTGGTGTTGTGATGGGTATAAAAAATGATTTGAGAAAATTAGCAAATCTAGAAAAAATGATAACCAACAAATATATGCGAGAATGGACAGATTATTTCAAGTTTAATTCCAAGACCAAAGGACTTTTCAGTTTCAAACAGTTTGGCTTTTCCATCATGTCAAACTAATCAAGCACTTTCAAAAGGGAGGTTAGCCAGTTTTAGAGAATTATTTATTCCTGTCCTGTCTGTCTTTCTGTCCTTTCTCATGTCTTATGTTCTCCTGTTTATGTACTTGAATATAACTTGGATATATTTAACGCTGCAAATGGCATTTTTGATGATTCATACGAACATGCCTTTTCTTTGAATATCCTTCTTGATGAGAAGCAAGATGAGTGCGATGAAACTGGAGCAATAAGCGGACATCAAAGTGATTTAAAAACAGGCACGTTTTAAACAGTGAGACACATTACACTAATAATGGTTATAACACCACCACATTGTATGTACAATGTCTTTCAATAACCGTTCCAGCATGAGGCGCCACATGCGGAATATTTAAGTTACAAATCAGGACTCAAGTGATTGCCAGACATATAGATGAGGGACTGGTACAGCTTCCTGGGAACATTAAATGGGCCACAAAGATCAAGCTCACGAAGTGCTACACGAGGGACAGAGGCAGGATGAAAAAGGACAGGCAGGCTGAGGTTAAAATAAAACTGCAGTTTTTTTTACATTTTCCTTGTTTCAATGGCGTTTCTCAAAGTAAAGAGGGATGATGGCTCATAATAGACTAGTCACTTGATTTTTTATACAGGTTCCTGGGCCTATGTTCAGTTATGTCATTTTGTTATCTTTATTGCCTTGTTTATGTGGGAGGAGCAGATTTTGACCTCCAAATTTTTTTGTCGTGGCCCACCTTAGAGGAGATACCTAGCCCCCCCCCCCCCTTCATGTATTGGTGGAGCATGCCATCATATACCAGCTTTTAAAAAAACATTGATTATATGTGAATGCCTGATCACACACTCATGGTTCAGATGTTAAACTAGACACTTGGACTTTATTTTGCCCAACCACCCCAATTTGATGAAAGATAAACAACAAGAAATACCACAAGAAATTAAAAGTGATGCATCACATATAGATATCATAGTTCGGCACAAGTAAATAACACTCAACACAGTACAACACAATCAATCATCGTAGAACATAATACAACACTAGTAGCAAAAATCTAATTATGATCTACTTCATAAAAGGAAACCCAAGAATAATTGCTTATTTATACCAGGAATTCTATTCTACATTGAAGAACATGGACTAATAATGATCTGCTTAATAAAAGGACAACTAAGGAAACCCAAAAATAGAGTCAACACCACCATGATTTAATTGCTTATGGACATAAATCTCAATTCATGCTGTTCTTTATATAAATGAGATACCAGGGATTCTATTCTACATTGAAGAACATGGACTAATTATGATATGCTTAACTTTTAGCATGCTACCGGCGACCGGAGTCACCTGTGCTTAACAATCCCTAGCAACTGCCAGCAACTCAGTTTGAACTTTCAAAAACTTTACTTTTTCCCGCCATTGTTATGATCCTATTAGATTGCCATTTATTGAGTCCTTACATGACTTCCTGTTGACCTAGAAATGAGGATCTTTCGAAAAATATTTCTCAATTCAACAATTTAAACAATGTTATAGTCGTTTTTAGTGAACAAATCATACATAATGGCGGCCAAATACTATCACAACGAAAAAGTGGAGGAAATGGATTGCGATTTCGAGTTCTTTAGGCTCTTGGAAGGTAATGGTCATCGAAAATAGAACCTAAAATATTTTCTGAACTGAAAGGCTGAACATTTGATCGCTGCAAATTCAGTTTTGGATTCTGACCAGACGTTGAATCTCCTCAGGGGCTAAGCGGTGGATTCCGGAGGAGTATTCATGGTATATTTATGCCCAGTCGTGTTTATGTACAACAAAAATTCATGAGAACATTTTTTCCATGAGCCAGATTAGTGTATCTTCCCTTTGTGAAAGTTTTATCCAGATTCATTCAGTAGTTATTGATATTAATTATTTAGTCTAGGCACATCATTTTTTGCACTCTGAAAAATAAGTCAGTCGCATGGGATATATTTGCTGAAATAAATCAGCATGCTAAAGGTTAATAAAAGGACAACTAAGATAACCCATGAATAGAGTTAACACCGCCATGGTTTAATTGCTTATGGACATAAATCTCAATTCATGCTGTTCTTTATATAAATGAGATACCAGGAATTATATTCTACATTGAATAACATGGACTAATTGAAAAAATAATAATCTAGTAATAATTCAATAACAACTTGAGTAATAATTCTAATTATGGTCTGCTTAATAAAAGGACAGCTAAGGAAACCCAAGAATAGAGTCAACACCACCATGATTTAATTGCTTATGGACATAAATCTCAATTCATGCCGTTAAATGAGATACCAGGAATTCTATTCTACATCTAAGAACATGGACTTATTGAAATTTTGTCTAAAAAGTAGAACTGTCTGTTTTCAGATGTGTAATCTATATCCTGGGGAAGACAATCGCAGGAAGCTTGCTGACCATATGAAGCACCGTGTCAGAGTTCAGAGGGAGGTCTTCGATGTATAGGACCAGACCAAAAATGCTGCCCATGCGCATGACCTTATGGCTATTGTGATGATGGCAAATGTAGATGCCAGTGGCAATATTGCCTCAGAAATACCAGATAAAGGTAAAATAGACCTCAAATAGAGGACAATATAAAAAAGAATTCTAGTAGACTTTTTACAAATGTAGACTGAAAATTCAAAAAAGTAGGCTTATGGTCAAATTATTTTAACAAGCAATCTACCCATTTGAATGTATTCCCTAAGGTTACGACAGTATCTACTTGCGGGAGTATCCATAAAAGATCAAACACCTGTAGTGTATACTAACCTGGACTCATTATGAGATTATCTTGTTTAAAGGCCTTGATCTACAAGACATACTAGAAGACGAGCCTGAAGAAGTGCGCTTTACAACAGACATCACAGAGGTTTAAACATGGACGAAGTAAACCACGTGTACAGATTAAGAATACCTGACTTCCTTTCATTCCCTGAATTGCTCGACCATTTGCATAGACTGTTTGACCAGATCATTTTCAACGAACTGTTAGCTGATGTCGACAACACAGACTATGGGCGATTTCATGTTGACAACGAGTCGTTTTGGGAGCCTCTTAAAAAGCCTTTATTGATTAAACGGGAACTGACGGCCGAACGTCTCCTAGACATGATCAGGGCTATTATTCAAAGCGATCAGGAGGTTCTTCTGACTGACACCTTTGTTTCAAATGTTATCATTGTACGTAGCCCTGTATTTGGTCTCTTCAATGCCTGCGACTTCCATAAATTCACGTGTCAATCGCGATGCGTGATCGAGATTCAAAACACGGATAATTTGTGCCTGGCACCCTCAATAGTGACTGCTATCAAGTGGCGCATATTCAGCACCACTGATCCTGGACAACGAACCACCCAAGAAATAGCATAATTTGAGTAATGTATAACACTCACACTACGAACAGGACCGATTGGCCTCAAAACTTCATGAAGACTCCCAGATCCCTTGCCCGCAAGAAGGGGATTTGTGCAACATGGAACACCGAGCAAGCTTTCAGACAACAATATTTATCAAATATAGGTGTTCGGCGAAGACAGCAGTAAAAAAAAAATGTAAACCTCTACTACTACGACTGACGTGCTGCCATCATGAAAAAAAAAATGTAAACCTCTACTACTACGACTGACGTGCTGCCATCATGAAAAAAACTAACGGTGCTTTTCAACAGCAGGCATTAGTGTTTTGATTCTATGCCTAGGGATATGTCAGTATTGTGAGGTAGTAAGTTCCCAGTGTAAGGGTCGTTCTATCGCCAAGGAATTTCGCTGCCCATATTATGGTCTTCATTTCACAGGCTGGCAGTCTGAATTGAGAGGGGAGCCAAAGTGTGATGTCATGTTTTACTGTGATCATTTCCACCTTGTAGCTAGTAGAATAGAACGACACGTCAACGAGGCAACTGGTAAACATCAGACCGTTGATCAAGGATGCTACGACCACGTGTGTAAAATATGTAAGAAAAGGGTACAAGCTGAACACCTGTGCTTTGTCCAACAGTGCACGGATCTGAAAAGTCGGAGCGAAGCATATTTTGAGTCCCAACGGCAAGGTGCAATCATACTTGACGGCGACATTGGTGATGAGGTTAGAGATATTGAGGATGAGGAGCCGGGAGGTAAGTAGTCTTTTGATATTTACTGCCTTGTCTATATGGTTTGGCTGTAGTAACTATATTACATCGTTAATTTCCATGGAACTAATGACAATGTTGCGTTTTTCGCCTCCTTCAAAAACATGTGCCTCAACATTGAGAACCCGTCAACGATGCACAAGGCCAAGCTGCAAATAGGAAATCAATAGGGCTCCAGGGCTACATATTTTTCAATATTGAGACACATTGTGACAACACAATGCATAGCTCAATGAAATCAAATAACAAAAAATGAGTGTTGCAATTGGTACAAGAAACCATACAAGAAACAACAAATACAAGGAATCAGAATTTCAAAGTAACACTCAGCCAGGATCTCTAGTGGTTGAGGAAATTTACCAACAACCTTTTCTTCAAACACCAATCAGGATTTTCTAAAGGGCCACAGTACAGAACACCAGTTACTCCCTCACCAAAAATTGAACCTCAGGCATGTCCGTCCAGATGATTTCCAGGCTAGTTTTCCTTTACAAATGAACCTGCAAAATGAAAAAGAGGATCAAATCTGGTCTGAAGTAAAAATTAAAGATATATACTGCACTCCTAAGTTGGGCCATGTAATTTCGAAAATGTTGACTGATTTCATAAATTACTAGTTTATTACTTGTGGTGAAGACATAACAAAGTTTATAACATAGACGAGTAATCTGATAGTACTTGTTATTATTATGTCAAGTATCATATAAGATTAAGAATTTAATGATATAAATTAAATGATGATTGTACATTATAAAATTGGAGAAAATAATATAAATATTTTTATTTCATATTGCTAATTCAAGATGTGTTCATATTTGATATAAGCCATTATGTGACACTAAGTCTTACTTATATTTATAGGTATTCCAAATGTTAAGTAATATGGGTTTGTCAGTTTCCTGAATGACAGCTGCCAGAGAAATTGACAATATAATTACTGACTTTGACAAACAATTACTCATCTGGAAGAGGGATGTGAAAGCAGCATTTACAGGTACACATCTACATTATGTAATGGTGTTATCAGAATTTGCTAGCACCATTGCTTATACTGTCAATACTTTGTTGTCATTGAAAAGATGCGGAGAATCGTTAGTCCTTTCATACCTACAGTTTTGGAAATTTCTATGGAGAGGTTCACCATTTTAATGGAACTGTAAGTATAAAATGAAAATATATTAATTAATCATATTTGTTGTTTCATGGAAAATCATGCAAAATGAATGAAATGGTCGGCAAATGTCATATTTTTCATTTTGTCACAGCTAACATGAATGAACCAGTGAAAAAGAAATTAAATTTTGATTTGCATGATTTGACAACACTTCCACATTGTACATTTGTATGTTTAGGGCCTTCTCTGATCCTTCATCTTTTTTATAACAGGTGGGCCAAGACTCAGATTAGTGATCATGATGGGTCTCAACATTGCCATGACAATTGAGGAAGTGCACAGCAATGGCATCATTCACTGTGATGTTAAGCCAGAAAACATACTTGTCTTTAGTGACAAAACTAGAAAAAGACAGATTTTCAAAGTAAGTATCATATATATAAATAAGAGATGGTTGATTACACAAACAAAAAGTAACATCAATATTTTACATCCAATAATCTGTTTCTTTTGCATAAATGCTTTTATAACCATCACATGCCTGCAGAAAAAAAAAATTAAATATTAATGAGTATGTGCAAATTTTTGATGTCAAAGAAGTATTGATTTTGTTTTTAATACAAAGGCTGGGGAAATGGATGGATGAATGGATGGGTTCTCTATATCCCCTAAAACTTTGGTTGGTGGGATATTAAGGTCACTTACCAAATAATCAGTCAATTGCTCATCAAGGTAACTCATATAGTTATCATTCAGTTTGTTTAAACAACTCAACTCTGTTTCTTTACAGCCCAGTCAGTGAGAGCTGTGAGAGCCCTGTAATTGATGATTTGCGATCAACAGATGGATCCAATCTTGGATTTTGGAGATTATTCAATACTCACATTACTTTCAAGTATTTAAATCACATATTTCTGGATCAAATCTATTTTTACATCGTATATACAGTAATGATTTTGCTGAGTCACATCATTGTGTTACTTTGGACCAGCCCTGTGAAGAAGTTCTGCAGGCACCCTCTCTGTCAGATGAGACATGTTAGGAAATAACAGAGCTGGCTAGAAGGATATAAACTATACTTATTTTCATCTATGAATAGTTGTTCTCTTTATACTTCCATGAGTGCAAGGCCCGAGTGAAGTGTTATTGGGGTGGTGAAGAGGTCTGGCTGAAGCGCCCCTGTGGTGCCAAGACCAGGTCTCTGGGTGACCTCTGCAGGCATTTCAAAGAGATGCATGAAAAGTGTTTTCGCGAGGATTGAGGCTGCAGGGGCATGACAAAGATGGGATGATCCAACCAGTCAGTGAGAGCTAATCACCAGTCAGTGAGAGCCAATCACCAGTCAGTGAGAGCCAATCACCAGTCAGTGAGAGCCAATCACCAGTCAGTGAGAGCCAATCACCAGTCAGTGAGAGCCAATCACCAGTCAGTGAGAGCCAATCACCAGTCAGTGAGAGCCAATCACCAGTCAGTGAGAGCCAATCACCAGTCAGTGAGAGCCAATCACCAGTCAGTGAGAGCCAATCACCAGTCAGTGAGAGCCAATCACCAGTCAGTGAGAGCCAATCACCAGTCAGTGAGAGCCAATCACCAGTCAGTGAGAGCCAATCACCAGTCAGTGAGAGCCAATCACCAGTCAGTGAGAGCCAATCACCAGTCAGTGAGAGCCAATCACCAGTCAGTGAGAGCCAATCACCAGTCAGTGAGCGCCAACAGTTTAGGACATCATAGGTCCTTTTCCTTACTAACACAGCAAAACAAACAATTAAAAAAGGCATTCTGTTCACTTTCCGTTGTTACTATACATCCTGTACACACTTTTTGTATACTGAAAATGTGATTACTTTAGGTGTAAAGATTCATTCAACTGCTGGACATGAGAGGACATGCAAAGTGATGTTAGTTGGATCGTTGGACCTTATGGTCCAGTGTGCTATTCAAGAAATGATTCAGTTAAATTGGAAACATGTATGTGGTTTCTACGAGCAGCCTGGTCATTCAGATAAAGTTGGGAAAGGCTACTCACATGTATATCCTTGTCTTCCACTTGACGAGACACAGATATTGCCAATATCTTAGAACATGACCAAACATGCAGAGGAAGCAAAAGAAACTGGAACTACTGTAAGTCATTACATTATTCAAAACATGTAGCCTATATAACAGGACAAGAAGTAACAAAGTTAAGTGAGATCTGAAATCAAAACTGTTTTATACAAACTCCTATCTCAAACAATTCCATAGTGTCTTATTGGATAAAATGTATATACATGTATTCCACCCCCACCTCCCCCCCACCCCATATTAAATATAAATATAACCTCTGTTTAACATTAATATAGATCATTCAATAAAATTATTTATGTAGAAGGAAATAAAACTCAATTCTCAGATAAAGGATTTCCCTATTACCCTTCATTTCAACAACTTCAATGAGACAATGGATAGACTGGTTGTAGACTGGCTACATGGGGTGTATACTCCTCTGGATTCTAGTTTCAAGAAAGAATCCTTACGGTCCCAAGCCTCATCAGAAGTCCAGGGAAATTGGATAATGTGATAGTTTGGGACTAACTCGGATGCATATGATTCATGCCATGGACTTTTGAGCACTGGATATTAAACCTATACAGATAGCCCTTCATTGTGACCAGCTGTCCAGAGAAAAAAATCATTAATGTTCAGAGGGCAAGGCTGACAGCAGGTAGTTCGCTTAAAAATTACAGGGGTTCTGCGTTCAGGCCCAAGAGTTTCACAGGCATGACTAATTCATGAACAAGGATAAAATCAAAAATGTAAAGTAAAAAGTAAATTTTATCATATGTTTGAAAAGATGAATTTCATTACTTTAAATTTGTTACATTATTAGTATTTTTTTGTTAACTGATTTACAGGACATTCTTAGCAAATTCTATGATGATGTGAACAACAAGAGAAATGTTGGGACACTTGCTTGGGTGAGAAATCAATTTTTGACTATTATTTTCTCGATAACTGATGAACCAAATTAATTGAAAATTTGTATACAGTAGCCAAAGATTATTGTTACCAAGGTACAAATATAAAAAAGCTAAGAAAAAATATGCTTATGATCATAACTAATGATTATATATGAATTCACATAATAATAATAAACAGATAGGGTATGCTATATAATAATGCTGGTTAATGCAGGACATTCATAATAAAAATGTTAAATTGAGGTAATTAAATTAAAACTATTGTTTTCAAGCAATCAAAAATCAGGTTTAACAGAGAAACAAACTGCTGGGTCATTAATCACATTGATGAAACAGTACTGTCACAAATCAGAAGCACTACAAACTTGGCAGTTTGGGTGTATAAAAGATTTCACTCCATTAGCCTTGAATAGTACGTACTACTCCAGTTGCTTGGGGTGTTCTACTGAAAATATAAAAGTCATGGAATTTGACTTTCTCAACCTTGAACACACGCCCCAGGGTCCGAGAACATATGAGGTGCTTGTCTGAAAAGTGGTCAGTGAATTTTGAATCAGCTATTATAGTGGCACCCTCTTTCAAATTTCAGTCATAAGGGTGGCTTTTATAATTTTTTTTTCTGATTCTTTCATCTAGTTTATGGTAGTGATAAATTGATCTGTATATAAATGTCTGTTGTATTTCTTCTGGCATTTGTGCGAAAAGCATTTTTGAATAAGTAACCCTTTGATTCCTAAAGGTTGGTAAAAAAGCAGGGTTATACTACATATCTTCACATAGTGGTGTGATAATATTTAGGACATATATTGAGATAAACGATGTCTTATATGAACTGGCTGAGAACTGTACTGTCAAAGAAACAGACATGGGCCGTAACATTACGTTCAAATTGAGTGGATTAAAGACTTTGGATCTTCAGTAAAATTATTAAAAGTCAGAAATAACATGGGCAACTGATAAGAGAGCATTTCAAAAACTCATAGGGAACTGTCTTGAGAGCAAAGGTGTGCAAAACCTCCTGTTGGAGAAATGTTCGAACAGATGCATTCAGCCACATGTTTTTGTGTCTTGTCTTGTCTCTTCAAAAACTTTAATCTTCAGGACTATGCTGATCAGCTTTGTCTCCCTTCTGTATTACATGTTTTTTAACCGACTCACAATGAATGAACAAGAATTCAAAAAGCTCAAAAACTAAAAACTAAAATAAACGAAACATTATACACATTTATCCCATTGAGTGAATGGTGTCATACTAGGAGATGAAACTACTGGTTTAAGAGTATGAAAAAAAGAACAAGAAAATGCCCCAATTTTCTACACATTGTTGGGCTACAAAAGGAGACAAAAGGAGACAAAAGCAAGAGTTGATTTGACTCTCTTTGGGCAAATGTTTGCAGTAGACAAATTTCTCTTGTTAAAACAAGTTTCAAACGAGATTTCTTTCATTTATGGAAAAAACTGAAGTAAATCCCCTTCTATGACACTTCAAAAATTTCTCAGAGTAGAAGTTGTAAGTATTGCAGATGTTTCAGCCTTGCCAAGGAAAATAAAAAAGGAGACTGTCTATTGAAGGGACAGTGAAATCTGTAAATATTAAAGTCACCTTTTTACAAGGAGGATGAGTTCCCAAGGTCCTATCTTGATATTTTCTGAGTCATGACAGTACTCTTACAAAAGACACAGCTGTTCTGCAACAACATAGTTCTTCCAAGTTCCAACAAGTTTGCAAACGAGGAGATTTCCTTTCATTTATGGAAAAAAATGAAGTAAATTGCCTTCTATGACAATTCAAAAATTTCTCAAAGCAGAAGTTGTAAGCATTGTGGATGCTTCAGCCTTGCCAAGGAAATAAAAAGGAGACTGTCTATTGAAGGGAGAGTGAAATCTGTAAATATTAAACTTACCTTTTTACAAGAACAAAATAAAAAAACTAGACTATAACAACATAAAAGACTGCAAATCTAGGCCTAAATCTAGGCCTAGGTGATTCACCCCTGCCAAGATGACACAAGGGAAAATGTCTACTAATACCGGATTGAATTTGTTTCAGAATGGGGAAACGGCAAAACAACCAGAACAGATGGATGAACCTCAAGCAGTATAGGAGAAAGTATAAATTTTGATGGAGTCTCTAAATCCTGTTTAATATTGTATAAATTATTTATACTGACCATTAGACATGGTGAAGAGGATAATAAACTAAATAAATGATGAGAGATGTGAGGAGCATGGACCATTGAAATAATCTGGCATTTATTTAGGCACAGTTGGCGAGAGCCAATGGGGTAAGTCCTAAAGACAGGTTGGAATGATTTTGTTTTGTGCCTCAAGAAATGCACAAGCAGGGCATTTTGTACAAGGTATGTATGATTTAAAATTAAAAGACACATAACAAGGCTGATAGCAGTTTATAAGCAGGTTCATGTTAAACATTGAATTGTTTCTATCAATTATAATTAACATAATGTCAATTTAAAAACAAACAGAACAAAACATAAAACAAATTTCCATACACTGCTCCCAAATGGTTTGGTTGCGGTTAATCACCATATCAGTTCTGCCACCAAGTAGGGTTTCAACAAATATATCATCACCACAGCTAAACAGATATGTTAATGGTCGGCACCATGATTTAACAGCAGTTCAACACAAGGTAAATTTGCTTGATCCAGAGAATTAGACAATGCATTTTGTGGTCCATCATCGAGAGTATCCGCTTACTGTGTGGACGTATTGACATCAGTTCCATGGTTTAATAAGAATTCTAGTATTTCAGTTTTCACTTGAAGTCTACTTTTATTTGGATAACAGGCATCCATTATGGGTGAATATAAGAAATTATCCTACACTTAGTGTACTAAATGTATAATAACATTGAAAAATAAATTTGATATTTATTAGCAAAATGAATAACCGGAGGATATTGTGATGATATACTCCGGGCGGAGGATATCGTGACGATATACTCCGGAAAACCCAATATGTGGAGAATATTGTGACGATATACTCCGCTTGTTGATTTCCCGCCAAATTGACTCTATTTGGCATGAAATTCATTTTGCAATGATATTATACATTTAGTACACTCCTTGTAAGTGTAGGATAATAAGAACATCCTATGATTTTTTTTCAGAATATCATTTTAATCTACTCGGTGATATTGATATATGCACTCGCTCGCTTTGCTCTCTCGTGCAGATATCAATATCACCTCGTAGATAAAAATGATATTCCTCAAAAACATAGGATATCCTATAATAATCATCCTGTCTCTGAATCTCTTTCTCATTCTTGAGAGTCATTCTTGAGAGTGACATTCATAATGTTCACATCTGTTCTTTTACAATGTCAATTTTTGTTTAATAAAAGTTCTATTTCAATTCTTATTTAAGCTATATTTATGCAGATGGGGGCGTGAAATGACTAAGAATACATTCAGGGTAGGAACTGATGCGGAAGGACAAGAATATAAATATAAAGTCTGGGTCAGACTTCATTTTTAGGGGAGTAATGTAGTGACCAGAGGCCCTACATTTGTATTATATCACCAGTATGGCATAGGGACCTGGTCGATATATTACTTTATATATTATACTAGTCAAAATTGAAAAATGAAAAAAAGTGTCCATATATTCATTGGGTTTGGTAATAAGTTAATATTCTGTTTTCAGCCCTTAATTGGAATTAGTATTAGCAAGCTATATAAATGCCAGGAGCAGCCAGGTGGAAGAGTTTGAGTTTTGGTCTCTGTAAAGCAGGCAGAAACTTTCAACATAATGCACCATATATTGCAGTAATATTTTTACAAAGACCCCCACGAAGTACCTTATTCCCGACATGGAGCAGTAGATCGGTCACGTGACCTAAAGACCGCCTTTCTTAACTTATATGGCAAATTGTCAAGGGAACTATCAAGTCGTCATATGACATGATCACAAATCGATAGTATCTCATTTGTAGAATCACTGTCTTCACAGTACCTGTATATCAGAATTGTTTATATCTCTATTTTTCAGAAAGCAGTCCCCATAGGAAGTACAGTTACTGTAAGTAAGTCATCAAAAATTATTCAACTGAATATCAATCTTTGTCAGTTGAAGACTTGGCCTACATGTAGTCACTAGTGTGTATCACAGCAGTGTCAGGATAAAAGAATGGAATGGAAAAAAGTTTAATCATACATGTTCATGCTTCACACTCAAACTGTAGTATCTAGAGGCTATAATCGATAATCTCACTGCATCTTTCATTTTGAATGACACTCTCCTCCACACTGAAGATCAAATTAAAATGTTCATAGATATTTATTTCTTTTTCAGCAAACAACATCAACAACATCAGAACATCAATACTAAATCAAAGAAAATGTAAGTATTTTCATTAAATCACATTTCAAGACATGTAGTCAGTAGTCACTAGTGTGTATCTCAGCAGTGTCAGGATAAAAGAATGGAATGGAACAAGTTTAATCATACATGTTCATGCTTCACACTCAAACTGTAGTATCTAGAGGCTATAATCAATAATCTCACTGCATCTTTCATTTTGAATGACACTCTCCTCCACACTGAAGATCAAACTAAAATGTTCATAGATATTTATTTCTTTTTCAGAAAACAACATCAACAACAACAATACTTAAATCAAAAATCAAAGAAAATGTAAGTATTGTAACAAAATATTTTTTTTGAAAAATTATTATAGTTTCCCATTTGGATAGTCTCAAGATTATGGTCATCAAATACAACAACTTCACTTGTTCCTTTCATTTACCTGGCATTTTGGCAATAATTATATTTATTTGTGACCTTTTACAATGTTAAAGTAGGTGGCTAGCGATCAAATTATATTTTAGTATGTAATTTCGTTTCACGTCCATTATTGCGATCTTGTAATTTCGTTCCGCAAATTAGTGCTCATTTAGAGTAACTTCACTACGCCACAACTTCGAATATTCAAGCTCCGTACTTATCGCAAAAATACAGGTTAGTTAGTCCATTTGAATTATTAATTTAGATTTATTTAGATAGATAACAATATTAGCGATCATTTCTGTAAATTAGGGGTAGCAATAATGTTTAGTTTTCAAGATATTTGGTCGTGAATTTGAAATGTCAATTCAATCTCGTCTGCCATTTCGGCGGTCATTTTATTTCCTGTTCCATTAAATAACTTGCTCTAGCCACCTATTGTACATGTATTTCAACACTTTATCATTATATTTCTAATCTGTATAATTAACTCGCAATTACCAACCATATTTGTGAGTTATTTTCACGTCTGTAGGCCCGTAATCGTAATTTAAACATTTGGTTAATCAGTTTGCGCCAATATTTTGTATTGCGCGAGTACGTCATCCGGGCAACCTCCTAGAGTATATAAGCTGAGAAAGTTGACACTCGAGAGAGACTTGATTTAGCTTTTGACTGGTACAGAGCTCCGCTCGTGATATTTTGTAAATTTTGACAATTGTTGGACTTTGACATTTTCTGTACATGATAACTTCGACTTAGAATATTTCTCACTGGCACTTGGGAATATTTGGCAAAGTCAATTTAGTTGGACTTGTACATTTTTCTGTGGATGCTAACTTGGACTTAGAATATTTTAATCATTTTCAATATTCTTTGACTTTGTTCTGTGATACATCTACCTGAAGTTGGAGTTGTACATTTTTCTGTAGATGATAACTTGGACTTAGAATATTTTAATCATTTTTAATATTCTTTGACTTTGTTCTGTGATACATCTACCTGGAGTTGGACTTGTACATTTTTCTGTAGATGATAACTTGGACTTAGAATATTATAATCATTTTCAATATTCTTTGACTTTGTTCTGTGATACATCTACCTGGAGTTGGACTTGTACATTTTTCTGTAGATGCTAACTTGGACTTAGAATATTTTAATCATTTTTAATATTCTTTGACTTTGTTCTGTGATTCATCTACCTGAAGTTGGACTTGTATATTTTGCTGTAGATGATAACTTGGACTTAGAATATTTTAATCATTTTCAATATTCTTTGACTTTGTTCTGTGATACATCTACCTGAAGTTGGACTTGTATATTTTGCTGTGGATGCTAACTTGGACTTAGAATATTTTAATCATTTTTAATATTCTTTGACTTTGTTCTGTGATACATCTGCCTGAAGTTGGACTTGTATATTTTGCTGTGGATGCTAACTTGGACTTAGAACATTTCTTACTGGCACTTCGAAATATTCTTTGACTTTGTTCTGTGGTACATCTACCTGGAGTTCGACTTATACATTTTAGTCGTTTATACTAACTTGGACTTAGAATATTTCTTACTCACACTTTGAAATATTCTTCGACTTTGTTCTATTTGAAGTTTGACTTAGATAATTTATTGTGAAACTTCCTCACTGAAGACGTTCCAGTTGACTTTGTCGAACGGACTCACTGAGGCTGGGTCTTTATTTTAGCGACTTTGTCGAACGGACTTCCTGAGGAAGGTGATCCATTGGACTTAGCCGGAGGAGGCTACCTGAGGGAGAAGAGGATCCATTGGACTAAGCCGGAAGAGGTTACCTGAGGGAGAAGACGTTCCATTGGACTTAGCCGGAAGAGGCTACCTGAGGGAGAACACGTTCCAGTTGACTTTGTCGAACGGACTTCCTGAGGAAGGTGATCCATTGGACTTAGCCGGAGGAGGCTACCTGAGGGAGAAGAGGATCTATTGGACTTAGCCGGAGGAGGTTACCTGAGGGAGAAGAGTATTCATTGGACTTAGCCGGAGGAGGCTACCTGAGGGAGAAGAGGATCCACTGGACTTAGCCGGAGGAGGCTACCTGAGGGAGAAGACGATTCACTAGACTTAGCCGGAGGAGGCTACCTGCACGAGACAAGATACTGGTCCTTGTATGGAACTGGATGTTCTTTTCATCGCTTTGATTGTGGGCAGCATATCGTTTGTACTCCTTTGTTTGATGTTTGTTATTTGCACTCGTGTTTGCATTACCACTACAGACGAAGAATCTAATGATCAATCTGCTCCAGTACCAACTAGACATTCCAGTGTTGCAGTCATCGCTTGGCTTCAGCCTGAGTACAGTGAACTTTGTGTGACTTCAATCCAATTCCACAATTGATGTTTATATGTATAGACTTACAGTGAATAATAATAACAACAACAACAACAACGAACATTGGTTCTATTCAAGTTTATTGCAAGGACATTTTGCTATTTGTTGTACACAATTTTGGGCCTACAGACGCCACAATATATCGTTTGTTGTGTAATAAATATAATTGAATGTTCTGTTGAATCTTTGGTGCAAACACATTTAACGTGTGTCACATAATCCACAAGGTATACAGAGGTCTTTCATTAGCCACACTACCAAAATATCCACAAAAAGGCCTAACTGTTACAGTATTTCCATCAAATCACATTTCAAGACATATGATGTAGTCAGTAGTCACTAGTGTTATCTCAGCAGTGTCAGGATAATCATACATGTTCATGCTTCACACTCAAACTGTAGTATCTAGAGGCTATAACATCAATACTTGAATCATCTCTTTTGAGAAAATAGGTCCGTTTATTTATTTAAGTTTCATTGGTGTATTGAATTACGATTGTGTATATAATTTGATTAGAAGGCTGCTAAATAATGATTAAAAATGGTATTTATGACGAACTAGATCATGTACAGATATTCTAATTTCTAGTTTATATTGTCTGCCAATGTCCTGGAAATTGGATCAGAACATCACAAGGTGATTGTAATCATGGGATAAACCCAATATCACATAATTTCTCGTGATATCATTTTATAGCCTCGTATAGTAGATATCAAATATCAACACTCATTCGCTTCGCTCACTCGTGTTGATATTTGATATCAACTCGGCGATAAAAATGATATCACTCAAAATGATGTGATATTCTGTATGTATGATTTAAAATCAAAAGACCTATAACAAGGCTGATAGCAGTTTATAAGCAGGTTCATGTTAAACATTGAATTGTTTCTATCAATTTTAGTTAACATAACATAATGTCAATTTTAGAACAAACAGAACAAAACAACAAATTTCCATACTGCTCCCAAATGTTTTGGTTGCAGTTAATCAGCATATCAGTTCTGCTACCAAGTAGGGTTTCAACAAGTATATCATCACCGCAAAACAGATATGATATGCATTGATTAATAAATTCCAATTATTAAGTTATGTTTTATTTCAAGAGGGAGGTATCTGCCAGAAAGAACTACAAATTCCACTGCCACACCAGCAGTATTCATCTATGCATGAAACTCTTAACACTTTCAATGCCAAGAATTCTGGCAAGACTCTAAGGCTTGCCGGTACGCTGACCTGTCTTTTTGATGCTATCGACAAGGCTGAACTGCGATCCTATGAAACCAGACGGGCCGCTGAGTCTGAATCAACACCCAGAGCTGAAGATGCCATTCGTATTGCCGACGTATCAATAAGAGAAGTATCAGTAATGGCGATGGAAGCAGCCATCAACATAACGAAGTTGTCTTACCATCAGACAGCAAGACCCATTTCTGTGGCATCTGCCAAAACTCTCAAGTTTGGATCCACCAGCACGTACTGCAATGCGATGGGCTGTGCAAACAGCGATTGCAATGATATAAAATGGAGGAAGGTGTTCTGTGAGGAAAATGAGTGTATCCACCTACATTGCCCATGCAAATAGCCTTTTGTATGTACCTCAAAATTAAAACCCTCTAAAAATGTATATGACCACATTGAAAAGGCAATGCACAAAGCAAATGCGAATAAACTTACAGTACACAGGCAGTGTAGAACAAAACGATGTCAGTCTGTGTTTTGTGGAAATTTGATTGTGAAGTCACTAACAAGCCAGAATCCTATATAAAGTGAGACAATCCGACGTACCGACATTTCCTCTGAATGGCGCGAACAAAACAGACTGTGCGCATATTGCCGGTTATGTTTTAAACACTTAAGTGTCCATGATCATTTGGGGACTGCCAATCAGGAACCCAATCAATCCACAGTCCCTACTCGGGCCTGTAACAAGTGCAAAACAAGAGTTGAGCTCACCCAATCAATCCAAAGTCCCTACTCTGGCCTGTAACAAGTGCAAAACAAGAGTTGAGCTCACAAAAATGCTTGAGCATCTGATCTTGATGACTTAAGGATGCAGTACCGGGTCTATTTTCACCTCTGTTTGCGCAGGTTTTACTTCCGGTTCGAGTAGAGCTAGCTCCCAAGAATGTCAGTTTCGCATTTTTAGATTGTCCCATAGTTCTGCTTCAAATGCTTTCAAAACATATAAAGAGAGCAATGTATAATTAATAAAATGATTTTTGTTTCTTCCTATGGTCATAATTGATGATCTTATAACTAGAATTGTGCAAAAACTTCTCTAAATATAGCCGGTGGTTTTTATACAAGCACAGCTAAGGCTGTTGTTAATTAACTCGCTATAGCTAATTTTGTTCCAGTCAGCACCATCTATCTATATTATAAGTCTTATAACTAATTTTGGCTACTCATAATATAGAACACAGGCACTGTCATGGTATTCTCATATATATGGACTACTCTATTTAGTGAACACCTGTATCTAGTGAACACCTGTGTCTAGAGAACACCTGTATCTAGTGAACACCTATAACTAGTGAACACCAATTCTTAGCAAATTATCAATTATTGCAGTGCAGCAAAACCTGTATCTAGTGAACACTTTTCTCTTGGGAACACATGTGTCTAGTAGTTGTGAACACCTGTGTCTCAAGAACACCTTTTTTGGTGTTTGGTGAACACCGATTCTTAGCACATAATCCACTGTCTGCAGTGCAATAAAACCTGTTTCTAGTGAGCACCTTTCTAATGTGAACACCTGTGTCTAGTGAATACCTTTGTCTATTGAACACCTATGTCTGGTGAACACCAATTCTTATATTTCTGAACATAGTCAATATTTGTGAAGAAACTGTGACCCGCAAATGAAAAATTCCAAGATTTATTTTACAAATTGATGTTGATGTGTTACTAAGGGGGGGGGGGGGGGGTCAGGATCCCTATTTATCTAAAGGGGGCTTGAATACACAAAAAGCCAATAAATGGCCAAAAAGCATAATTTTTCATTTAGTCAAAAATATATGTCAAACAAAAATAATGAGAAAATTAAAAAAGATAAATTAATGATTTTGAAAAGATTCCAGCATGGGGGGGTTCCAAATAATCCCCACCCAGCTATGCATCTGTGATGTTTTCTTTAATACTTTTCTTTATCATTTATCATGTTACCACCCAATAGGTGACATATTTTGATCACCACAGTTTTGAAATGGTGTTTCCATCTGCCTGTTGGTCTGACCAGGTTTTGGTATAACTCAGTTACCATGGCAACGGTACTCACCGTTGAAAAAATGGTGCATGGTAACAAAAAATAGGACAATAAAAGACTTATTGTTAACTTTAATCTTGTGTAACAAATTATATTCATAAAATGTCCACATGGGAGGATTTTCATATTAGGGTAGCTAGCAGATTATGTTACTTTCTGATAGATTTACATGTAAAAAGGAACATTTTGGGTGGGTAAAAGAAAATTTTATATCGAAATAACCAGACAGTCAATCCTCTTCATATTGCACTTGGATGATGATAATATCATAGTGATACATTGTAAAAAATATGAGCAAAATCTAATGTCTGAAACTTAAGTTACGCTGACCCAGTACTGCATCCTTAATAATCAGTCTTGAAATCCACTTCAGGTTCATTGTTGATACAATACGGGAATGGTGAGAAACCAATTAAAACCTGGTCAGTGCAAGACTGGCCAACCTACTGTTGATTGCTGTGCCCATGTAGTATCTGTGCTTAGGTACTTGGGTATTGGAAGACACAAAAAGTGTACTTTTATGAAACTCAAGAAAGGAATGAAAACATTTATGGCAAAATTTTGTTAATGGCAGCTTTGAAAAAATCTAACCATGATTGGTATATACATGCCTGCCCACACATCACGTGATAATACATAGAAGTTATTATTATTTATTCAGTTTACTAATTCATTGCATGAAACTTGGGTTTAATTATTTCAGAATTTTATTAAAGATGCAACTGGACTTGGGAGTTTTTATTTCAGGATAACAAATTAACCCTTTGAAGTCTAATAACTACTTAACACTCTGATGCCTGACAACAACTTCACCCTTGAAGATCTTAGTCAGTTTAACCATTTTAGATCTACAATACTTTATCACTAGATACATTCCATTCTATATTTTACTTGAAATAAATATGGATTATCCAATAAATTATCATTTGATCGAAGTTGTCAAAGGTATCATTTTGATCAGGGAAAAATGTTAGATTTTGGAAATACAATTGTTTCACAGAATGACCATATCATTTCAATATTAGGAAATTCTACTGCATGTTGGTACTGTAAATCCCAAACCCACACAAAATCAAGTTACAATTTATTACTATAAAAATGATTTGAAATACTAATGTGATACATTCCATTGTTCGCTGGAATAAAATGAAAAGATTACCAAGTGGCAAGAAGCAGTAGATGAGGCTGCTATCAAAATTATAAGAGCAAACATAGATAAGAACCAGAAATAAAAAATAAAAGCAATTTAGTCCTGCAATGATGATAGGCAAGGGAAATACATGTAGGACTTGATCAGGAATAAAGGAGATCATAATCACAATATGGAAGTTCTAGAGGACCAAGAAGGTGAACTTGTAACTGGAAGAAGAGGTCAAGATGATGAATTTGATATGGCAGAGAATGGCCCCTCCAAAGTGCCTCCAATGGATTAAATTTGGGTTTATTTCATATAGATATATATATCAGAATAATTCAGCACGATTGAATAACACTCAACACCGTACAATACAAGCAAATGGCATAGAACATAATACAACACTAGCAAACATCATAAAACATAATACAACACCAAGTAGCAGGTGACAAGAACAATCACCAAGTAGCAGGTGACCTTTCTGAAGATTGGTCTTTTACAATTTATTTCACATTATATCTGGGATTGCTTTTGTTTTTTGTCCGAATTGCTTTGCCTTTTTCCATTTGAGTTGTGCTCAGCATCTTATTCCTGAGTCTGATTTGTGTTCTTAATTTTTGGTTAGATTTGGTTTAAATTGTTGTAATAATCCTTCAGATGTTTTAGTTATGTGGAGAGAAGATGAATAAAGTAGAGTTTTTTTGTTCAGTTCACAAGAAGTCTAAAATAGGCTCAAAGACTTATTATTAATTGCTGCCCCAACATTTTGTTTAAAACTTATATAAATCAAAACAACCATACAGATTATTTCAATTAGAAATTATGAAAATAAAAATAAGAAAATTATGTGTGATGATCAGCTGTTAATGGTTAATTTTTAACCAAAGTCGTTGATTTAAAATGCATATATTTCCTCGCTTTTTTATATTACATTTGGGATCAAATGGCTCTATTTCATTGAGAAACACAAAATCATTTCTTAAGTATAACATGACCATCTTAATCATTTCATAAGAGTGATCTGTGACTTTTCTCTGTGAAAGACTGCAGACTATTATCTGGCATATGCCAAGCAAAAGAAAATCAATGAGTGTCACTTCTATCTACTTCTATTCAACAAAAACTTATATCAAAAAAACTTGCCAGACACAGAAAAGACATTGACTATCTACTTACTATCAATCATATTTTTTTAATCAAGGTTCTCCTGATGTTGAGAAGTCTGATTTTTTATATTACAATATTTCTGAAGAAACTTCTGATAACTCTGACAATTTATTATGTTTTTGTTGAAGATTTGGCTAATTCAGTTGGAATAAATATTCGATTAAAACATTTAGTTATTGTAGGTGATGGAAAGGTTTTTGATTATATTATTGGTTTAAAAGATAAATATGGTTCAAAATTAGACTAGGTTTTGCCTTATATTGGTGACTGGCTGTTGTTGAAAAATTATGGCTCCACATTAATAAAACTGTACAGTGACTCTGGATTATCTGATTTGGTGAATATCTTTCATAAAGGCAGTACTGCCAATAGTATTTTAAATGGACCTTGTTTCAGTAAAAAAAGGATTTTCTCTTTCAGGTTTGGGAAAGCATTTTTGTAATTTTCTACAGATTTATATTCAACCTAATCCAAATTATCTTAATCAAATCAAAACATCCTTTTCAGAAATTCATGAATTGTTTTTGAAGCTTATTAGGGAAAGAAGCTCTCAGAATCTTATAGTTCAGCTTTGGGCAATTTTTGTATTTAATGATTGTCGCATGTTTATTCTGTTCTATTTGTTATCCTCTTTTTATAAACCTTTTAGACTTTAGAAAAGATTTCTCATCTTCAGTTATTGATACTTTAAAGAAAGGTGGTTTCACATGTAGTCTTGGAGGCAATGCATGGTCATCTATTGGCTTAGACGAAGCACATGACACAGATACATGAATCAAAAAGATGACAATGCACTGCCTCAGTCGTACAACACTCTATACACTTGTTCATGCTCTTCCATTGAAAACAAAAGGTAATTCTCAATGAGAATTTAGCCTGTTAACTTATAGTTAAACTATACTTCATCAAGATTTCAGGAAAACTAAAGATTTTTAAAATAATGTTATTTTCTATTATTTAGGAGAATTTAATCATTTTTTTACCAATTAATTCAATTGTACATATTGCATATAATTTTGTAATCCCTATAGATCTGATTCTGCCTTTAAGAAAGGTGCAAAAAGAAAAAGGTGTTTTACACCAGGATCCACACCAGTGTCCAAAAACGGGTACATGTAACTCCAGCACATTTTCATGCACCGAACACACATATATTTACCCCACGCAGAACAGAACATACTTATACCACCATCAGAACTCCACCTTTAGAAAATTCAAGCACAATCATTCATTCCTAAAGCATGTTATGCTTTATATAATACTAGCTATCACTATACCTTGTACCTCACTGTACCCATGGCAAGATTTTAGGAATAAGTAAGAAATTTAAAACCCAACTTAGCCAACATGTGTCTTAAATGGTGAAACAGGAAATTCAATCTGTATTCGGTGCAAATGTTAAAGTGGGCATTAAAATTGGCCTTACATACCTTTGTGAGCTTTTGAAGCCCAATCATTGTGAATTTGTTTAAAGAAAACTATTGGAGAAGTCTCATGAAAATGCCCAAATTCCACCCAAATTTTAGGGTTGATAACACATTTTTGGTCATATAGAAGTATAATGAACAATTGTTTCATGAAAATTTGAACAAACAACATGGGAGAATTAAATTCACCAAGGAAGTATGTTTTGATAAACATCTTCCATTTTTGCATACGATGACCCAAATCGAACAAGACTGATCATTGTCATTTGGTGTTTAGTGTATTGTTTTAATGATTATATTGGCTTTAATCATGAGGATACATCAATGAATATATATGGTCCTTGTTGTAATTAACGACTTTTACTTAAAATTGTATTTTGAATTGTTCATCTCAATGAATGATCAATATTTGGGAGGTAAACATTATATGATGAGGCACTTGAGTCCATCAATACATCCGATATATTCAGACAGTATTCAATGCTTTCATTAACGCCATCCCAAAATGGTGAGGACTTGGTTTTTACCCAAAAAAATAAAAATGAGGGGTCACTTGAACGCAGTAGTTTCTAAATTAGGGAAAACAAAAATCAGTTAGTTAATAACAGTTCCAATAATACTTTTTAATAATCATTACTGATAGACAAGGCCATGGTCAAACTACAAAATAGCCCATTGCAAAGCTTATTTATAAAAATGCTGTTTGGAAATTCAAAAATATAAATATACTTGATTTTTGATTTCAGGTTTGTCTGTTAATGTGAAATCAACTGATTAATCTTGATGAATCTTTTTTGCCTGACATCTATAAATGATTATGAAATTGAAATAGCGGAAGTTACAAATATTCGTCTGCTACAAGTATTGTCATTCTGCAAATTAATCCAAATATGGATCATACTCAGGAAATGGCCGTTGATTTGGCTTTAAATATGCACAATACAGTTGTATGTGGCCAAGCAGGCACTAAGAAAACCTTTACAATGAAACAACTTAAAAACAGGGACAAAACTGTAGGAGTGACAGCAAGCACTGGGGATGCTTCCAAATTACTCAAAAAGCATGGAAGCATAACAGGTTATATGTCTGTTTCAATTTGTTTGCTAAACTTTTCAAAAGATGAAGCAATATGGCTTAGTCTACTACATCTAAGCAGTTTAACATTGTTACAAAGGTGTGCATGATACATGTGATATGGACATTTATATAACTTCTTATATATAAAATTAGTGTTCCCGAAAAGTCTAGTTTCAGTTTTGTTGTTCAAGCAATAAGCATTTTTGTCTTTGTAGCGTTTGACTGTTCTGAGAATAAATGACAGATCTTCATTTTTCCATCAGTTCAATGTATAGTTATTTTTCATAGATATTCAACCATTATCAGTTATCGCAAGTCCATATTGATCAATCATAAGGTGAAAAAAAGAATGATATTCCCTGATAATACAAAATAAATGTGAATCACCTTTACACTTTGCCATATTTCTAGCATTAATTGCAATTTATGAGGCCTGCCTTGTTAAGTATATGACTGAAGAATCGAACTGAACCGAGGGACAAGAACCGAAAATAGTACTGAACCATGACTGACCCTACTCTAATAAATACAGATGTTATTAATCCACATATTATAATTGCACTTACCACTACTATTTTCAGATGAAGCTCAAAACCACATAGAAGCATCTGACTGTAGAAGTCTGCAAGTAAGTGGCAACATTTCATTATCATGTGGCTTACACTGCAGATAAAAAGATGCTGAGGACTAAACTTATTTAGCTTCAGTCATTTATTTTGATTATAAATATTAATATTTCACTAGGTACAGTACCATGTATAATAAATAGTTCAATGATTTAAAAATAATCTAGCTCTATTCGTAGAAGTTTGACTGTATTTCTAATAACTGTTTTGGAATACTACTAGCTATACGGATGCTTTATAGTAAATGAATTCAACAGTTTGTCTGTTTCAATAAGACACAGGCATTCCATCTTTCAAGGCACTTCATTTCAAATACTGTAACCCATTCCATCACTAGGACACCCAATCCATCAGGTGAAGTCTTGAATGCCTGGAAACTTCCATGGATTATAAACTCAAACACTAAAATAATAAATGAAGACAATAATTAGCGAGACAAAGAAATCACAAACAACAAATGAAAAAAGTAAGTTTGAAAAAGAAAATTTCACTAATCAATCAGCAAGACACATTATGAACCAAGCAAGAAGCCCATGCTTTAAAAGCTGAAAATGTTTGAGACGCTTATACATTATCCATGAAACACGTGAAGTAAGAGATCCAGAAAATGAAATCATAGACCTTTTTCAACTGATATTGACAATTCTTGTGAACGTTTTTTTGTGAATCCCAACATCAACACAATGTTTTATTCACTTTTTCCAGATAATTGGACTCACCTGCCAGGTTTTTCATCACATCTCTATACTCTTCTCAGGGTAATTATCAGATATGGCTATTCACAATACATTGTTCATCTCTCTTGTCATCCTCATTCACATAGCAACACACATATCATGCATTTGGTTCCCATTCCAACAGTAGTGTTTTGGCATTTGTCACGTGCTGTCATTGGTTCTTTTTTGACAACTGGTCATTCAAAATCAAGAAGCAAACCATTTGACCCATTGTTCCCGTTTTGGGATTTCTTTAAATTCTTTAATTGACGACCTTTCCCTGCTGCTGATTGAGCAATACTCAATCTCTGACGAAACACATGCTAGTATTAGATAAGATACATTGAAATTGAGAGGGTGAATAAACTCACAGTAGATATTCTAAAAGTAAAGGTGGAAGATGTAAAATCAAATTTATCAAAATGTAAAAATATATCATATTTGCCAATGATAAAATGCAATGTGGCTCAACTTAAAATGGAACTTCTCCATTACATCACAATTCCCATTGTTTACAACAAGTCTTCCAAATCAATAGCAAATAGACTAATGGACACACATACCAGTACAACTTCCAAACAAAATAATAAAAAACAAATCATTTCAAATTTTACTAGAAAAGACAGCCCATTCTAATATGTATTGTGGCTTTTGGTCTTTGAGTTTCTATTGATGGCATAGATGTTGTGATTCACTGGACCTACCCAAGAATCATTCTCCAGTATTGGCAAGAGATGGGAAGATGTGCCCGCAACATGTCACATGGAAAAGGTATTCTTTGTTGAATACACTCATGTTTCCGAACGAGAAGACGATTTCAAGAGTTAGAAGTACAAGAAAGATGAACCAAAAAAGTTATAGATTTTTACATGTCATTGGAAAAAACCAACCAACATTGTATTGTTTACATTTTATTAATTGTAACCACATTTATTCTCATTTGACTGAGTAAAGATTTTTCTGTTCTTTCTCTCATTTTCCATGTGACTCACATTACTATTTATATATTTTCACACTGATACACTTATTAAAAGTGTCAAGTGTTACAATGAATTTGATTTTTAATTTAAAGAATAAATATCTTTTTAATTAATTATGGAAATCGAGCAAGACGATATGGCATCAGTACATCAATTATAAAGTAATGTGTTATTTTCAAAGGGAGGTATCTGCCAGTAAGAATTACTGGCTCCAAACCATACAAATTCCGCTGCCACACCATGTGAGACCATAATGACACAGACTACGACTGCAATGTAACATCATAAAGAATGCTCACAATGTGAGCATGGCAATCAGACAGGTGACATACACAAATATGATGGCAATGTTGCATGATATCAAAGCTATACTGCCAAAGAAGGAGGACATTTCAAGGAAGAATAGAAGAAGTACAAGGTACCTGCTACCATTTGTCACTAGACAATCACTAGAAGTCAATAGAATTCATATCCTATCTTAGTGGACTATGCAGGGATATTTCAGATGAGCATGAAGCAGTTCATATCTTTGGTACCAATCAAAAATGTGAGAATTACAATTACAATTGTCTTGCTGAGGTAGGCAATGTTACTTTGAAGGGACTGTGTTGGCCTCTCCCTGTGGTTGATGTGCCTGAAATTATAACATACACATAGTCTTAAAAGTTAATAATAATATATGAACATTATGAAAGAACTCATTCTTCTTTGATCAACTTTGTCCTCAACATACGACCTTTGTTCCACACACTTTCCTGTAAAATATCAATATCATTACTTCTCTCCTCTTTATTTTTCACTTTGATATTTTCAGTTACTTGGACGAGTAAAACGCTACAATGGTGTAGACAGCGAAGAAATCCTCTATGCTAAAAAATACTCCAAAATCCAATACTCCAAAACGCAAATTTGATAAATTTTCTGTACTTCAATATCAACAAGGCACATTAAATGAATAAATGAATGAAATATCATAACACCACAAAGTAATAAATACATATGAAATGGTAAGAAATGTCAACACAATATCACGCGGTACTAACTTCGACCGTTAATTTGAATTTCTGACCTACCAGATGCTTGAAAATAAAGGATTGCCAGTCTCATACTGCACCGTTTTTCTTCAAACTTATACCATTAAAAGCAAAACAAAATTGCCTTTCTGTCGGTGCATTACTTTATTGTAAAAAGTCCCTCGTTCAAGCAGCTTTCTAACAGCTGGGGACCAAAATGCAGCTGGAAGTAGGGACTCTGTTTTAGAGAATAATGTAACATCAGAAAGGGATTTTTGTTATGCTTTGAATGGAACAAGTTTGAAGAAAAACGGCGCAGTATGAGACTCGTAATCCTTGATTTTCAAACATCTGGTAGGTCAAAAATTCAAATTAACGGTCGAAGTTAGGACCGCGTGAATATATGTATACCTTTTAAATTGGTTTCATAAAAATATGGCTGCACAAAAGTTTATGTTGTAAAATTTAAAACCCTTAACCCTTACAAACTTGAGCTGTTTTTTCATCTAATTACTTTCAGTGTATGATCCATCTCTAAAGACAGATGTGTTTACAAGGCAACAGGTACCACTGAAAGTTAAATATGCAGTAACCTGTCATAAGACCCAAGCTTCAACCCTCCCTAAAGTGGTGGTTCAGTGACACTATTAACATGCCAGGACAACTTGGGGTTGCCATAGGTCGAGTAAATAAGAAGGAGGGAAAGAACAAAATGTGGAAGAGACATTGAAAGGAGACCTGTCATGCTGCACTGAAAAAATGGCAGACTGCAACTTATCGCCAAACATCTCACAGTAGCCTTGCTCATCCCCCATCAAGTGACCCACTTACAACACCTCACAGTACCCTGCCACCTCTCCCACACAGTGCTGCACCTGCATATATATGCTTACCCTATGGGCTAACTGTATAAAGCTGTGGTTGATTGGATTGTGTATGTATCTGCTATAACATTGTTGCCTTGAATAAAGATACCCAAAATGTAAATGTCTGTTTACAAAATATAGATTTTGTTCACAAAGTTGACAAGTTTCTAAGATTACAATTTCAAGTTAATATTTCTATCGAAGAATCTAATAATTTATATGTACATGAACCTTGTAATATCTACTTTATGAATATGAATGTAATTAATCTCTAGGGTTATTGTATCAATTAAAAATATTACAAAATATGGGATAATTTCTCACCAAGTCTTCCTCCATTATGTGTTTATCCAACCAACAAATCTAATACGCCAAATTATTAGGGAGCATACAATATTGCATAATAAATGAGAGCAATTGGCAAAAAAAGTACACCAAATTATTAGGGAGCATACAATATTGCATAATAATTAATGAGAGCAATTGATGCTTAAAATGAACAGTTAAATACCCTATTTACACATATATATATCATCATGTACCTTGTTGATAAGTCTTTCATATTCATTAGATGGGGTTTTATATATTGGCTGTGCTATAATAGTGAACAAGAAGTTCAAAATTGAAAAACTCCCAAATATTTGCAATATGGAGACATGCAAAGAGGATTGTGAAACAAAAATTGACAGGTGCATTTCCCTGGGGATTAATTTCGGGGGTGCTTATTTTTGGGGTTCCAGACACCCCCCCCCCCCCCAACTGATAATATAATATAAGCTTATTTGCCAACATTTATTTATCTTTTAATGTGTTCCTAAAGTGCTGTAACATTGTAACAATCAATCTAATGGTCATTAAATATTGTAGGCTGGTAGGAAATTGAATGGTGTTACACATGTACCAAATATCAGGGAGTACTTTTCTAAAATGACAAAAACATGAGGAAAATAGCGGCAGGCTTTTTTAACCACCCTGTACATATGTACAGTTTGACACACAGCTTCAATAACATAATATTCTCTGTTCTTTCAGATATGTTCTGGGAGATAGCAGGAATGCCCTGACAGAAAGTCTTATGACCCCAATCACTTATCCATTATCGAGAGAAGAAGTACATTTCAATAGGAGACACTAGTGCACTAGAGTTACCATCGAGCAATGTAATGGTGTCCTCAGGAATAGGTTAAGGTACAGCTTTGAAAATGTTAGTCTCCGCCAGTAAATAACAAATTGTAGGAAAATTTTGTTTTTAATTCGGAAACGATAGAAGACACAAATCCACACAAGTGAGCATCGAACAGTGCAAGATCAGGTGACCCTGACTACATTATCTCTGTCAAAATTATAAATATGCATAAGTTGCAATCTTTGATATATCAATATGCAATTGAAGAAAAATGTGTTTCTTTATTGATACCACATGGAAACATCTTTACAGGCATTAGAGACAGAAAAGAGTGCAATACAAATGTTTACATCAAACTGGGCAAGGGCTGGTGTAAATAATGTAATGAGGATTTGTTGGTTCATTTATTGTTTACTTCTGCAATTCAGATCTACCTGACATTGAAGTTCCAAAGGCTAGGCGACGGGGAAAAAACAAATTGAAGCTGACTAGTGCTAGAACTGGAACTGATAAGCTATTACCATTCATCAAAAAGTATCAAAAAGTAACATGTTCTTGAAAGGACTATTTAGAAAAAGTGGATTTACACTACTGTGTGTAAAGTCCTTCCATGCTTTCTAGAAAAAAGCGTGTGCATCAGCTTTTCAAAGATCTCTGCATTATACTATAACTTGGAGGATTTTCATTGAGATAGTGGATACTGTAGAGTGTTATGGCAGAGACATCTCCCGATATTGGTGGAACTTCTAACTAAGGTAGTTATCTTGTTGCTTCTATCTCAATTAGTGGTCTTTTCTTAAGTTGAAGTGACCAACATTTTTCGTCAACGTAATTTCAATCCTCATTTAAATCTTTAAGACGTTGCAATAATTCGGGACAAGGGAAAAAAGGAGAAGACATCATATCAGTGAGCGAAAAAGAGAAATATACCTATAACAGGTACTCAAAAACAACTTTTTATGATCTTTATTTTTTGGAAAAACAATCCCTCGAAATTATTAATATGTTTTATTTACTCATAATATTCCGATATTTTTACCAAGAGGGACCAAAAGGCTGTCAAGGATCATCTGACATCTCTAAATTTTAATATCACCAAGTACACTATGCACAAATTCACAGATGGCTGAACTTGTCAATGCAAATCTAGATATGATTTTCATCTTACAATCTTGTTTGTACCATTCTCATGTATTGAAAATTCTAAATTCACTCTTAATAAGTCTAAGCAAACTTGCTCATTTTAGGTTTAATTTGCCATTTCATTATTCATGGACACCCAAAACAGGATTAATAGGAACATGCTTTGGTATACTTCTAAAATTAGATGTAAATATTGATGGAAATTATATGGGAGTACTTAACCCTTTGAGTGCCATTGGGCCGATTCGGCCGATGGGAAAATGTATGTCGCTAAAGTGCCAAGATCGGCCCAAAATCGGCCCAAAATAACGCGTTTATATACACAGGGAAATATGTCATCAACTGAGAATGAATAGTCTATTCTTATTTATTTATGTTTGTTTAGGTCGGTCTTAATAAATCGACCCGGTCTCAGTTTGATTTAAGTTGATTTAACAGACGCTGGGTATCTTACAACATCGTATAGTAAACGCGTTTCAACAAAGTTGACAAGGTTTAATTGCATATCGGCCCGAATATAGTAGATTGAATAATGTCCCTATGAATGGTGAATAATACGTTACTGGTCAAGTAATTAAAGAAATTGTATTGCAAACTAACTGAGGTAACTTTTTATTATGCTATGAACGCACGTGATTTTCGTATTTTTGCAAACGCTGATGTTTGTTAGATTGTATCTGTTAACGTAATTTAGTGTGCAAATGAAGTAAATACTTGAAATTCGTGTATTGGAAATAAGATATGCATGAACATGAATGAAACGTAATGTTTGTTTTTTTCATTATAAATAATTCGACCTGATCTATGCCTCATATACAGTATACAATGTAGTTATATTTTACGAACGCTGGGCATCTTACAATATCGAAAAATTAATGCTTGGCATGACAAGCTTGGCATTCAAGGATTTCGTTAATATTGGCTCAAAATGTTGTCCCTATAAACGTTGATTTGTAAGTAACTCGTTGCAAATATACCAAAGTCACTTATTTGTAAATGAGTGTATTATTTATTATACATTGAACGCATATGATTTTCAGCATTTTAGAACGCTTACTGTTGTCTTGAAATTGTTGCGTACTATTAACATTTTTGAAACATGAAATTAACTGTAAGAATGTAAAACATGTATTTATCATCATTATAATCCATGTGAATATACAGAAATGACATTACACATTATGTATAAACTGAAAATAAAAATGAAATACTTTTGGATGTGGAAATGAGAACTGATCATTGATTAAGAGCGTCCGTTTTCGTGTTTGTACGATGGACGCTGCGGTAGCCAAGTAGGCCTACATTATGCCTTATCAAACAAATCAAACATGAAATGAGTTAACCATTTCCTTAGTTTATCTGATTTTTTAACGTCCGTCAACATTAAAAAAGGCGATACATTATGTATATTTCTTTGGGTAAATAATTTGTTCATTCGTGAGTATAGCAAGCAATATACGTATACGTTTAGGGGATCTGGATTTACAGACAATATTGTCAAAGAATATGCAAACGCTGAGATGATTAAATGCACTAGTAATAAAAAGTGTTTGAATGATCATAAATATAAAGAATCCACTATTTAGTTTTGTGTTTATTTAATACAATTAACCTGTTTTACCCTACCAGTGAAGACGATGGGCTCGCAGTATCATATTGCAGTAAGTACAATTTTAAAGAATTTTACATAAATAAGGGGTAAAAATTTAATGATACGAAATATTTTGTCCTAGATATCGCTTATTTCTACTCCAGGGCACAAGGGCCGATTACAGCCTATTTTCCCTGAAATTGTGAATTGCAACAATATACAGTACCTCCCTTGTACATAATTTCGGCAATGATAAATATAGAGATGGCATCAATTTTTTTTATTCATATTAGAAGAACATATTTAAAATAACAATTTACTCGCGTGCATTTAAATTCTACCGTGTGCAATAGAAAATCTAGCTTTGAAATCTCGCTAACTCTCGTTTTTTCATGTCGAGATTTTAAGAGATTTGCACTTTTTATCTCTATTATCTCTATTTTTGATAGCATATTTGAATTCAGTGACAAATTTTCTCCAATATAGCTTTGATTTACACAGTTGTGTCATTTAAATCATTTTCCATGACATTTGAAAAAACTTGGGCCAAATCCCCATTGGAGCAATGCTAAAATTCATTCAAACCTTGGCTAATTTGTATGACAACCAACATTTTATGTTTAATCACAATATGTACATTGACAGGGTCATCCAATAGTATGTCATTCGAGTTTCAGACAGATTCAACCAACACTTTTTGATAAATCATGAAATTAAGTGACTATTGCAGTTTCTAGCATTGAAGTGAATGGAGGTCTGGCCCAAGTAAAGTCAAAAACAAACAAAAGTGATAAATATTATATCAGCGTTATTCAGCTATTTAGAACCTATACAATTACTCCCGTGGGTTCTAGTTACTAATAATATTTTAGTTTCATTTATTTTTGGCAAAAGTCTTTGGGGTTTAGGTATTCCTCAGACATTCCAGAGACGAGAATTACATAAAACCAGAGAGGTTTTTAGTTTTATTTCATCGTTTTTATATATAACCTCGTCTTCTTGAATAATTTCGGATTTGATTCATCCTTTACACTGACGTTTCAGGTATATCAGTTTCAGATATTAGTCATTTTGTGAAACAAAATCGAGAGATGTAAGTGCCATTTCTTTCTAACAACTCAGTTTGGAGTCGGAAAAGTGGCTTGAGAATGCAGGAAAACTGACCAATCAGAATGCCAGATTCCTCAGTATTTCTAAAGTGAATCTTCGATTATCGAGAAACTTTTTCCCGCTCAAATTTTACCTTCTTTTCGCACGTGGATCGCTTCAAAAGTGATATACCATCTGGAAACTGGCAATGTAAGCTTCACTATGACATTATGCTTTTAGAAATCGATCGAAAAATGGCGGAGAAAAGACCGATAAGTGTCATTTCTGTAAAACGTGAGTTTAGAGAGCTAAAGTGGATTGGGACTGCAAGAAAGTCGGCCAATCAGAACGCAGCATTTCTTAAGTGAAACTTGGCATTCGAGAAATCACCTTTACTCTCCATTTTCTCGCAATTTGGTCATTTCAAAAGTGGAACCATCGGAAAGCTATACTTCCGAGCAAAGCCATGGTATTATTTTTTCGAAGTCTGTCAATCAACGGCAGAGTTAAAGACTAATAAATTCCATTTTTTATACAGCGAGTTTCGAGCAAAAAAGTGGATTCAGACTGCTACAACTTTATGCAAATTAGCTAGACGTATCTAGGTTAGTAGCCCACGTATATGGGTTAGTAGGTTTGTTCTGTCAAGGCCGCGCATGTATCAATGTATAAGCAGATATCCTTTTCAGCATACTTTGAAACCGTACCTTACGTGTTCTTTTACAGAATCCACGTAGATTGAAAAATGCTGACATATTTGTTCATTTCTATTTATTACACCTTAATTCGTATTATAGAATAGCGGGGATATTCTTTTTCCATCTGAAAATGTACAAATGTATTTCAACATTGGGCGAGGAAAGATTTGTACAACAAACTTCATTCAAATACATGGAGAAATAAACTCATATTATCAAGAAATTCTTGAAACCTCTGTTGCAGTTGCACGCAAAGAAAACTTTATTTCATGTATTTGGTTCTATAATACTTGCATAATCAACTGCATGCCTTCATGTACCTCATTGCAGAAAACATTTTTAGGACGATACTATTAAAGGTTTTTTTTGTGGATAATGACAAACATTCTACTATTTTCCGTAACTACCCTTATCTCCCCCAAGGAAAAATCTTTTGTTTTAACTGAATCTTTCACAGATTTCATATCGCAAACATTATCTCGAAATATAGTTGACAATGCTTTTGGCCATACTAACTGACTAATAATTGATACATCCTCTTGATAAACGATGGAATCAGATTATGTTCGGCCTATTGTCATAATTAAAACAATCAGTCATTTAAATCATTTAATGCTATGGGCTAATTTTGAATATTGCTTACCCAAAGTAAAATTGGTTGTCTGAGTACGTTTGAGATCGGCGTTTAGCGCAAAGCAGTGTTGATCATTTTAAGTTACACTACGTTGAAGCATGGACGATATAAAAATGACTTTTTCATTCATACCAGGTGATGGATGGAATCAGACTATGTTCGATCTATTTTCGTAATTAACAAATCAGTCATTTAAATAATTTATCAAAAGTATAATTGGTTGACTGAGTACGTTTGAGATATCAGTCATTTAAATCACTTAATGCTATAGGCTGATTTGGAATATTGTTTATCCAAAGTAAAATTGGTTGTCTGAGTACGTTTGAGATATCACACAGTATACTTTCAACAGAAAATAAAAATGGATTAGTGCAGTATTGATTATTTTTAAATTTATAAGGAAAAAACCAGCCCCGCTTGTAAGGTTAGACTTTCACCTGGCCGTCATCGCCTCCCTAGATATCCAGCATGAAGAAAGTGAAAGTGTACATCATACAGAGAATGTTGCTCAATGCTAAAAAATTTCTAATGAAAACAATGCAGCTCTGCTTTCAAGGTTAGACTTTCACATGGCCTTCATCGCCTCCTTAGTTGTAGATATCCATCATTGACCAGCCGATCGTGAGGGTCCGGAATCTTCCTGGAACGCGGGAAAAGGACTGGTGCGTTTGTATTTGGAGTGATAAAGATGCAGGCAGGAGGCGTAAATTCCGTAATGCATTCGCCAAGTGTGCCAAGGGTCTTCACTTGGACTGTTGCAGACACCATGTGTGCTGAAAATACTAACAGACTAGCATATTGACATGATTCGTTCATATAACGTAATGTATAAGATGTGGCTTATACATACTATTTTGTTGGTCACTTGTTTCGCATTGTTACTAGCTTCACGTTTACGATTTATACAAACAAGTACAAGTGGGCTTTCATAATTAAACCATGGTTCATTATACACATCACAAATGTTCAGCCAATTAAAGTTATCCTGAATTTGTATGGATTTGAATTATCCTGATATTGTATATTTATTCATTGTTTTTGTGCATAGCATGTGTATTGTTCGTATATGCTCAATTTCTTTAATTTGAAAGAAGGAATAATAAAAGAAAGAGGATAAATATTTGTATCATATTTTAATTTGAATTATTGTCTTAAAATATTTAATAAGCTACGCCAAATGTGTTGCGCAAGAAACAATAATTGCCATTATTAAAAGTAATTACGTTTAGTTTTCAAAGTTTTTTTCTTTCAATCGTGCGATATTTCCAATGTTAATTTTAGCTATAAAACCCCTCTAAGAACTGAAATATGTATTGATTAAGTGACGTTCAACATGTTACCATAGTAACTAAAAGTGAAAATAAAGCATTTTAACACTTGCAATATCATCAAGATAGATACCAGTAGAAGAAATATCATGGAGTGGCAAAAACATAAAAATCGACATTTTTCATCAATATTAGTCGTAATTCTGTGGCATTTTGACGTCATAACAATTCCAAAAACCCCCGGCACTCAAAGGGTTAAGGCAATCTACAAGGATATGAAATGTTTTGTTTATAACTAACCATTATAGCTTCTATGTGGTTTATAATTACATTAAATAGTTATTTAATTAAGGAGCAGAAACAATAGGTTGATAAGAGAAGCTATTCAAATTAGAAAACATAAAACTTCAACAGAGACATGGGCAACTTCAATCAGGTTTCATAAGTGACCAGAATTATACTCAGGTTGGATGAACATGACCTTTACCCAAGAACAACTTTGATTGCCTCAAACTTGTCTATTTCTGAGGAAATCTCCGTAAATTCAATCTTATTTTATAAAATTTTGATATTTTCTTCTGATGGTTTAAACTTCCACGTGCCAACCTAGGGTGAGTCCATTACCGAAATAACCAGGTAGAATATCCTTGATTAGATTATTTTTTACAATTTATCTTCTGAGCTATATGTATTGGTATATATATATTGTATTACATAGCTCCCAGCAGAGTTATCAAAGCATTGATTGATGGCTTCTTCAATGCTGACGAGATAGCACAGAAAGAGGAACGGTCTTGGCCATCCCCCAAATAAACCCAGTGTATCAGGCTATTATACGATTAAGGGCCACCTGCTGAATGCACACCTGGACAAGGCATAGCATCACATGGGATCACACTTTTGCATTTATTGAAATCAATCAATCTTCATTGGAGTTAAGGCTCATCCCATCACTCTATGAAGATGTAGAGGTTAAACCTACACCTGTGTATAAGTATTTTATTATTATTTGCCTCCTTTCTTTATTCTTCATCTTGTACTCTGCATAATTTTTCAATATACAAAGGGATGTCTAAAATGACAAAATCCCTGGGGATTGCTGAAAGATTATAATATAATGGAAGATAATAGGTTACTTCAGAAGTTTCCTCTTAAGACTAACTCAAACTAGGAAACACCTCAATATTGATTAGCATTCTAGGATGGTGTGTGAATTTTGTTATACAAGGGTGGTCAAAAAAAAACGGCAACCCTAATTTTTCCTCATATCTTTGTCATTTTTGGAAATTTTGCCCTGATATTTGGCACACATGTACATCATTCAATTTCATACTAGACTGTTTCATTTCATGAAGATTGGACTGGTAGTCGCAATGTTACAGCACTTTAAACAAGGTGCCCCAGTTTTCCAATATCGTGCTGTAGGCAAACCTACACACGTTTTCCAAACCTGTCAATGACATAACAGCATTCCTCAGCAAGTATGGCCTGAATGACACATGTGATCTTTATTTTGAAGTCAAATGTCTTTCTGGTGTTATTACCCTACAGTCTATCTTTGGTGTATCCCCACTGGTAAAGATTAAATGGGGCCATATCTGGGCTATGGGGTGCCCATTCATTGTCTGTTATACTCCTGATAATGTGGTCATCGAAGTGGTCCCAAAGCCATTATTGTGCATCATTTGGTGTATGTGGTATGGTTCCATCCTGTTGGAACCACTGCTGCTGCCTTTTAACCCCCTGGGTTCACCTAAAGTCCCCAAGAACTCCATGGGAATCACAAAATAGAGTTTGATGTTGACAGTCATTGCATATCCATTAGCATCCTCAAAGGTAAAGGACCCTATCTTCTGAGGACACACTAAACTGTGCACCTGTTTGTGTGAAGGTGCCTCTCCACTACTTCATAAAGTGCTTGGCTTCCCAAGAATACATAATTGTTAGAGTTTACCAGTGAATCAAGTTTGAAATGGAGTTCATTTAGATAACAGGCCAGCTCAGACAGCTCGAAAGTGGCCATCTGGGGTATGTTGCTTAAAATGCAGTAATAGTGTGACTATCAATCCGATGATCATGAAATATGGTAGGTTGGTAGGAAATTGAATGATGTACAAATGTGTAAAAGATCAGGGAGTTATTTCCTAGAATGACAAAGATATTAGGAAAAACTAGGGTTGCCGTTTTTTTTGACCACCCTGTAGTAGTTGCCAGACAATCAGAGTATATTTGTTCCAATTGCTATATCAGAGTCATGTCCAAATCTTACCACTCAAAAACCAAATGCCCCTACATAATCATTGGAACAACTGGTATAAGTTCACATGTTCTAAAGTTAATAGTTTTAGAATGTCAAACTCTCAAATCAGAGTATGTGAGGATGTATATATAATTTTAATTGGGAAGATAAAGGGTTAAAGGACTAACTATGCATGTGGCAATTTTAAGACCTCAATTAGCTATATTAGAAAGGGGCAAAATAAAACTTTTCCCAATTTTAATCGGGAGGAAAAGTGATAAAGGACTAGCTATTCATGTGGCAATTTTAACACCTGAATGATAATGCCGATGAGATGTTCAATATGGGATCAAGCAAGAGGAATTAAAATATCAGCCTTTAAGGCCTACAAGGAAAAGAAAAGGGCATTAGCTCCTCGGAATGGTTTTTCAATGGGAAATAATGCCACAATTTGTAACAACAGTAAATAATTCATATTCAGCAAAGTAGAAAATCTGAAATTGGGCTGAATTTGGGCTGA